>JAVJGI010000032.1:4354234-4410557 GCA_035590275.1 Ibycter americanus
GCCGCGCACCGGGCCCTCGCCGTGCTGGGGCGGGGGGATCCGCGCTCCCCCCGAGGCCTTCGGGTAGGACGTGACGGGTGCGGGTGTGCCCCTCGCCCGGCGAGCTCCGGAGACGTCTCTCCTGGCTCCCCCTTTCCCCCCCGAAGGCTCACCGAGATGTGTGGCATCGGTCCCCCACCAGTGTTTTGAGGTGTGTGTGCCAGAGCCGGGCAGCTCTTTCAGCTCAGGTCGCCACAGCTATGTGGAGCAGGCGGCCCCTTGTCACCTCTGCTGCGTGTGGGGTCAAACCCCTCTGCCATAGGCTTGGCAGCTCCAGTCTTGAAGATTGCAGCCAGTGGTTGTGTGGAATTATGAGTAGAAGTGATCAAAGGTAAATCTAAATCCATAGCCAGTTGCTCTAATTACGGCTGTGCCTCTGGAGCATGTGAGTGGTCAGGAGTCATAAAATAGGTAAAGGTTTACATGTGGTATTGCCTGGTTCCTGTATATAAGGTAAACTACTTTGGTCCCCGATGCATGTACATGTAAGAAGCAGATTCTCTTTAGTATACTTTTTAGCTGAAGGATAAAGATTACAGTATAATTGGCAATGTATTGTGCTGTGTGAAGTAGGAATTTTTTAGCAAATACGTAATCAAACATATCATGAAAGGAGGCTGTAGCAAGGTGGACATCGGTTTCTTTTACTCAGGTAAAAAATGGTAGGATGAGAGGAAACAGCCTCAAGTTTTGCCGGGGGATGTTTAGATTGGATATTAGGAAAAAATACTTCACGGAAAGGATTGTCAAACATTGGAACAGGCTGCCCAGGAAAGTGGTGGAGTCTTGGCAGTGCTGGGTTAACAGTTGGATGTGATGATCTTAAAGGTCTTTTCCAACCTAAACAATTCTGTGATTCTGTATAGATCATACTGTATTACTGGGACAGTTTCATCATCATCCTCTTTCTATCTACTGGTCAATTGCACAGGATAATGATGCAAAAAGTCTGCTGGAGAAACATTCTGGATACTCTCATGGTTATTAATCGTTAGATAGAAGTTGATACTTAACTCTGATTATGTTTACAGTTACTGGGGTTTTCCATCGTGGGTTCTCAGGGTACTTTGTGTTTTATGTGTTTTCTTCATGTGACTGCATAAGGAGTTTAAGTTTCATTCACCGATTGGTTTAAAAATTTTTGCATTCATAACTTGCACTGGCTGTATCGTCTGATGCTGCAGGCATACAGAAGTGATGTCTTGCCACGGTTTGTATTTGACGGCACCAGGCTGGGTCATTTCTGAATAATGGCAGGTAATCTGTGTATTTCTTTAATGACAAGATCATGTCAGTTGCAGAAATTCTTTCAGAAAATGCCCTGCAAATGTAAGTTACACGTAAAGAAAAGTTTTAAGAAGCTTTCTGTATGTTGTATCACTGAACAGCATTGTATGCTTAGTTCATCTGGACATGGCACTTGCGTGCCAAACCCTGGGGTTTTGTCTGCTGCAACAGATCCCAGAACTGCAGCCTGGATGCAGTCGGTCAAGTACCTGAAAAAAACATCATGCTCTGCTCTTTTGATGACTTAATGTGTTTGATGAGTTAAAACTACATCTTAAATTTCCAAGTCATTGAACTGAATCAGATATTTACAATGTAATTGTGGTGTTTTTGTCTATTTTGTGTTCAGTCTTATCAGCAGAGATTGTGAATTATGTTGGTGGTAGCTTAGAAATCACCATGCTCTTTTGCCTTGCAGGGCTCTTTAGTAAAACAGGTACGACTAGAAGTAGTGCTGTCTCTCAAAAAAACAGTGCTTTTTTTATATGGTAGTATTTCTCACCTTGACTGCTTTTCAAATATGCGAAATAAATGTGTCCACAAGGATTTTACTTTAGCATTTGCTTGCCAAGACTTCTAATGCAAGGAGGAAGTGTACCTCGTAACTTATGGCCATTTTCTGAATCACAGACAGGAGTTTATGCTGTGTCAATTGGTTTTAGGATTGGTGATTACAAGCAGGATGTAATTCTGTTTGCTGGTTTTTGCTGAGCATGGAATGTATCCCATCTCTAGCTTTAATGTGTTGGTGATGTCTACACCTATTTAAGGGGAAGCACAGGAGACTGAAAGAGAGATCCCCAAATGTTTAATTTTGTGTTTAGTGAAGAAGTAGTCTTTCCTTTCTGCAGTGAATGGAAGTAGCTGAATTAGGAAAAATTATTATGCCTGTATTTCATTTACTTGAGTACATTAGTAGAGGACCTGTTACTGATATCAGATATCGAAGTGTAATATATCTTGCTGTTCTAGGGTGGTGTGTTAAAGGCCATTGTAAGGCCGACCACTAATGCTTTTTCTTTTTCTTTTTTAGAAACCAAGTGCTTGAAATGTTTGATCATGCATATAGTAATTATATGGTAAGTAAAATACTTGTTTAATTTTTTTAGGAGTTGTTGTTGCTGACCTGGGACAGAAAGTAGCCTACAGTGCACAACACTCCAGAGATACAGCAGGGAGGCGGGGTGAAAACAAAGCTGAAATAAATAGGAGCACCTGTATAGCCTTTAAAAAGAAATGAACAAATATTACTTTCAGGAAGAGCAGTGTCGGGGGGGTTATGATCACTTTCAGAATGGTAGTTAGGAATTGCTAGCAGTAACCTGTTAATCTGTGCCTGAGCTTTCTCAAACCAGTTTACCTCACATCGAGCTATGAACAGTTTTGATCTTTGGTAAAGTATTTAGTTTGACATTTCAGACTCCTAAAAATACTGGGAAAAGGAAGCTCAGGAAGAGCTGTCTGTAGTCATCAGATTCTGGAGAATACAATAGATCTTACTTATTTTGTAGGTAAAAATTAATGTGCGTTATTTCTTCTGTGGTAATATATGTTAGATGCAGTTTGGTAGCTCTTTTACAAAGAAACACTTTGTAGAACAAAGCAGAACAAAAAGGGGATCTGGTGTCATATCCATGCATTATAGCCTCTTCTGAGTATGTGACTGTCATATGACAGTGAACCACGCTCGCCGTGGTTTCTTTTAGTATGACTTGTGATTTTCTGTGCAGGTGTCTTCATGTTCTGGATATGTGAGCCATTCTGCACTCTTAATCAACCTTGCTATATATTAGCTTAGTTTGATATGTTTAAGAATAAAGAATTACTTAGTGGACTGACTTTCCTCAAGTAATAATTACTTTCAAATATATGATTAGTAATACACTTCTGAGGAGAAACTGTAAATGTGAATAAGATAAATATAAAAGTGCATTCTTACTGAGTTTATGTTAACAATATTTTTGTTCATTCCTTGTGGCTGTTGCAGAAACCCCTCTCTTTGAAGTTGCGCCAGTTCCTGCAGGACAAACCGCTGTCTCTTGACAGTACCTTGCCACATGTCCCAGTTTCTATATATGGTTTAACGCTTTAATATGTAATACAAGCTTAAAAGCTTGTGAGTTACAAGTTTATACAGTACATGAGATTTCTAGAACTCTAGAATGGATAGAAAGCCAAGCAAGAGTATTTTCAAAGTGGGTCTAGTTTTTCTTTTTAACATTAGCTATTGCTTTTGGCATCTTAGCAGTAACTAGTTAGCTGGGGCCTGGTTCTGTAAAAAACACTTGACTTGGGTTTACTATGGCAGCCTGAAGTAAAAACTGTTACATATTTTGCAAAAGTGGATATAATATATGCTGGTAGGAAGGATCTGTGCTCCTACTATGCATTATGCGATAAATTAGAAATTGGTAGATGCCTTGCTACACCTGAAGGAAGAAAGTTATAGATGAAAAAGAATGACTTCAACTATCCTGGAAACTTTGAAGCCAAAAGGATATTAATTTGCCACGTATGCTGGAGCACTAAACAAACAGAGAAATATGACTTGTTTGTGTAAGGTTGAAAAAAAGATTAGGCTATCAGACTTGATTCTGACAGCAAGAGAATTAAGTGGGTTTGCAGCTGCTTATGAAACAGCCACCTGGAAGGTTTTGATTTTCTGTTTCTATTTAGAAGACTGAAAAGTTATGTTTGCATGCAAGGGGGAAACTCCCTTGTTTCTTTTTTTCAGTTGTTATCAGGAGTGTTGAGTAAAAAGCTGCTGGGTTTTTTCAGTCCTTTAACAATATTTCTAATAATTGACATTTTTTTCTTCTTGACTGTCAGAATATGGGAAAATCTCAGTCACTTGAGGCCAGTAGGTATTTCTTGTTTTCAGCACTAGTAGCAATGTGTCTTTTTTTCATTATTCAAGTACTGTGCTGCCCTGAATTTACAGTCCTGAAATTAGGCGATATGATCATCTGTTTGGTCAGAATGTGTAGAAATTCCAGAGTATCTGTTGAGCTCCACTTGTGTAATACTTTCCAGAAGTATGTTTATTGTAACATTTGTGCCATGTTTTATATTTAATGGGTCTTGCTACCTTCCTTTGAGGTTACTTGAAAGGGCAGAAGTTACAAGTTGGGAAATCACTTCACCCAGTAGCCTTTCCTGCTCTAGACAGAGAATAAGTGAACTGTTATTTTGCAAAATGCTTCTAGTTCCTTATAATTTTTTAAGACTAGAAGTTTTCTCCAGAATTTTTATCACCTTTTTTTTTCCATAATTTAAGCCAGAGATTTTAGTTTTGACATTGCTTTTGTTGTGCACTTCTTTAATCTCTGTTTTTCTGAATACTTTGCATGATATTCAGAAACATCTGAGCCTTATTAAAATGATCTAGATTCTGGCTTTTGTAGTTGAACTTGAGGAAAATATTCATGCAAAGACTTAAAACACTTGGGAGGGTGGTAGACAGGGAAACAAACCATCCGTTTCAAAAGAAGTTGCTGTAAGAGCTGTTTATTTATAGAAGAATGTTCCTTCCTTTCCTCTCTATTTCATGTTTGAATATAGATTATTTTTTGTACCATATATTTGGAAAGACTTTGAATGTGTTTGCTTGCAGTTCAGAGCAGTAGTTGAACTTTTTTTTATCCTGCCATGTGTTAGTTCTTCACTAAAAGTAAAATTGGAGAGCACGGTACAGCAGCCGGTTTTCTGATGAATCAAGAGAAGCTCATCCCAGATCACTTGTATTGAGCTTCGATTGGAGAGGCAATTTCATCCATGCTTGTTGAAATCAGATATATTTAAGATTCATTTTTATTAGTGTCAATGGCCACTCTGAAAGTTTTTCAGTAAACCTCACCTGTTGCACAATGATGAATTTCAAATCTGTGTGTCTTGCATTTGCTAGCCCATTTTGTTGGGAGATGGAACCTACAAAACTTACATTGGCTTGAACAGGCATTTTATTCTGTATGCTTGACATAGGCAGTGGTGCCACTCCTGTTGTTTCTGACTGACTAATGAGAAAAAATGTTAAAATACAGCTTGCTTTGCAGAGTGCTTTTTCTAGAAATGTGGAAAATAATAGTTGCTTTAAAAAAAAAATCTAGCAATGTCTCTCTCTAAAAAAAGGTTATGTATGTAAAGGGCTCAGTCTTGGTAAGCTTTTTTTTGGTGTGAATGTTCTCTTTTGTTATGCCTTGTGTAGTGATTTACCAATTTATTACTTTACCTTCTAAGTAAGTTCTCTTATCTGTCACTGATTGTGATCCTAAGTCACTTAATGTTCATTTGGAAATGTTTCCAAAGTAACTTTAAAGTCTAATTCCCATGAATTTCTCCATGAAGTACCAGACATTTGATAATGCCTGCATTAAACTCATCTTTGACATGGTAACTTCTGCCTAAGGAACATTATAGGAAGTGTCACATGCATCTTGTTGGAGAAAGCACACAATTAAGTATGCAAGTTAATTGGTGGGGGGTTTTTTGAAGGTTGGTGGTTTTTTTTTGGTTGTGCTGTTAGTTGTTTCAGACTTCTTTGGGAGGTTAGAAAGAGGTCCTGTTGCTCTGCTCACACTTTTAATCGTTTCCAGCCACCCAGCTGGAAAGCTCAGCAGAAAAGGACCCGAGGGTCCTGGTGGACACGAAGTTGATCATGAGCCAGCAATGTGCCCTGGCAGCAGAGGCAGCTCATGGTATCTTGGGCTGCAGTAGGCAAAACATTGCCAGCAGGTCGAGAGAGGGGATCCTTCCCCTCTACTCAGCACTGGGGAGGCCACACCTGGAGTACTGTGCTCAATTCTGGCCTGCCCGGTACAAGAGAGATGTAGACATACTGGGCAGAGTCCAGTGAGGAAGGGCCATAAAGGTGATGAAGAGACTGGAGCATCTTTCCTATGGGGAAAGGCTGAGAGAGCTGGGGCTGTTCAGCCTGGAGCAGAGAAGGCTCCAGGGGAATCTTAGGAATGTAGATAAATACCTGAAGGAAGGCTGTAAAGGAGACAGAGCCAGGCTTTTCTCAGTAGTGCCCAGTGGCAGGACCAGAGGAAACTGAAACATGGGAGGTTCCCTCTGGACATCAGGAAACACTTTTTTTACTGTGAAGGTGACTGAGTACTGGCACAGATTGCCTGAAGATGTTGTGGATTGAGTAAAGGGATTGGACAAGATGACCTCCAGAGGTCCCTTCCGACCTCAAAGACCCTGTGATTGTCATGCAGTTTTTCTGAAGTACAGTGTAATTGGGCTTCCTTTTAATGGACTCTGAAGAGTTGCTGAAATGGCTGTAACAGTTGTAACGTTCCCTTGGTTTGTTTCCCTCCAGGAGCATGCGTATCCAGCTGATGAACTCATGCCTTTAACTTGCCGTGGACGAGTACGGGGTCAGGAACCAAGTCGAGGGGATGTGGATGATGCCTTGGGAAAGTTAGTGTTTGAAATGGTTACTGTCTCACATAAACATCTAGGAATCTAAGTACAATTTGCAGTCCATAAAACTTGTTTGTTCAGTTGACGTGTTCACAAACTTGCACTTTTAAGAAATACTTACTTTTAGTATTTCCTCCCATGTTGCTAACTGATGTGAAAGTGTACTTTAATCAGAAAAAGAGACTTGACCAGTGAATGAGATGCAAAGATAATTTTTTTAATGATTCTTTAAGTATTTTCCATAGGAAAGCCTTCCAAATGTCAACTGACGTTTATGGTATTAGTAAATTTGACTGCTCAATAGAGGTTGTAAGGGTTAATTATCAGCTGCACAGAGCAGTAAACCGTTACCCATTATGCTGGCTTAACTGATATTTAAAATACTTTTTTTTTCTTTTTTTCAGAAGCTCTCTGAAAACATGATTAATCAAATGGTTATCATGTGTGTGGTAGCCTGAGGCCTTTGCCAGAGTATAAAACATTATTTCAGACATGGAAATTCTTCATATTTTTCCCCTTTAAGATAGCTTATAATACAAAGTACTGATTCTTTGGCCATCAAAATGTAGATTTAAGGACTTTTTCTCCAATGTAAATTGAAAAAGATGAAGTTAACTTACCCTAAATATGTTTGTAATTGATTCCTTTTTTGTCTGTATGTGTGCAGTTTATGTTTATAGAGCAAATAATAAATAGCTGATGCTGTTTTTATTGGTATTGCCGCTTAGTGTCTTGAAGCAGAATAGTGTTAATCAAAGCTGAAGTTCTTGTCTCAAATACTACTTCTAATTCACTCAGTGATGTTGAACATATGATTTGGGTTATTTTTTGTTGTGTACATAGGTTTCTTAGTCTAGAGATTCCTGTATAAGCCTGCTGCCTTGGTGGTATTGCGAGATACAGCTGATAAGAAAGAAGTGTCAAGAAAATGTATTTTTAATCCTTGTCATGCATTCTTTTAAATGATCTCTTTTTACTTAGTAACGTACTATCATTTGAGTTAAAATACCTTTTACTCCCTTAGATGCACTGAATAGTGTTAAGTATTTATTTATTATTTTTCTGTGTATGTGCTTTTTTTTCTGTTCCTAAAAGTTAGCTATATTATTATTTATGAGATTTCTTATATAATCCTTTTTCTTGCCAGCTGGCTCAGTCATGTTCTCTACAAGCTTTTGCAATCACAAATGACAGGGTGAGACAGCTAGGTCAATTCTATTTCCCTGGAGGGCTAGGGACTATAGCTGCACACCAGCCTTTTCTATAGCTGTACAATGCATGATCTCCCCCCATTTTGTGTGGAAAAAGTTGTGTATTTATTATGCAGTGTGCATAGCCACTAATTAATCTCTTTCTCTTGTAGAACAACACTCCCAGAATGCCCTTATATCTTTACAAATTAAATAAAATGGTAATATATGGCCACTTAATTAGAATTTGAATTCTGCTCCATGCATAGTCATGTGTTGCCTACAGGCTCTCAAACATCGGGCACTTGCTTAAATTCTGGACACTTGTTTTTCAATAGACAGTTGTAACTGTTTCCAAACTTCAATTTTACTGCCATCGTATTGTGTAAATTCTATTCTGTGCATGGTGTGTGTTTCTTAACATAAGAGCAATTTTATCAGTTTACACTAAAGGTCCAGTCAGCTTGGCACGCACTAGAACAGGCCTAGAGAAGAATATATGAACCAGACAAGCCTTATTGTGATATTCCTGTGTCAAACAGCATGGGTCTGACTTGATGTTCTCTTTTTACGGAATAAGTAGTTCTTTATTTTAAGCCTGCCACTTGCTAGTGCTGGGTGGCACCAGGTGAAATGTACTGTGAGAAACAGTGAGTAGCAGATTCTCATTCATTTTCTTCATGCCATGTGCAATTTAAAAATCTTCATATAATGACACTTAAGCTTTTGCAGGCTGAAAAGCCCTAGTGTGTTCACTTGTTCCCAGTACAGAAACTGTTAGTACCTTCAGCCTCTCCTAACTGCCCTTTATTGTACCTTTTTCTGTTCCGTTCTATCCTGCGTTGAAGTTTCATAACAAAATAACAGCTTTTTATTTAGTCTTTCACCACTAATTTTGACAGAGTTTGATTGCAACAAACTGCAGCTTTTTCTGAAGCAGGTAATGGGAACAGTTTGTGGTGGAAGAAATATAGCTTGGAGTGATTATTGATCTTCCTAAATGTTTTTATTATTACACTTAGTAAGTCAACATTCTTCATTTCTTGAAAAAGAAAGAAAAAAAGAGGTTGGAAAAAGACTTTGAACCATTCTGCTGGGTTTCTTAGCAGATTTGATTGGAGACTAGAAATAAAAACTTAATTTGCTTGCAAGTTGGAAAGCTTTGCAGTAAATAAATCTTTATAATCATAGCTTGTTTCAGTCAGCTCCTATTCTGGTCACTAACAAAGGGAAGAAACTTACTAGTGTGTTGTTTTGATGTTAAACATACTGTGTGCAACTGATTTTTTAGCAGCTAGTGGTCTGTGAGTATTTAATTTCTTCCATTGTATTGATTACTATTAAAAATGGTTTAATTCCTACACATACAGGTCTATAGTAAATCTTTTTTAAATTTTGTTTCATAGATTTTCACTGACCTTGATTGATACCTTGGACACTCTTGTGGTAAGTTTAATCTATTAACAAACTTTGATAAAATATAAAAGATTGTCTTCTGATGCTCAGACTTATTTTTAGATTTCTATTTTGTTAAATTATACATTAAAAATACTATTTTTTCTTCACCTTTGATCTCTGGCTATCTGTTTGAAGTGACTATTGCTTGTAAGAGCTTCCAAGTGCTCCAATGGTGGTGGTTGGAGTTTGCTGCAAAAAGAAAACTAGAACAGTTCCTTCACATTTCACTGATGCTTTCTCATCTTGCTTTTCCTGGGCTCTTAACTTCACAGAAAAGTATGTGAGTTTGCTTCCCATTACAGTCTAAAGCAACATGCTGATTTAGAGGTGAACACCTCTTAATACCTACTGAATTATTTATGGTTTTAAATTGTATGTACACATTTCATGGATGAATTTGTGTTCACTTAAATATACATTAAACAAATGCAACCCTGGACATGTTTGCCGGGAAATGTTGCTACACTTCTTATGTTCATCTCTTATTTTAAAGATTCCAATCATTAATAAACTATTTTTTGTTAGATTTCAGTCCCTTTGACATATTTTGTTATCATAAGATAGAGTTTGGAAATCAGGAATTTTTGGCCATTTGCATCTACAAGTAAATCTAAAAAGTTTTGAAAATCCTTACTGCCCTGATTTGGTGTGTGAATCATATAATGCTCTTTCCCTGACAGCCATTCCCTTTTTATGATGTGCTGTGAGATGACCCTTGGCTCCTTTGAAACTGGGACGATAAATGTTGAAAATGTGGAGTCTGAAACTTCCAGTCTCTGCTGAACACTCAGATGGATTATTGTGGTTTATTTACTGTTTTCTTGTCTTAGAGCAGGATTAACACTTGGGGAAATTAAAGGCATTTACAATAATAAATTGGATGTCACAAAAATCCTTAAAAGATTGATTGAACTAGAAGAAAGCCAGTGTGAAAGAAAATCTGGAGGAAATGCCTGAGCTGTTCTTTGGGCACAAGGAGGAAACTGTTGGGAGGAGGACGACTGCTAGGATGATTCACCAAGCTTAGGACATGGGTCCTTAGTCCAGGGATAAGAGGCTTCTGTGAAATTGGAGGCATCAGAGCAGGCTAGTACTTTGCCCACTCTGCCAGCATAGCCCCCAGTCCTGTTGCTACAGTCGCGGCATGAGAGTAGGGAAAGGAACAAGCAAATAAATCCCTGGGTGATATTTTAGGTACATTCTCAGTGACTTTCTTCGCATACAGCTTTTATTCTCTTTCACATATCTCATGAGAAAAACAATACTACTACTGTCTGTCTGCACTGTATCAGAGTATACCCCTGCAGGACCAGGGTATCAATCTAAGGCATGTTAAATGCTTTCTTTTTTAATTCATTGCACTTCTTGTTCTACACCTGAGTGTGACTGTATTAGCTATGTTGGAACCTTAACACCTGGTTACATTTGTATTCCAGGTGTTAAATAAAACCAAAGAGTTTGAAGAGGCTGTAAAAAAAGTAATAAAGGATGTTAATTTAGATAACGACATAGTTGTATCTGTCTTTGAAACCAACATAAGAGTCCTTGGGTGAGTAACTTTAATGTTTTCAAAACTCTTGGATTTTTAGTAAATGTCCTTAAGGCATACCATTCTGTGCTGTTTCACCTTATTTAAAACAGTTGTGCCTTTGTCAGCATAGCTTGACACTTGCCCTAAGAAAGGTTTTAAAATGCTGGGTAGGAATCCATGCAGTGGTACTGAATCAAGTTGACCCCCATCTATGTGCTGCAGGCATAGCTTTTTTGATTTTAAAAAACTGAGCATGCTGAGGTAGCAGTGTTTTTTCTTAGTGGAAACAGTCTTACAAATTGCACTGTTCAATACTTGATTTAATAGATAGAACGATGCTTAGTGTGATAGATTATTTCAAGTTGGAAGGGACCTCTGGAGGTCTCTAATCCAGCTTGCGGCTCAACACTGGATCAGAGCAGGCTAGTTTTAAGCTATTATATGCAGTTTTAGAGGTGTTGGTTGTTATTCTTCACTGACTATATTAATGAATCTATGATTCCTCTACAGTTTAGAACTGAGTCCTAAACAGTAAGAATTGCTTCCAAAATACTGGCAGCTAACCTTGATTATAGCAGAGTTGCATCTGCTCAGCATTTCTGAAAATTAGGGCCATGTAAATATAGCACAGTTATGTACATAGTCATCTAAATTGTAGAAAGTTTTGCTTTGCTGTTCAGATGAATATATCTGTTGAGATGTGGATAATTTTTCTTGTGTTTAGAGGTCTCCTAGGTGGGCATTCAGTGGCAATTATGCTGAAAGAAAAAGGTGAATATATGCAGTGGTACAATGGTGAACTTCTGCACATGGCAAAGGAACTAGGCTACAAGCTTTTACCTGCTTTTAACACCACTAGTGGTCTCCCTTATCCAAGAGTAAGTTCTCTGGTTTCTGCAATTCAGGATTACTTCTGTAAGCAAAGGTTTTTTTGTTTTGTTTTTATCTCTGTTTCTAAGATTACTTGTATATTTATTAAGTGTACAGAAAATCAAAACCTGTAAAGTGTTCATTTGTAATATATGCTACCTAGTATTTTAAAATACAGTTTTAGGCTCTCTGAATCCCTAAATTTCCAGCTCTGAAAATTCTAATAGACATTGTGGTGGGTAAATAGTAACAGCAGAAATCTTGTGTAATCACTGTCTGCTGATTTCTTGCTCCTTGCTACTATAGGCACAACCAAGTAGCTGAGGAAAGTAATTTTTGTTTTGGTACGTATCTTTCACCAAGACAGTGAAAGAGCAACTTGCAGGCACTTGCTTTTGAATTTAGCACAAAACTTCATGGTCTACATCCATATTTTTAAGAGGGCAAAGGTAGCTGTAATCTAAAAATACTAAATGTAAAAACTTTCAGCATATTCAAACAAAACATAGTACCTATTCTTTGGATGACAGAAAACTACTTCCCGTGCATATCATCCATTGAGTTTGTGAAATGTGGCTTTGATTGGAAACTTTCCCATAAATTAAAAAAATTAATCTCAGTAAATCAGCATTTTTCTAGTGAAAATGTCTAATTTGAAATGTTCAGAGTTTGACAACCTTCTGCCGAGGGGGTCCTTTCCAGAATGCAGGAAGTTGTGCCCACAACAGAAGTGGGTCCATCTAGCAGGTATCCTCTGGAGCCTGCAGTAGTGAGATATTTACAAAGCTTGATTTCCATGAGCATTTCTGATGTTCAGAGTTCCAGATTTGCTGGTAAATAAATTGCTAGAATTCGATATTTCAGAGTGGTATTCTTTTATTCAATTGTCCAGTGAACCAGGCAAGAGGTATTTGGACCAGTCCTTGTTTTGGAGGTTTGAGTATTTTGGGTACTTCTGGATAAATGTATGTGCATTTTTGAGTTGACAGTATGTGGTAAAGCAGAGCAAAACTGAAGTGGGCTGTGTGATCTTTTCTCTTGCCTTTAGAAAAAGCATAGATTGTATTGTTGCTCTACAGACCTATCATGGGAGTGTGAATTCTTCCAACTAGTGAAAACAAAGATTGTAATCTCTACTTTTCTCTAGGTTAACTTAAAATTTGGTGTAAGACATCCGGAAGCTCGAACAGGAACAGAAACTGATACCTGTACAGCTTGTGCAGGTACCTTGATCCTTGAGTTTGCAGCTTTAAGCCGATTCACAGGAACATCTATATTTGAGGTTTGCTTTCTATGATATCTTATTTTTTGGATTAGGCATTCATTAGTGTTCTGTTACATTTCTGTGATTTTGGAAAAACAATTTTGAGTTCATGAAATGGGTGCATATCTTAGCTGTTCTGCACAGAAGGTTTGTATGTGTTCAGATTTATTGTGTTTGTGGGCTTTTTTCTAAGTATTAATTTGATTATTTTTTGTAAATACAGGAAATAATTTGAAAGTAGTTAAAAGAAGTACAGAAGTAAACAAGATAGATATACTGAAGATCAGCTAAAGGATAATGCTTGCATGGTTTTTGGGTAGAATGATCAGGACTAATAAGAAGAAAAGTGAGATACGTGGTCTTTAAAGTGCAGCTTAAAAAAAAAAAAAAATTATATAAATCCACACTCATATAGTCCCACTGAACATGTGCAAGACCTACCTAAGAGTATACTGTCAGCAGAAAGCTAAACGAAAATGCTTGCAGGTATGTTTTCTTTGATCTGATACCAAAAAAAAAAAAAAAAAAAGGTAGGCTGTTTTACAGATTAGAGTTTTTTAAAATCTTTCATTATGTGCCTGGTATTTCATGTCACAGAACCTGGTGGAATCATGGCTGAGCCTGTGTTGTGTGTTTTGGTAAAGCTTGCCCCTAAAATCCCACGTATGTGGTGATTTAAAGCCTTTTGTGTTGAGTAGGTTTAAATTAATTTTGTGTATATGAAGAATGTATGTAACTTGTATACTAGCAAACAGAGGTTACTGCTCTACCTTGAAATGTCTGAAAAGACACAGTGATTTTGATTCTAAGGATTATATATTTCTTGAAATATTTTAATTAGGTTACACTATCCCATCTCTATGAACAATTTTAGAGGAGGAAACCCATGCAGAATGATGTTTTGACTTGCCTAAGACCATACAGTGTATTGGCAAACAGTTGTGTTGTCAAGCACCGTTCTTTCTAATAAGCAACTGAATAATTATATAAAATGTGGACTGAATATCATAGTATTTAAGTGTGTGTAATATTGAGTTTTACAATTATTAGATATGAAACATCTTATTACTTCCTAACATCTTAATTTCAATAGACAAAAGAATAAGTCTTTAGTATCTGGTTTCTGTAATTTCCTTTAATGAGAGTTTCTTGTTGTTGCAGGAATATGCACGGAAAGCACTTGATTTTATTTGGGAAAAGAGACAGCGCAGCAGCAATTTAGTGGGCGTTACTATTAATATTCATACTGGAGACTGGGTCCGCAAAGGTGTGTGGTATTTTGACTCAGAAACAGTGACCACAAGTGGTTTTGGGCAAAAAAAATATATCTTGACACGCACACCCCCCACCCCACCCAACATACTTACCCAGATTATTCAAAAATATTAATGGAATAGGCGAGTGGAGTTACATAACTGCAGTGCTGGAGAAACCTGCTACAATGAAGCCTGGCTTTACTCTGAAAGGGGGTTTTAGTAGCAAAACTAGTTTTATTCATTGCAAAGAAAGTGTTCTTTGATTTACTTTAATGCTGAGAGGGGAATGCCTTGGGATAAATTTTCAGAGATTCAACTCTAAACACACAGGAAAATTATAAATAGGACTGTGGTTATTTATGACAGCCAGTAGAAATATTTCTTATGAGAAAAGTGAAATAACTGGCTTCAATGCATGTCTGTTCATATTACTATGTGCGCTGATATTGCAAAGCCTTTAGCATAGACATACAGTATTGTGTCTCTGCATCCATCTGTGCCATAATTCTAGTGATAGGATGCTTTTCCTTTTACTGAAAAAGCCTTTAAAATCCAAATGAAACCGAGGGAAAATATCCATATAGCTACTTAAACTTCAAACCACCTTTTCATTTTCTGCTGTTTCTAGATAGTGGAGTTGGAGCAGGAATAGATTCATATTATGAATATTTATTAAAAGCCTATGTCTTGCTGGGAGATGACAGTTTCCTGGAAAGATTTAACACGGTAAGTTAACACCTTGCTCAGGTTTGTGCCTTCTGTAAGACAAATTTAAGACTAATTGTATTGTCAGTCAGCTGTTAGCCTGAGAAACCTGTGAAGAGCTCTTTAGTAGAATTTCTGTGACTTGTGATGTGTCTAGTGCCAGCTCGTTTTACTCTGAGTTTTCGCTAATCTGAGGTGAACTGTCACCTGAGCAGCTATTTTAACCCCATTCAATGAAAATTGAAATCTTCTGGACCATTTTCCATGTTTCCAGTACAGGAGAAGCTGTATTTCAAGACCACCTTGAAGAGTGTAGTACTGCAAATGTTTCTGTAAAACAGCATAAGGGTCTCTTGTCACAAGCTATGGTACAGTCTCTTTCTGTCCTGGAGCAACAGAAAAGATCTGAAAATCAAAGTCTGGATCTTGCATTGGACTGCAGATCCTAAGGCCCAGTATATGTTTAAGTATACTTACAAGCTGAAAAACACACTTAGATTACTAAGCAACTTTGTCAGCATCATTATTCTTTCATAAAAGTATTCTTTCTTTTGAAAATAGTAATATCCAATAAAAACATTTCATATCATAATTTTATGTAGCTTGATTTTTATATCATAAGCAATATTAAAATTGGAATAATTCAGTAGCTAAAGGCCCGTTGCAACACTTTAAGTGTAATGAATATTTCATATTCCTAACCTGCAGCCACCATTATTTTATTTTGTCTCAATTATGTCTATTAACTGTTTCCTATCAATTTGGCTCTTGTGCTTGCAATTGTACCTTCTGTGCTTCAGAAAACAAGAAAGGCCGTTATCTTGGGGAGTATGTGATTGGAAGTCAGCAAGCTGACAAGTGAGCTAGTGGGTTTTAATGTTCTTCTAAGCCATCGAGTCCAGCTGCTTTGTTGGGTTTTTATACCTCCTTTTCCCCTTCTTCTCAGATGCCTTTGCTTTAGAATTCTCTTGCTCAGAGAAAGTAATTTCAGCTTTGTTTAGCGTGTGCTTAAAAGTTGAGCCAAAACAAAGGTATCTTAACTGTGATAGTTACTTGTTTATCACATGGATGCTGAGTATACTTTTGTGTACATGTGTTACTTGGAAAATGTGATGTGTATTGCGTGTGTAATACTGTGGAACTCTTCAGTATTTACTACACTTCTTTTTAGTTTGCAAAACTAGAAACTGCTGTGCATTGCCAAATGTAATAATGCTTGGGAGTGTGGTACTGGTTCTTCCACTGAAAGAAAATGCCATAGTCTGGTGATCTAGATCTATTTTGTAAAATGTATTGATAATATAAACTCATGATTTTTCTGATGTTTGTCAGCACTATGATGCCATAATGAGATACATTAGCCAACCACCTCTTCTTCTTGATGTTCATATTCATAAACCAATGCTAAATGCTAGGACCTGGATGGATTCTTTGCTAGCTTTCTTCCCTGGATTGCAGGTAAGGTTTAAAACCCATGTGCAGATGATTTTAATAACAAGTAAATGATTAAATAGACTGAATATATAATTGACAAGTCAAGCTTAGTAATTTGATTTCTCAGAAATACTGGATGAGGATTTCTGTACTCATCCTGTCACTTCAGTGCTATAATGCAAGTTAACATGCATTTCTGGCCATGTTGAGTATCAGGAAAAATATGTCCGTATGATTTGCTTCCTTCACTCCTAGTCATGAAAACACTCAAATGAAGTTGCTTTTTTAGTAGTCTAGTGACAAATTTTCTAGTTTTTGTGCCATTTACATCTTTAAGACAAACTAAATTACCATTCCACCACAGTTCTCTAAATGATAGAGATCTTTTTTCTACATAGCCAGTAGTCTTAACGAGCTCACTGATTTTGCTTAAAAAGCTCTTAGGGAATGTCTATGGATCTATGGCTTACACTGAAAGAGGGTAATACTTACAGCATGTATCCACTGGAAATGTAGAAATTGTTCTGTAGCTTTACATGAACAGTGAGCGTGCCTAACTGAATATTATTCCTGTGCATGGTGAATTAGTGTTAATTTTATTATTTAATTTTAGGTGTTGAAGGGCGATATTAGACCTGCTATTGAAACTCATGAGATGCTGTATCAGGTTATAAAAAAGCATAACTTTCTTCCAGAGGTAAGGTAGTAATTTTTTGATCATGTAAACTGATTCTTACCCCAATTTGAGCATTCTCAGATAACCATTTAAAAAAATTGTAGGTGTATTTGTTATTAAAATCAAAGGCTCATTTCTATAGCATTCTTACGTGATTTACAGTTCTGCATGTATGATGGCTGTGTTTTGGATATGAAATATTTTTCCTTCAGTTACGCTGTAATTAACACGGGAATAGGAAGCTGCTGCTATTAATAATTGCTTAGGCTTTATATTTCAGCCTTTCAGAATTGACCTTGACTCATTTCAGTATGCAAAACTTGTATAAGCACATGTAGTAGTAGCTGCTTAGTAATATAACAACATCAATGCTAAAGATCACAGTCATCTTTATTAACCCAAGGAGGATGTTGTGGTTTAACCCCAGCTGGCAACTAAGCCCCACACAGCCACTTGCTCACTCCCTGCTGGTGGAATGAGGGAGAGAATCGGAAGAGTAAAAGTGAGAAAATTCATGGTTTAAGATAAAAACAGTTTAAGTAAAGTGAAAGCTGCACATGCAAGCAGAGCAAAACAAGGAATTCATTCACCACTTCCCATTGGCAGGCAGGTGTTGAGCCATCTCCAGGGAAGCAGGGCTCCATCACAGGTAATGGTTACTTGGAAAGACAAACACCATCGCTCTGAACGTCCCCCCTTCCTCCTTCTTACCCAGCTTTATATGCTGAGCATGATGTCATATGGTAAGGGATATCCTTCGGGTCAGCTGGGGGCAGCTGTCCTGACTGTCCCTTCCCAGCTTCTTGTGCACACCCAGCCTACTTGAAAGGCCTTGGTGCTGTGTTATCAACGCTGTTTCTAGGACAAATCCAAAACACAGCCCCATGTCAGCTACGATGAAGAAAATTAACTCTAACCTAGCCAAAACCAGCACAGAGCGAAACTAAAGACTGAATTGTTCTGAGAGAATGTTCTGAAATTTTGCCTAGTGTCCTTGAAAGTATGTACACAAACTTACGTATAGATACTGCAAGTGCAGTCTTTGAGCAAGTTAGTTCTGCACAGAAAAGCTTGTTTACCTGCTGAAGTGTTTGTCTTTATTCTGTGATGACCCAGAATATACGAAAAAGCTTCTGACTCCAGTTTGAATTTTGACTTTTCTCTGGTGTAAGCGTATTTCTGTTAGAGAATATTTTAATTAACATCACATGCACTTAATGTGGCTATCGAGACCAAAGAATGCTTTCTAAGCACTGGAATGAATTATATATATATTTTTTAATGCTTTTAAAATGGTATGATTTGTCTCCTTACGGTTCTTTTGGTTTTTTTCAGCACTTTGTACTTCTGAAGGAAACTTTGAAAGATCAGTTTAGTTGTATTTAAGCCAATATGCCATCACCTTTAGCAAACACTTAGTTTAAACCCTGGTGTGAACTAGTAGTGAATATAAGCCATCACAGAAGTGGCTTTTGCCAGTGCGTATTAAGAGTGAATACATATACTAGGAAATTTTTAGGTAACTGACTTGTAGTCTGGGGCATTTCTTATGTTACAAACAGCTGTTTGCCATCTGTCAGTCTGAAATGACAGTTTAATGCACTGGAAGTGTCAGGTAGCAGGTATGTTTGCAAAAATGGTGTTTGTCAAAGCTTGGGTGGTCTCTGTAGCAGCCCTCCAACAGGCGACTTTGCTTGGGTTGCAGCAATAGTTGTATGCCTGTGCTGATGGGAGCGACTGGAGGCTGCGTGCTGCCTCCTGGGTCTGGAACACGAGTTCTCATCTGGCACCTCCTGCTGGAACTCCACTTGCTGGACACTTGACAAGAGGCTGAGTGGTGTCTGGAGTCCTGCACTAACACAACCTTAAATCTCACTCACACCAAGTGGATGAGAGCGCTGGTTTAGGTTTAGGTTTTGGCCTCAAATGTACTAACTAGACAGAGGTTCTTGTAACCTCCTGAGACTGATGCTGGGCCTTCAGTCCTCCACTGTTGTGTATTTTAGCTGTTGTAATATGGTTAACGTGGGATCCAAAATAAACCCGTGTTTGGTTTTCATTCTTGCATTTATTTTTGTCTGTTCTTTTTCTTCCTCAGGCATTCACAACAGACTTTAGAGTTCACTGGGCTCAGCATCCTTTAAGGCCTGAATTTGCTGAAAGCACTTACTTCTTGTATAAGGTAAGATCACTTGCATTCATCTGACTTTTGGTAACCTTGTCTAGTACCTAGTATTTTGTTGATGTTTTATTTCAATATAGAATGAGCAGTGTATCTCCAGCTTGTTTTATGTACTGGACCCTGTAGATAGTAGATGAAAGTACTGGTTATCAGAAATTGTTCTAGGAATTTTGTTTTATATGCTTAGAATTAGAATTAGAAAGAAAAATGTTAAGTGACAAAGGCCCATATTTTTGAAAGATATTTAGATCTTTCCAAACTCTCTTAAAGAGGTCTTGGAGGCTAAGAGCAAAAGCCATTTGTACCTTCCACAGGAGAGCAGTGCCTAAATGTATTGCGTTTCTCTATTTCCATGTGCTTATCTGCATATCCATAAAAGGTAAAGCAGTAGTATCCTATAACTAAATTAGACTTTACTGGTGTCCGAGAAGGTACAGATTCAATAAATTATCACTGGGAAAATGAAAGCTGCTAATTGTACAGTAAGTCTGACTGCACCTAAATGTTTGGTTTTGTTTTTTGTTTTTCTTTTATAGGCTACTGGGGACCCTTACTATCTAGAAGTAGGAAAAACACTCATTGAGAACTTGAACAAGTATGCAAGAGTACCTTGTGGGTTTGCTGCAATGAAGGATGTTCGTACAGGTAGTCATGAAGACAGGTAAAAGTTTTCACAACTTTTTAATTTTTTTTTTCCTCATAAAAAGATTATAGAAAAAAATCTAATTGCCCTGTTTACGTAATTGAATTAATTGACTTTTGAGTAGCTGTCTGTCTTCAGTTTCATAACCAAGTCTTAAATTACCTCTGTCATAGTCGATAAACTATGTCAATATTTATAGTTTGTTACGTAAGAATATTTTTAGTTTAATAACTTTTCATTTGTCTCAGAGCAGTAGATTAATTACTTTCAAAACAAAATATACTTCAAATCTAGGAGTTTGTAAAGAGGTTTATTTGTTTTTTCTATATTGCTGTTTTGTACTGAACATGCTGAATCATTTCCCTCCGAACATAGTTTCTTCCAAGTAGAAGGAATGCTAATGGCATTAAGTTCAACAAGAATAGTTATGAAGTCTTCAGAGATGGAGCAATATGAGAGCATTTGTTTCACTTATGCTTTAGAAAAAAGGGGATCTTCCTAAAGGACATACACTTTTTTTTCCATAGAATGGATTCTTTCTTTCTGGCGGAGATGTTTAAATATCTTTACCTGCTGTTTGCTGATAAGGAAGATATGATTTTCGACATTGAAGATTATATCTTTACTACAGAAGCTCATCTATTACCACTTTGGCTTTCCACTACAAACCAAACCATCTCCAAAAAAAATACAGTAAGTAACAGCTCAAATCTAAATCAGTTTTAGTGATGTTTTGAAGCAGTTCCTCTTTTTTGATGAGAGGAAATGGAAGAAAAATCATAGTTTGAAGAAGTACACCAGTTTTACCACTTTGTTTAATATGAACTATTTCATCATATTAACAGTGCCAGTCACACGAGTATGAATAATGTTTCCATGACTGGATTCTGCATCACTGAATCTTGAGGAAAAAAAGCTGCGGAATATTAGCAATATTTAAAATCATTCCTTATGTCTGTATAAATTTGAAAACACACACTGTTTATATCTGCATCTTTGTTTTCTGTTATTTTTTTCTAAAACATTTGAACAACGTGCAGAAGTTTTTGTTGTTTTTTTACAATATGAACCCTTGGATAATTTTGAAAGGTTTTTTGAGACCGCTACAAAGTTAGACAAGATACAGCTATAGCTTTTGGGATAATTAATTGTTTGAGTCCATGCAATAGGCATCTGTGGTGTAAATGTGAGAACATTTATGGGTTTATAAATTATTTAACCTTTCAAAATAACCTATAGTAATATAACTTTGCATGAAGCATCATAAATACTCGTCTCTTTTTTTTTGGTTTGTGCTCAATAAGGTGACGTAATTTATCTTTAAGGCAATAATACTACTGGGAGGCAAAAGAAATGCACGAGAAAGTGGAGAGAGAGAGAGATGTCTATGGCATCAGGGACATAAATTCACTTATGTTAGTGTGTGTCTGTTTTTCCTTTTACTATGAGTTTTACAATAATGCCTGGATCAGAGGAGAATGCTCATGTGTGTCAAGCGATGCGTCCTGGAGAAATCTCGTAATTGAGTAGAAAGCACCCTGTTTTAGCGACTCTAGGATTAGACAGTGAAAAATTTTTAATTACTTGCTCTTAATGTCTAACATTGGTAATACATTTAATGGGTCATGGGACTAATTTTTCATGTTCCTTGCTGGTGGAGAGCCTGCATCGTCTCTGAAATGTTCTTTCCTTGAGCATTTATCATCTTTTGTCTTTGAGTTTTAGAAACGGAGACTGTTTTTTAAACTACGCAAGAAGTTGTCTGAAGGGTCTGAAAGAGCACTTTGTATAACTTTCATTCCCAACATAAGAAGATGATACTTCTGAGAAGACAGGATTCCCACAGCTGATGCTGTGTGCAGTGCAGTGCTGGCCTAACTTACGTAGTTCTCTTGAGAACTGCGAATGTTAATAGAAGGCCAATAATGAGGATAGAGTGAATTGTTCAGGTGCAGTTTTCTTAAGCTCTTTATGTCAAAGCTGCTAATGTGCGTAACACAAGTAAGAAAGGTCCATTGAAAATGGTGTCAACAAAATGCGTTAAATGACTGAAAGGCTGT
Organism: Ibycter americanus; assembly: GCA_035590275.1. Lineage (NCBI taxonomy): Eukaryota > Metazoa > Chordata > Aves > Falconiformes > Falconidae > Ibycter > Ibycter americanus. The sequence continues at coordinate 4,376,257 of JAVJGI010000032.1, forward strand.
GAAGACGAATATGTAACTGTTACGGAATTTAACTGATGGGGAAAAAATTGATAAGAAAAAATGGAATGTGTAAATTATTTTTAATATAAACATAGTGCTATTAAGCCAAAATATCTGTGAGATAGTTGGTAGTATCAACCCAACATCCTGTTTGTATTTAGTCTCATAAACAGGAAAGCTCATGTTTTACTATGCTGATGCTTGCAATAGTGCTTGTAAGACCTTCTTTCTTAAGTGATGTGACTACTCTTTGTCACATTAAGAGCATATGTACTTTAAAGTGTTTATTCCAGTGGACTAATAGCCTTTTAGGTCTTGTTTTTTAGGGAGCCTTTAAATATTAGGTATTTTTTTTTAAATCATCTAATATGTTGCAAACAGGGGTTTTTTGCAAGTAGATAAATAGTACATTAATTTTTATAGGTGAGAACATTAACTTGCCAGTTATCCAACCAGCTATTTTCAAAACTAAGAAGAGGCTAAATATGGCTCCAGACCACCATACATGTTCCACATGGTTTCACGTGTTACAAAACAGCGATTTGTACAAATGTTAACTCTCATCTTTTCTGAAAATAGAGATTGTTCGAATTATATATAGATTCATCCTTGCCCATTCAGACTTGCAAGTCTGTATGGCTCCTGAAGAGGACAATCTTTTGTTTGTATGAAAAGATGTGACGTTCCTAGTAATACAAAGCAAGAATTACCTAAGGCCTGCAGCTCGTCCACTCAGCATAAAGGCAATATCAAATGAAATCATAGCTACTTCCTTTCATTGTCTAGCACATAAAAATACAGGGGCACTAGCGATAGCATGTGTACATGAGAAGTTCTGTTTACCGTGGAGGATTAGCTGTTTCTGAATAAAATTTCCAGAAACTCTGGATACCAGTTTGGTAAGTTAGAAATTAAAACCGGTGTTGTATTTATCCCTTGAAAGAGGTTGTAGTGCACTGGTTACCCTTTATTATTACAACATGTAGCACAGAAGAGTGATGTATTCTTTATTCCTGGAATCTGTGTGGTTGTAGGACACTTATTGCATTCAGCTGCTGTATGTCCTGAGCACACAGATTACTTATGGGTCGGTCTCTCTGTTGATTTTCTTTGTGTAAAAATGTAGCTTGCATTTTCAATAGGTGATCTGTATCTTTCATTTTAGACTACAGAATACACAGAGCTGGATGACAGCAACTTTGACTGGACCTGTCCGAACACCCAGATTCTTTTCCCAAATGACCCTATGTTTGCTCAGAGTATTCGTGAACCTTTGAAAAATGTGGTGGATAAGAGCTGTCCTAGGGGTATTTCCAGAGCGTAAGATGACTATTTTCTGTCTTTTGTTAGACTAAGAAGTGAGTGGAGTAGGGCATGTTATGCATGGGAGGAGAAATGTGAGGTGCACTGGAGCTTGCTCTGCTTTAGTTTTAGTCCTTTTAAGAATGGATCCTAGGTACGGGAAAAATCAGTTCTGTTTTCTCTGGCGTCACCAGCAAGACTTAGTTAATTTCCGGCAGAAATTAGCAAGTCTTTCAAAGCAAAAGGAGCTTAATGAGCCACAGACTCCAAGTGGGAAATGTAGCCCAGGTATACAGGAAATATGTCTCTTTTGATTTATGAAATTCATTTCTGTAGTCTCTTGAACAGTTCTGCATCTCTTTGTAGTAAGCAAATCATGCTACTGTAAGTAACTTCAACTGTGTTGAAGAGTTTAGGACAGCCTGTTAAAGCTGAGGAAGTTTGTCCTTCTGACCACCTCTGATATTTACACTTCGTGAGTACAACTGAGTAGCAACTGTATAAGGAAAACTGTTTTTAGTCAGTCTTACAATAATGCAGACTATTTAGAAATGAGAGATAGTATGTGGTAGTTTTATCAATATTGCCTGTGCTTTTGCACTACAAAATTATTGATAATATTGACAACTTTTTAAAAAGGTAATTTGACTGAGAAGTTGCGTTCTAGTGAAGCTTGTACTCAACATTATTCCAAAGAATTCTAATCTTGTGGTGGTAGGAATAACGTGAGAGTTATGTTTCAAGAATAATCTGGTTTTTAAAGCTTTGATCTCTGATATATTTTGGCAGAGAAGAGAATTTGGGAAGTGGACCAAAACCACCACTGAGAGCCAGAGATTTCATGGCCAGTAATCCTGAACACTTGGAGATACTGAAGAAAATGGGAGTCAGTTTGATCCATCTGAAAGATGGAAGAGTACAATTAGTACAGCATGCAGTGCAAGTAAGACCTGACAGTACTTTTGTTGAAAACTTTCAGTAAAATCCTACTGGCAACGATACTTGTCACATAAAGGTTCAGGAGGGACAGCCAGACTGTGGAAGGAGGCACATGAGGTGGATATGCAACTGTATTTAGCAGGCTGGTGCTTGTTAGTCCTTTGCCTCAGCGACACTTTTAACTAACCTTCCATTAAATTAGATGGAGACTTTTCATGTCAGTGATGCAGCTAACAGTGTCTTACCTGGAAACGCTAGCTTTCAGTGTGAGATACTTCCATTTGTTTAGGAGGTCCCTATATTTCTATGTTTTTAGACTTCTGGGTGGTGGGGGTGCTAAAAGGTTAACTTCCTTATTTGAAATGATGAATGAATGCCAGTGAGCATCCACGCTGTATTTTAAAATCTTTGTAGCACTGGTCCAAGCAAACGTATCTGCATGTTTTTTTATTTTTATTTTTTTATTTATTATTTTTATTATTTCCCAAGTTTCTCAAAACATTTAAGAAGAAACTGTTTATCATTTCTTTACTACTCAGGCAGCAAGTTCACTTGATGCTGAAGATGGCTTACGGTTCATGCAGGAAATGATTGAACTCTCCAGTCAGCAACAGAAAGAGCAACAGCTACCTCCTCGTGCTGTTCAAATTGTTTCCCATCCATTCTTTGGCAGGGTGGTCTTGACTGCTGGACCAGCACAATTTGGGATGGACTTATCCAAACACAAAGCAGGGGTATGTGATATGTGTGTGTGATCTATTCCTAGCTTTCTGTTACTTTCCTTATTGCATAAGCCTAAATTTTTACAGTGCTGGTACTATTTCAGGGTGGCCAGCTAGAGTGTGACAATTAATTACAGTGGTTAAAATGACAGGGTGCAGCAATGACAGAGTGACAGCAGTGACAGTCTTTTAGATGAGTGGCTTATGAGTCTGTGGCCCGTGCTCTGCTCCTGAGTCATTGGTCATGATTTAGGCTTTAAAATGCATATGCAATACAGCTTTTGAAACAAACTTATATAATCTGCAGTGCGTATCTTCAGAGATGTTAATTTAAGGGAAGGTTTTCCTACCATGTCAGCCATGAATTTGCAGAAGCCCTTTTAGAGTTACAATAGGCTGTCCTTATGCAAGCTTTTATAAAAGGCTGTATCTAGATGGAAGAAGAAAATAGCACAGAGGCAATGGTCTCTATTAGAAGCAGTAGGAAAACCCAGTGACTTCAGCTGGGCAAGAAGCAGCCCAAAAGAGGAGTTCCAGACTAGTAATTCACAGAAGAAAATTTTTCAGAGACAACAGTTCACAGGTATAGACAAAATGTGCCGAATATGAGAATTAGGTTTTCACTCAGTCATTCTTTGTTGGTTAGAACTCCGGCTTCAGGGTAAAGATGGCCTGTACTGACAGAAGACAACACTAAATGTATTAGATTAACTGAAGAAATGAAAATCTTAGGAATCTTTTGCAGTCTTGAGCCTAGTGCTCTAACTCTCTCTTTCTTTTTGTTTTTCCAAACAGACAAGAGGATTTGTTGCAACCATTAAGCCATATAATGGATGCTCAGAGATCACTAATCCTGAGGCAGTGAAAGAGAAAATTGCTCTGATGCAGAGAGGCCAGTGTATGTTTGCTGAAAAGGCACGAAACATTCAAAAAGCTGGGGCAATAGGAGGCATTGTTATTGGTAAATAAAATTTCAAGTTCTTCATTTGTGTAAATGTAACCTGTATTTTACAGATTTTGAAGATACTGGAAAGCTGACAAGAAGCTGTTAAACTCTCTGAGATGCAAATACTCCAGCACAGAAATTGTGCTTTCAGAAGATGAGGAAATGTTTTGGTTTTGTCTGGTTCTGCGCAGAAAGTGTAGCGGAACAAACTGTGATGGGTGATTGTCACTGGTTTTGCAGATTAAATGTTGTTATTTAAGGAGCACTGAACATTGAAAATAGTGATGTCTACTAACTGATGAGGAAGACTTGAGATAGAAATGAAAAACATTAAGGAAAACAAGTACACAAGTTGGGTTTTTGCTTTTTACAACCAATGTGCCATTTTATGCCTGGGATCCTCTTAACTGATTGGGCAGTGGCAAGATGCTCAAAAAGTCTGCTGAAGCTCAGAGTTGTGGTCTGTTTATCTAACAGGTTTGCTTGCTTTTCCTTTTGTGTGCATCTGGCTAGATGACAATGAGGGAAGCAGCAGCGACACAGCTCCTCTCTTCCAAATGGCCGGTGATGGAAAGAATACAGATGATATTACGATTCCCATGCTCTTCCTCTTCAACAAGGAAGGAAACATTATACTGGATGCAATCCGGGAGTACGAGGCTGTGGAGGTGCTCCTTTCTGATAAAGCAAAAGACAGAGGTAAGATTCGAGGCTATGTATACAAATTTAGCTTCCATCTCTGCTGTGGGACAATGTAAAATGTACAATAATGATTTCTATTGCTACCCAAAGGTGCATACGTGTAATTCGGTAGCTCTGGTTTTCCATTTGACATTGGTGTTAGTTTTTTTCATAAGAAAGCCATTATCTGAGATGTGTCATTATCTGCTCCCCCCCAAGTTAACATTAACATCCAGAAATGCTGTTCTTAAATTAAATGTCAGTTTGACTAATGAGAAAACACAGCCTTTTGGATTCCTTTTGAACCCTTTTTGTCATAATCTGCTTTGAAGTAGTGTCAGGAATAGCATAAGTGTTTTCAGTGCCCTACATTGTAAATGCCTCTCTCTTATCAAGCTCCCCAGTGACATTCTTGGTACCCAAAAGGAAAGAGACAACTGTTACAACTATTTTGCCTATCTAAGGAGAAGTGGTTATCATGAGAAATAAGGCTGCTGACCTCAGATGTTTTGCAGTTTTTCTTGTGTAATACAAGAAAATTGCAAGCTAATACATTTCCAATTGAAATGTTTGCATATGGCAGGAAATTCTGGTTTTTTCCTTTTGTAAGCCTTCCTCGTAGCACTGCTTTGTCCAAGCAGCATATCTAAGAACAAGTATCTCTAGTAAACCAGTGACAGCGTTTCTTTTCTGCACATTTGTAAAGGTGATATGCCAAAAGCTAGTGTTGTTTCTTCGTAGCTGCTTACGAATTCCTCCTGTTTAACTATGGTGTTTAGTATTTTGTTAGAGCAGCTTAATACAAAAGATAGCTCTGCATTGAAGAATTTATAATCCCTATCTGCTTCTTCCCCCTTCCTCGTGCTTCCGTTTGGAATCCCAGCAACAATCTTTAAAGGTAAAATGATTCCAAACTACATTATTGATAGCAGTAAGTATCCCATGTTAAAACTGGCATATGCAGTTAAGCTCCCTGGAAGTCTTGAAATATTAGTGTCCTGTGTAGTAGCTATAAATGTCAAACTCCAAAGAAATCTGCATGGTTAAACTGGACAGCTGTTGTAAAGCTAAATTGGTACTTGAGATACGTATGTTAGTTGCTTTGCGTGGGGTTGTGATGAGGGAGGCTTTAGCGCTCTCTTTAATTCACAGTTCAGTAAACTTATGAAACTGTCTGACTCCCACTTGCTTAGATGTGGGATAGTGGTGGATCTGGGAGTGCTTTAAAATCTGGTATTAAAAGTTCAGTGCACGCAGTGGGTGTTTGCTTAAGTCTGAAGGATGGTAACTAGCACTGACCCAGGAGTCACTATTCAAGTTTGAGGAGCCAGAGCTAGTCTTACTATATTGTTTGCCCTAATTTAGAATGTGTTTAAATGTTTTCCCTCCCCTCCCTCTGTAAAATATGTTTCTTAATAACATTAAATTTTCATATCAAAGGAAAGTCTGCAATTGCTTGAGGAAATAAGGCCAAGGGAAGTGATCTTGCTTTTGAAATATGTAATAAAATGCTACCTTCCTAGTTTGGGTTTTTTTTCCAAAACATTTGTGGCTTTTTTTTCTTTCCCCTCTCAAAGACTTGGAAATGGAGAATATGGACCAGAAATTATCTGAAAACGATTCACATAAACAGAATTCAGAGGAAGCTACTTCAGCATCTCAGGATGTTGGTGTAGTCAGTGAGGAGCCTGAAGAAGGAGAAAGCTCCGATGTTACTGACCCTGATTCTTTATCTCCTGCAAACACAGACAGTGACAGCGTTTCCATTTCAAATCAGGATTCCTACGTCCCTGGAACCGATGAGGCTAGTGCTCCGGAGCCAGCATGTACACAAGGGAATAATCAGCCTCAGGAACAAAAGACTGAGACAGAGTCAAATTCCAAAGTTAACTGGGATAATAAAGTCCAACCTATGGAATCCATATTAGCAGACTGGAATGAAGATATAGAAGCATTTGAAATGATGGAAAAGGATGAGCTATGACTTGTAATAGTAACTTATTTGTTAGTAAGCAAATGGAGAACTCTGTGGGTAGAAGTGAGGCCCTGATATCTGAGAACTAGAAAACATATTCAGTATTGTGATGAGCAGCCAGGTTTCACCTGGAAAATACCACAGAAATCCAGCACGCACTCTTTGTATTGTTTTAATTTTTCCTGTTTAAGAATGGGAACGTGCAATTGAAGCATTTGTCTGGCTCCACTGCATGGTGCTGTGGAGGAGCCCAGGAGGTTCCTTCAGGGAACGAGCCCAACTTCTGCATTCCAGGCTGCGAGAGGTCACACTGCCTTGGTCTCTGGAAAGCAGAAGTTGAACACGGTGGGGTTAACGTACCACGTAACGGTTATCAATGAGAGCTCCCGAAGGCAGTAGGTCAGCCACTGTTCTGGTGGGAACGGAGGTGCGGTTTCACTGCTTTCCATGGAGCTGAAAGCCTACCTTGATAGCAGGAGGTGAAATTGTTTCCAGCTGTCGTGTCTTTAAGACACAGCTAGAAGCAGTTTGATTTTATCCTGACATATCATACTGAGACATAGTAGTGTTGCTCATCACTCCTTCCATCTGTTACCATGAAGAACAACCATGATGATATACGAGTTTTCTCTTCTGCTCCGCTTTCACCTAGAGAAACTGTGTAAACCAAAGGCAATGTGTACTTTGTAAGCAGGTTCCATCAGGGCAACTAAGACAGCCTTGGGGTCTACCAGATAAAGGTTCACGGTGTGTTGTGAAAGTTACGCTCGAGGTTAAGTTAGGGTGGGCAAGGCAGGCGTTGAGTTACAGGTGTTTCCTTTGGCCTCCCAGGTTGAAAAACTCAAATCTACCCCGAGATACGGAATTTAAACTGGCAATATTCTCTGAAAGGACACTAAACAGAACTAGATCAGCTATAACAAAATCTTCCTTTTTCTACAAGTTTGACTTCTAACAGCTTGACTTTGTTGTCATTCTTTTTATATGCAACTTCTATACGTGTGATACTTAAGGCAGTGAGGCCAGTACCAGTAGTGAAGTGCAACAATTTTGGCTGTTGGGTCCATAGTTCAAAGTATAGTGGCATGAACTGTGAGGACGACTGGTTTGTTACTCTGGGCTTCAGGAGTTTGTTACAGGTAAGTGTGAGTCCTAATTTGTTATCCCTATTATGAAAAACATTATTTAAATAAAAACGGGGACGTTTAAACCAACTGCGAGACGTTTTGACTGTGTCCAAAGAAACTGCCAAAACTAATCAACTTGATTTATATAAAACTGCTTTTAGTGAATTGTGGTTCAAAGAATTGTTTTATATTAAAGAAGAAATTAACACTGCCTATATGCTGCACCAGGCTAAAAATGAAGGTTTATATTCATCGTTACAATGGAATAAGAAAAAGCCCCACTCTGAATTGCACCTTTCATTTAGCTGGTGAAATTATGCGTGCTGAATATGCAACTGTTAATTAGTACAGCCATACTGTATGTATTTATGTATACTCCTGTACAGTGTGAATGGAGAAATCCCAGGCAAATGTTGTATACATGTATACTTAATGACACTTGCTTTCAAGAGTATCAAAATGCACAGGCACCTTTTGAGAGCATGACAGTCTATCAGAATATTATCCATAAACTGAATGATAAATTTATTTAAATCACTAGAGAAGGAGGTAATTTCGAGGAGGAAATGAAGCGGTAGCAGAATAGTGAATAAGTGTCCTTTTAAATAAATTAGCTTTTAAATGTAGTTATAACGCCTTTGCACAAATAACTGTATGGAGGTTTGGACTGAATGAGTAGGGCTTGAAGCAGCTGGGGTTTTTCAGTTGAGAATTTTTTGAGTTATGGTTTTTTTTTCACGTGAGTTTCTTCATGTAAGGCATTTCATCATGGGAACCTTTTAAGTGTCCTTCGTTACTTGGAGCCCCAGCCCACAGCCCAGAGATGCTGCTCTCCCCTGCCAGCGCCTGGGCTCGAAGCGACGTGGCCAAGTGCAGTCAGCTGCGGGATCAAAACCATCAGGTGCAGATCAAAAGTTTTCACTCTCATAATTCCTCTGATCTGTCAGTGCTTAGTGCCACGAAAGGAGCATTTTTGTTCCCATGCTCTTCAACATGGACTATGTCTTCATATTTGTTAGCTATTTTGGTGGAAATAGAATTATTTTTATAGGTAGAGAGGCCCTCCGGTCATTATGTTAAGACTGTCAATATAGCAACTAAAGGTTTTCTTTTTTTTTTTTTTTACTTGCAGAAAATTTAGGTGTAGATGTAAAATTTTATTAGAAGATTAACTTTCCTTGCCATCACCAATTCATTTTTATTTAACTGCTTTTTCCACATCTACTGCTAAAGCAGCAGACATTAGGTCTCCTTTTAAGGGATTTAGAATGATCCCAGAACTCTGTCTGGATTTGAAGCATCATTTTGGTGGCGGCCTACCTCAGATAACTGTTGCCTCCTTCCTTTTGGATTTGTTTTGTTTTGTTTTGTTCTACTTTTCCTTTGAAACCATCATGAGAGCCATAGCTTTGTTTACAGAACTGAATTGGGTAAGGTTGACGTTTAGGGAAAGAGGACTAAATGAGGGGGGCGGGGGGGGAGGGGCAGTTTTATTCAGGTTATTTTTACTTCATATTCCTTATGAGGAAATAGACTTTAGTTTAACCTTTTCATATCATTCTGGAAATAGTTCAACTTTCTGTCACTGTCATCTTAAAAAAACAAAAAGAATGTATTCATCAAAAAATACCTTTTGGAGAAGGGGGTAAGTGTTGTTCCCAAATTTTTACAAGTCTGCTCCTTCCATGCAGAATATTGCTCGTGCACCATTAATCCGTAATTGCCTCTTTCTTTGTGCAGTATTGAACACTGAAGGATTCAGTAATCACAGCTGGAACTAGCACTTACTCCATGCCATGTAATTCAGATCAGCCAATTAATTTCTCATTTGATCTTAGAGGAATCTTCTTAATTGTTTACATTTATTGTTTCTTAATGAAGTTTCAAAATGAGCCCAGCTTTGGTGGTTCTCCTGCAAGCATACCTGAAGGCGCAGCGGTAGGCACGAGTAAGTGTATGTTGAGAGGTTAAAACCAGGACATCTTATGCAAAAGGCATCAGTCAGAACATAGAAGAAAAAACCATTCTGTGAATGAAATATTGTATGTTCAGATTTTATAAGATTATTTTTTTTTTAGCCAGCCCAATTTACAGCCGTATATTTTCTTATGAAAGATGTCTAATAACAGGTGCTGTAACACTATTGTTGGGTTTTACTGTCTGGTGGTAAGTGTATACAATATTTCTAAGGGCAACTATGTACTGTGATGTAAAAGTCTGGGCTAAAATGTATATAATCTGTGTACATAATTGTGTACTTGATTATAATTGCTGATTGTAAAGATTTAATAAAATGTAAATATTCTGGTCAAGCTGTGCTAAACTGATGCTGATTTCTGGATTGCCCAGCTGTGTTTGCCGTGTTTTTTTAGCCAAGCCTTTGGTAGTCACACCAATACTCCCGTGTCTTTACTAGTAACCCTGATGGAGCAGACTCTGGGCAAGTCCCCTGCTAGCACCCTGGAGAAGTGGTTGGTACCCCAGCAGGCAGCGCTGCTATCCGGGGTCTTTGAAAGGCAGGAGAAAGCGCCAATGGGAACCTGGAAGCGTTTCTCCATCTGGGAGCGCGTAGGCTGGTCCGGGTGGTCGCAGGGTAAGGCAGCCGCTTTGCGGGACCCTGGGGCGCACTGAAGGCAGGCCAGGGGTGCGCTGAAGGCCGGCCAGCTGGCGGCTGCGGTGGCTACGTGGGAGCGCAGCAGGGGGCTGGTGGGCGCAGAGGTGCATAGCCAGGCAGCGCAGGATGTTCTGAAATAAAGGATGACTTTTTGCTCTGGGGTTGGCCAAACGCAGGGATGTTCTGTATAATCAAAACACCACCTTTTCAGTATAAAATTGGAAGTGGACTGGAAAGGCGCTCAGCAACCTCATTGAATTGGACTATTTCAACTTTTTTTTTTTTTTTTCAGTCCATTCCTGCAGTGAGAATACAGATCCTCCAAAGTTTGTTGTAAGTATGACAACTTCTGATCCTGTTTTCATTAAATTGAAAAAAAAAAACCAACACCCAGGTCTCTCTTGGGCCTGATCAGGTAGTCCATCATCCTTCTCGTCTTAATCAGCTGTTCCCTGACACCTATACTTCTATAAGCTTTTCCTCCATGGAAGTTAGGATTAAGAAAATAAAATATGCAGGAGCTCTAAATTTAAGTCCTTGCTCAAGTGTTCAGCAGTGTTTATGATATTAAGTAGAAACCATGAACAGCCTTGCCAATGAAGTGCTAAATTTCTTCAACCTACTGTTCTGGGAACATCAGGACTTCAGGGACTAGAGTATTTTTGGAGCAAAGGCACCTTCCCCCTTCCTCATCCCTTGAATGGTCTTTAAGCTGGGATGCTCAAAAAGCATCTTGGTCTGTAGGGTATACAACACCACCCTTGAAGGTCCTGTATGCTTCCCTTGCCTCTGTTTATTTTGGGAGTTGTAGGTGTTCCTCAAATTAGATGTCTACTGTCTATTGCCCCTGCAGGGCAACATGACTCAGAGATGGGCAAACTGAGAAATGTGCTCTCAAGTCCAGCACAAATGTGGGTTTTTGCAGAAAAAGATTAAAATCATAAAAGAGAGTGCCACGAGGAAACCTGCAGAGAGACAGATGGGGAGAGTGCTGCTATAAGCAGACAATACACTGAGGTGTGTCATGCTCCTCTGGCACCTCTTTGGAGTGGATGACTGCGGGCAAGGGCTAAGCCAGGGATGGCACACGGGGGTTTAGACCAAACCCTTCAGGACTAACCTCTCCAGCGCGATGGAGCAGCTCTCGTGGCTGCAGCCCTTCACATTTTCCCACCTTTCTTCATTATCATTGTGGCCTCCTGTCTGCTCTGTCTTTTCTGCAGGGTTGCCCCATCCCTACCTCCCTGGCTTGCTCACGTTCTTTCCTGTCTGTCCATTAACCAAGCGTCGAACTTACACCCCAAAACAGGCAGAGACATTTGTCCTCTGCAAGCGTCCTGCACGCAACCTATGGCCATGGGTCATCCGTGGTGCTGCCCCTGCGGGCAGGGGGATCCGGTTGCTTAAAAGAAGCACCAATTCTGCAAAACCCTGGTCCTCTTGGGCAGGCAACAGGCTCACCATGGGAAACCAGCACGCAAGACATGGTGCAGGAGGGTTTAACCCATTGCCCTCCCAGCTGCTGGGGCTGTGTGGATGGTGGGTGGGGGCTTGGGAGGTTGGAGCACAGCCACGAACAGCAGTAAAGTTGGTCCTCTCATCTCTACTGGGATAACGGGAGAGATCTTGGAGCAAACCCTCAGCAAAGTGCATTACTTTTTATTTTTTTAAAAAAAAGAGAGGAAAAAAAATCTCTTAGAGGAATCAGTGTTCTCTCTTAGTGATGCCCTGCTGCAGTCCTTAGCGGATCTGGTTTTATCTTTCCATGTTCATCTCCACCACCTTGCCAGCCATGATGCCCAGATGCTGTTTGAAATAACAAGGAATCACCCTCCCATTGCAGACGGCCTCTGGAAGGCAAAAATATTATGCAAAATTAACAGCTAGGGTGTGTCCCCATCCCTGTCCCTCTTTATATTTCTTTTATAACGAGAAATCAGGAACATTTAGTTATTTCCAGGTCTGAACATGCTCCCGATATGCCCGCTCCCCAGGGATGGGACATGTTGCACAGATGTGTGAAGGGTAAGGGAGGCATGGTGGCATCAGTACATCACACCTCCTATTAAAACTATCTTTAATAATTACTCTGTGCCAACAGTTGTATTGATGGGCGGTTGCTCAGTTTTCCCATTTCCACTTCTTAGTTAGGTCACCCGAAGCTGGAGGATTTCAGCTGCTCTGGCAAAAATTCAGCCTCAGCTGCTGCCTGTCCCATCACTCACGTCAGCCCAAATCTGCTGGTGGCAGGAGTCCCATTTTCTTCTGAAGTTCTACACAAAAAAGATAATGCTAATAAACGTTTCCAGCTGGAATGGGCCCTATAAAACAGTTTGCCTGGGAGAGTTCACCCAAGCTATTAAGCCCCAGTGCAGGTGAATTCATCTTCATTAATCCTTTGGTGGAGGGCGCAGCGTGGTGGCATGACACCAGGGCTGGTCCAATTGCGGAGGCATTTAAGCCAAACTTGCGCAAATGCACCATGCTCAGGGGTACCCACGCGCTTTTGGGGAGCACCGGGCCCGCGCTGGGACGGCTTGGGTGCCCCGCTGGCTGCGACACCAGGACAGACCTGATGGCAGCAGTGCAGGGCAGAGAATGAGAAGAAATACAGAAAAGCAGTTTCATCTTTTAAAAGAAAGCCCCTAAACCCTACCCGGCATTTCTCTGCCTTCACACCCTTTGCCAGGTGCTGCCATTGCCTGCGGGCACCGGGCTAGGAGGGGGTCCCTGGGTTTTGGGCATGAGCCCCGGTGGAGAGGGATGCTCGGAGCTTTGCGCAGGGACATGCAGAGCCAGCAGAGCAGCAACGTGGGTGAGAAGAAATGATGAGCAATTCAGAGCTGGTCGTATTGAATTTGAGGCATTTTAGGAGTTCTCTATGGACTCTTCTCACGGGTGGCAGGGTGGTAATAGAATAAATGTTGATCATTAGAGATGTGCGTAATCCTCCCCTCCACAGCAAAAGCCGTTTCCCCGTCCCAACAGTCCTCACAGTCTGGTTTAAGAAAATTAGCAAAGATGACTTAGAAACACATAAAAGAAAAAAAGGGCAAAAGATGTGCAGGAAAGGGCAAAAAGGCATTTCCAACACAGGGAGGCTCTCACGGCTGTTTTATGTAACCAAGCACGTGGCTTTCCACGTTTATTTTCTGGCTTGACACAGGTTATCTGATTGCCAGGCAGAGAGCATCTCTGTTAAATGATGTCAATCTTCACTGCACTAGCATTACACCATCATAAAAAATTACATAGCTGCTATTTTTGGGTAGCAGCTCTCTCCAACTCAGTGAATAAATGCATCTCCATATGACTCACTCCAGGGGATTATTAATAGACACAAAAGCAGAATGCCAAAACCCCAAGAATATCACTCAGTTCACACACGTAGCTTTCTAGTTTCTTGCAGTAATCACACGAATACTTTTTTGTCTCAAAAATTAAGTTTTTTAATATATATATATACAGGGGAACAAATTTTCTTTTCAACTCACACCTTGAAGGCTTGTGGGGGGAAAGAAAGTCTGCAGTGCTGGAGGATGCTCGTTGCTCCAGCTCTGGGCTTGCAGGGTACCACCCTCCAGCCCTGCATCCCAACCAGGGCAATGCCTCCTGCTAACAGACCCGCTAAGGCGAGGTGGCCGCTATTAACAAAGGTTGAAATAAAAGCACAGGTCTCCTGATTGAAACAGAAACCATCCAGGATGGCAGCGCAGCAGGGAGGAAGCGAGTCGTTCTGGGAAGGAACACTCACAGCTCCTTTTGCTGTGCGACAGCCAGCGGATAAATCAGCGATGGGCAGCAACTGTCAGGTAAAGATACGGACTCAAGCCTGGAGCTCACCCCACACCAGAGCCAGCTTCTTCATTCAACCGGCTTTTCGGGAATTAGGGTGAAAGCCAGCGGTGGGGTCCTCTGCACCCTCCTGGCCCCGCTGCCACACGAAACTGCTGCGCTTAAATAGTGTCAGCTTTGATAACGCAGGCAAACCTTTGAAAAAAAGGACACTTTTCTCCTAAAATGTTCTGTTGGTGTTCACAACACTGCCAAGGTGCTGCTGTGGGTGCAGGGAATAGGTGTCCACAAGGACGGTGTTATTATAGTCGGCTTTTACAAAGCAGGTTCACAGTCCCACACATGTTTATGATGATGATGAAGATTAAGAAGATGATAAGGAAGAACAACAAGATGATAATCATGATAAAAGTGGATGTCATGGGTAGAGACATGCAGTTACACCAAAAAAATAGATTTTTTTTTTATTATTATTTTTTTTTAAAGCAAAGACACGAATTATTTTGAATTCTACCAACTTTCACATTTTGCAGTTCCCCTGAGCTGGAACTTCTTCGCCTTTGCCATAAAATAACAGTAATATGAATTTTCACTCAGCACTTGCCAAGCTTTTTGGATGGTTGACCCAAAGGTTTCCTCCCCAACAGTAAAGCAAATAACGTGCCCTTCTAAAACCATCCCTGCATTCCTTGTCTTCTCTTCCCAAACTTCTACAGAATTAAACCAAATAGAGGAACATTTCAGCCTGAAAAAGGAGAGTTTCCCAGCAGTATCAGGACCCACAGCAGGGGCTTCTAATGTTTAACACTCCCGAAAGCATCATCCATAAAGCCACACTGGTAGGAACTTCAACAAATCTGTGCTTTCTCAGTGAACACCATAAAAATTGTCTCTACTGCACGCTGACCTCGGCTGCAGACAAAGCTCTTGGTATTCCTGAAGTACAAGTGCTAGCTGTTTTCCCCTGGGCTGTGGCTATCCCAGACAGATAAAAGCTTCTTTGGCACATGGGACTGTTGCTCAGACTCCCCAGCATCACACCCAGTGTTTGAGCCAGGGCACTGGTTTCACAGAGTCATGGAACTGTAGGATGGGTTGGGTTGGGAGGGACTTCTACAGACCATCTAGTGCAACCCCTTGTAACGAGCAGAGACAACTTCCACTAGATCAGGCTGCTCAAAGCCCCATCCAACCTGAGCTGGAACACTTTCAATAGTGGGGCATCCACAACTTTGGGCAATCTGTTCCTGTGTCTCACCACCCTCATGGTAAAAAAAATAATATTAATAATAAAAAAGTCTTCTTCATGGCCAGTCTAAATCTACCATCTTTTAGTTTAAAGCCATTGCCCCTTGTCCTGTCACTAAAGGCCCTGGTAAAGAGTCTCTCCATCTTTATGTAAGTATTGGAAGGCCACAATAATGTCTCCCCGGAGCCTTCCCTTCCCCAGGCTGAACCAGCCCAGCTCTCCCAGCCTGTCCCCATAGCAGAGGGGCTCCAGCCCTCCGACCGTTCCCACGGCCGCCTCTGGGCCCGCTCCAACAGCTCCATGTCTGGCTGGTACTGGGGACCCAGAGCTGGACGCAGGGCTCCAGGTGGGGTCTCACCAGAGCAGAGCAGAGCAGAGCAGAGGGGCAGCACCCCCTCCCTGGGCCTGCCGGCCACGCTGCTGGGGATGCACCCAGGGCACGGTTGGCTTTCTGGGCTGCGAGCGCACAGTGCTGGCTCCTGTCCAGTTGTCACCCAGCAGTGTCCCCAAGTCCTTCTCCACAGGGATGCTCTCCATCCAGCCATCCCCCAGCCCATCCTGATTCTGGGGATTGCCCCAGCCCCGGCACAGGACCGTGCATTTGGCCTTCTGGAACTTCATGGGCCCACTCCGCCAGCCTGCCAAGGTCCCTCTGGATGGCATCCCTTCCCTATAGCAAATCAACTGCACCCCTCAGCTTGGTGTCACCCACAGACATGCTGAGTGTGCACTTGGTCCCACTGTCGAAGTCATTGATAAAGCTATTGACTACTACTGGTCCCAGGAGGGGCTCCTGAGGGACGCCTGTGGCACAGCCACGATCCCACAGGGAGGTGCTCTGGCTGTATTTGGCTGGCCCCTGCGCAGGCTGTGGGGAGCCCTGACCCTGCTGACATCCTTTCACTTCAGTGTCTTCTCCTTGCAGATGCAGAAGTCGCATCCGCAATCCACTCAGTACCTCTGGCTGAAAGGCAGCAACTCTCCATCCTGCGCGGCACGGCAGGGGCGGGGGGCCTCTTGCTGGATGCACACTTGCAGTCATGCAGCTTTAGAGATGGTGTTGCCTTTGGAAAATGTTGTTTAACCTTTGTTGAATTAGAAAACTTAAACTTACAGAGGTGATTATGTAGGGTATGGTTTCATGGAGCCTGGTGCTCTTCATCGGTGACAACAGGTGGCAGTGAATGGGGGACATGCTGCGCTGCTGCTCCCCGCTGGCTGATGTGACCTGGAGGTGCAGTAGGTTTCCCCCACGCTGGGGAGGTGAAGGCACCTGATGGGCCATCTGAGCTCAAGTTTGCCAGCTCTCAGTTTAGAAAACAAAGGAGAAATGGCTAACGTGGCAAGTCATGTTGGAAGAGAGGCATAAAACATGCACGCTGGAGACAAAGCCTACATGGTGTCATGGACTGTCACCTGCAAAACAGCAACGCTAACCAAAGCTGTTGGTGGGACAGAAGTCCCAATTGCAACTGGAAATCACTCCCTTTTGTTTAAAGCTCTTATTACATTCATTCCTCAGTGGATGCATACATCACCCAGCTGGAAGCGTCTCCTATCCTGAAGGTCTGGCACGTCAGCCAAGCTGATGTGGAGTTGAGTCATTGCTAACTCCAAAACTGAAGTGACAGGTAATTATTGTTTTATAGACTTGATAGAATTGAAATAGCTGAGAACCGAATATTTATCTTCAGTCTCATTTTCGTACAATGATGGCAATGTCTTTGGAGTTTAAACATGTCTCTGGTGCTTCATCTACCCATTCACTCTTGACTCATAATTCAGATTTTAAAATCCTTGTGCTTCGTGGGCTCTCTTACAGCAACAAAAAGGTACGCTGCAAAAAAATCATGCAATATTGCTGGTCACTGCCTCCCTTCTCTTACAGCAGTGGCCGCTGTGTCTTGTGGCAGCACCTCGCACAACTCCACCGGCTGCAGGCAAGGTCAGAGCCTGCCCAAGTGCACCCGGGAATGATGGGATGAAGGCGTTCGAGGGCTGAAGAGTTGCAGTAAGTCAACCTGGGCTCAGCATGGCCCGTCCATGGCCACAAAAGACTTGTGGCACAGGAGGAGACAGCTGGGTCTTCTGGGTCTCAGCAGAGAAACTTACTTAAACAAAAAAACTCCTCTGACTGAAAGCAAAGGAAGAAATTAATATTGAGTTTTGGATGGTACAGTTTTGGGGCTGAAGTCCAGTATCAGAGGAAGGTTCGTGGGAAACAGTAGTAGTAGTAGTCAGCTAATTAACTGGCTGCTTTGATGACCCTTTTCAAGGATATTTGGCCAAGGTCTGCAGATTGGTTCCTCAGTTTTATCTGTTTACCCATCCATCCTCTCCATCTGTCTACAGGGTTTCCAGGCTGCTTTTCACCCTCGAAACCGTAACACCTATGAGCGGTAACATCTATCTGCACCAGGCAAATAAAACACCTGCAGGCACGAGCCCTTCATGGGGAGTCGAAGTGGATCCTGCTCCGATCAGCCCAGGCATATTTTTAAAAGGTAAATCCAAACAGAGATTAGAAGTAACAACCAGGGGAAAGGGCATTTGCCAAACGCTGCCAGCGAGTTCAAGACAACATCCTAAAAAACAATAGCCACACCAGCAAAAGCCCAGAGAGCTTCTAATACCCTGCCCGGTTCTTCATGATGAAGTGGGAATCTCCACAAAATTTTAGAGAAGCCCAGTCTGCCAAGCTATGCTCCCCAGCAGTTTCTACAGAGCTTAATTTATGCAGACATCATGGAAAATCCTGCAGTAGCTCAGCAAGCCCATCTGACTGTGTAGAGCTCCTGCGAAGCCTGGCTCCCAAACGGGACAGGCTGGGCTTTGCTCAAGTCCTTGAATGGTTTCTCAGAGTCCCAGCGGTGGAGAGAAATCACTCCTGGTCCCTTGTATCGCACGCAGAGACCTGGCCCAGAACATCTCCTGCCAGGGGTCCCAAGGGACAAAAGCAAAGTCTCCTCCTGCCCACCGTGACCAGACCTGCCCCACTGGTGAGCTGGATGCTGTATGGAAGGTAGAAGGGATTGGAAGGGGGCACAGGTGAAGAGAAACTGTCAGTAATTAAAAAAAATAAAGGCATCAGCTTTTTGGGTGAAAGGGTCTGTGTTGCAATAGATACAATATGGAGACAGACGGTGACTGAAGGAGACATTGCCAAAACCTCACGAAACTAGAACGAAGGCAGAATGTGTCCCTGTCTCTAGTTACTAGTGATGGAGACAAAAATTAGTGTCAGATAGCCAATAAACACTTCCCCCCCGCCCGCCCCCCGGCAGGAGTCCTGCCTCAGGTGGAACATGCCCTAGGAGCACTGCATCAAACTGTGCCCAAACTGCCCCCGGGGCACCAACATTCAGTCTCAGCAGCCTCCAGTAAGCCCTGCTCCTTAGGTGACTGCCCGTGATGACACAGCAAGATGGCATGGCTCTGGTGCACCGGCTTTGTGCCTGCCTGGGACGGAGCATCCATCCAGGCAGCCCTTGGAGGGATACGGGTCCCTTGGGTTTGTATTTGGGAGGCTTCTGCATGCACTGGCCATGGCACAAGGCTGGATCTGGAAATGGCCACCAGCCTGATGGGAAACTCTTTCAGCTCCCCAGTTCCTCTCCTCACTTTTGCTTGGGGCAGGCTCCGAAGGCACAGCTCAAAGGGCTTTAGAAGAAAGGAAAAAGCGTGCCAAGGGAAAAAGGCTGATTGTAAAACCTCTTCTCCACAATTTTCTCTAAGATCTCAGAATATGGCTTGGAGCTTATTAAACAGTGCGTCAGCCTCCTAAAGAGAAGTTTGTCCCCAAAGCATTTTCTTGGTATTTCTTTTAAAAGAAACCTTGAAAAATCCATTTAAAACTAAGCACAGTATGTCACATATAAGCACTTTTCCTTCTCTTCCTCTTTTCCATCCTGCTGAATATATTTGAGTGGAATAAAGTAACATGGAGGTATGGCTTCAAGGAGAGCTGCATCTTAAGCTACCGTAATCAGCTTATGTTATTATAGATCATCAGCTGCTGCCTATATTTAGACTTCTAGCAAAGTTTACTAGGACTTTGTAAAGGTGAGAGAAACAAAGCAGGTTAAAGAGCAACGCTCATCCAAGTTACCTCATGGGTCTGCTTGCAGCATGTGCAACTCCTTACAAGGAGGGTCAGTTGATCCTGTTCCTTTCCCACCTGCTACACCACTGCAGTCAGGTCCCTGCACTTGCTCTGGACATGATTTTGCAGCAAGTTGCTGCTTAAGGCTTGAGGAGATGGTTATACTGCTTCAACAAGCAAAGCAGACAGCTCTTCGTGGCTGAGGTGTGGAAAGGATGTCAACCCAAGCCTGAAATGTGTAGAAACCATCTTATATTTCATAGACTTCAGATATTCAAGATTGGAAAGTCTTGCCTTCTGCTAAGTCTTGTTTCCATAAGCATGGCTCCCTTTCCCAGGTAAACAGTGTGGATCTTTGTTCTTCCATATCCCAAAGAGGAGCAAGTCTCCTGCCTGACCATGAAGCTCGGTCAGCTGAAAACCATCAAGAAGCTCCTGGGTTCTGCATGGTACATGGTGACAGTAGCAAAACGTGCCAAGGATTTGCTGACTTGGTATGAACAGGCAACCCCCGCCCCCTGCCCCAAAACCTCTTCTGTTCAGGTTTCTTGCAGAAGGGTAGAGCAAATCGAAGTCTGTCGCCCTCACCCCAACCTCACCAGCAGCCTGCGGCAGTCCTGGAGCATGTCAACTCCAAAGACAACTGCTGATACCCTCCAAACCTCCTGCCCATCCTTGTACCTCCACAACCAGCAGCAGGACAACTTACCCCTGCATTCACAGATACTGTCATCTAAAGGTCCATCAGTGAGGTTATAATTTATACGGAAGACTAAAGTATTTGCTGCTGGTCACATTAAGCACACAGGTAAGATGGGAATTGCTTTTCATCTCTCACAAAGCTTCCACCAAAGCCCGTACCTTTGGTGCCATCATCACTGGCAAGGAAAAAAGAAAAAAATACAACCAAAAACTAGTGACTGAAAGAGACTCCAAGTAAAAGGAGGCTGGTGTATTGAAAGACCACAATGTGTCTGTAACACAGGGTTTGTATGGGGAAATCTAAACACGAGACGTTCAGCATCTAGAAAATGTTTCAAAAGGACAGACCCAATTCCATCACTCTTGTACTACTTGCTTCTCTCACTTTTGAGAGAAGGATTTGCGGGATCAAGCCCCAGGACTCTTTATTAATTGAAGTGTTTAAATAATTGAAATGTGCAGGCTCTTGATTCTCCTTGGCATGGCTACCTGCTCAAGAGCTGACACAAATTGTGAAAAAAAAAAATCACATGCAAGGAGGCAGAGTTATCACCATGAAGAATTCCTAACAGATCAAATGGCTCTGTAGCACTGAGAGATGCCAGCAGCCCTAAGAAGGATGATGTGATGGGAGGAAGGTGGCGAAACCTCATCTCCAGGGAGGTCGGGATGCTCGGGAAGAGCTGTGTGGCCAAAGCAGCTGCCAAGATGCAGCGAGGATTTAGGAAAATCAGAATTGGCTGGCAATTTTTGACCATCAACAGGATAAAGATGCACATAGTGAAACGTGCCAGAGAGGATCCTTTTACATGGAAAGCTACTGAAGCTAGGTAGCGCTTGAGTTGTCTCAGTCCTGCAATACAGTAACCATTTGACTCAAGCTGAGGCTGACAGCAGATGAGGGGACTAAGCAGTTCGCAGTGTGCAGGAATAGCTTCTGCCTTAAGAAGACAGCTTGATACTGCAGCCTCACAAACGCTGCTTGGAAAGCTGCTCTTGCTGGAGGTGCTCACATCCAGTCCTGCATGAATAAGAGTAACTCCTGGGCCTTTCTCCCCGGTGGAGCTTCCCCTACCTACCCCACTGCCTGAAATCCAAAGGAAAATCCAGTGCAGGCAAGGAAGAGTGAAAAAGCTGCACTTTTTTTTGACATATTCTAGGTAAGGCACAGCAACAAGAGGGAACAAAATCTTCTGACATGGACTGTCCAGCCCCACTTGGAGCACACACTGGAGGAAATCTCTTTAGTCAAGAAATTCCCTAGTATTTTAGAGCCTTTCAGAAGTCACAGGTGATTTTTGATGGACTTGAAACCCTTTAAAGGGATCTGATTTTCAGAAGGTCCAGTGAAAAATGCCCAATGTTAAAGGGCTTTGCGCTGAGTGCCCCCCCGCAAGTGTTGGCCACATCAGCAAAAGATGCTACTAATGCAACCGCATGGTCTATTCCACATACAGAACACACATCAGAGCAATGAAATCAATACAGTACAGAAACCTATTGTCCTGACAAAGTTTCTCCATGGGATGCCATGCAAACCTGGCCTCATATGGTGTCAAAGCAGGAAGAAATATCAGCACAGGTAACAATCTCCTTTGAAATAATAAATACAAAAGGTGTATTCTTTTCTTAAGGGTTTTTTTGGTAGTTTTTTTTACTCATGACAGCATTTGTTAAAAATATTACATCTGCTTTTGAGAAGGTAATATCCTCTCCATATAATATGGAAAAATAAACTCTACAGGACACGCAACAGATACCCCCAGTTGGCACAGAGCTGCTTTAAGAGATTAGCTCCACAGACTCATCAATGCGAAGGGCTGGTTTTGCTTTCCTTGTCCCCAGACTCTTAAGCACTGTGTTGTAGGAATGGTAAAAGACAAGAATACATAAAAACAGTAAAATGTTTATTTTCTTAGAAAAAAAGAGATTCAAAATGATTGTGATCACACTCCCATTCGTGCTCAGCAAAGCCAATACTGCAAGCTTAGTCCTTGATTAAGATACCTATTAAATGAAACTCTTTTTCCTCTTAAAATACAAATTCCTGCTCCTGCATCACTTCCAGTATTTCAGTGATAACATGCTTTAAATGGATAATAGTTTCTCAGCTTCTTCTCAGCAAAGAAACAAGGCCTGCCATGGCAAAAACATCCCATCTCCAAAGCTTGAAATCACCAGCATTAATAAGCACTCCGGCCCGAATGCGGACTGACACACAGCTTAAGGGTGTTTCTTAGATGCTTGAATGTTCACTTATGGAAGCTTTGTATAACACTACCTCATCTGATAGAAAACAGGCCAGAAGCCTCAATAAAATCAACAACGTCTTTTGGATTAACTTTAAGGATTTGCTGCATATCTGGACACAGAAAAAAGTGAGAAGTTGCAACAAGTTTTAACTAGCAGCAACAAAAACAGTTCCTTACGAGTTCTTAGCAATATTCCTCATCTGTTCATTAAGAAACACTGTAACTGAATGGAGCATATAATGTGGAAATGATCTTCTTCTGTTATGTAGTGCTGTTCGCTCTAGAAGACTTCCAAAAGGTCTCAACTGGGTTGTAATCTATTTACACAGTAGTATTCCTGGTGCGAGTGGCAGAATTGGCACTATGTGACATCTTCCTCTTCTGAACAATAATCACGACCCTGTAAGGAGAAAAGCCAGACAGTTTGTAAATGACTACTTGAAGACATGAATAACATCAAGCAAGGAAGCACGTACTAATAATATGTATCGGTTCTCTAAACTTAGGAGATTTAAGTTCAGAGCTGGGTAGAAACTTTAAAAATAGGGAACAGAGTTTGCACAACTCCTCCAACCATTTCCAGAAGGTCTGCACGAAACCAGGATAGGAGACTCTTCCCTTTCTGTCACTATCAATCTCATAAATCTCATCCCCTATATTGAATTCCAGGGGGGAGTTCAATAAACTGATTTACAAAACTATTTTATGTAAAGATACACCTTGATGGACAAAACCCTACAGATCTGCTGTGAAAACATAAATCTCCAAGGCAAAAGCAATGAAGCACGTAATCCTATGAGCAATGCAAATCAGCTGCTGTGAACAAGAACCTCATCTGATAACCTCAGCAAGAGTTTACACAAGAGCAAAAGATACTATTTGCATTGAAACTACACTTGCACAACGGGGGAAAACAGGCTAAGCATCACAAAACATGGACTGCTCACAGACCAGTCATGTTATGCTTTCCATCCCATCCCAAACACAAGACTTGCAGCTGCATCTGTCTAGGTGTTGCCCTCAGGAAGGTCTGGAGAAGGTATGTCCAGTCCCTCACTAGCTGTTTCTTGCAAAGCGGCAAGAAGAGGACCTAACAGGACCCACTATCCTTGTTTCTCCACACAGAAACAGCTGGAACTGAGCTTTTCAACACTTAAGCTACTCACGACATCCTGCGTAAAACAGGTGCCTCAAACGTAGTACCAAAAATCTCAATGTCTGGGCTATTTCCCATTGCTCCTGTGTGCCAGGTGCATCACCCCACCCAAGCGCTTGCATGGAAAATCCCAGCAGCCATGCAAAGGGCTGGCGAAGAAGAAAAGAAGAAACATGAGAGTCTCAGACCTGCAATAAAGTGTAAAACCTTGACAACGCCCTGTAAGCAGAAGAGATGAACTCAGCATGGTAAAACGGGTGAAGCTCTACTCAGTCAAGGCGGGGTAGCCAGTTGCCCCACAAATCAAAACTGGTCACTGTCCTGTCTGGAAAGGGTGGGGTGGGGCAGAGAAAAAAGTAAAAAAAGAAAACGGAGAGAGGTTTCTTGATGCAGCGATCAGTTTATTTGGGACGCACAGCTGGGGTACACATTGGGAACAAAGGCTCCAAAATGTCTCTGCAATTAAAATCCCACTGACGATGCTGGGATTGCAGAGCTCACTTTGCTGGAGGGTCCACACCCAGGAATGTGTGGTGCTTCAACAGCTCTCTGTGGCCCAATACTATTACGAAAAGGGCTTTCTTAGTATGGTAAAAAAAATAAACAAACCAAGAGACTTATCAGCCCTAATTTCAATTCAGCAATCACTGACTCAGAAAGAAAGAAAAAATACATTTTTAAAAGTAAAAGATTCGACTCAGAAAGAAGGAATGCTGAAATACTTCACAGCAAAGCCCAAATCCGTCAGTTTTCTCCATGCCAGGGACCACAATACATTTGAACAAAACCATGAAACTAAGCTGCTGGTGATGAAAGCTTTGTCCAACATGCTTCAGAGCTGTGAAAGCCACCAGTAGCGAATGATGACTGAGGCTTAGAGCACTTCCAGGAGTCTCATTCACCCCGGTTTACCCCGGTCCCCCAGCCTCCTGATCAAGGGGGAGCCCCACGGCCCATCATTGCCCACTACACTCAGCACCAGCAGCCATCAGTGCTATTAAAGGCTCGAACGGACCCAAAACATGGAAGAAAGCCATCTTGCCTTTTTTCCCTCCCATTCTTACTGCTGTTCTGCTTCTGGGTTTGCTCTGTGGCAACCAAGTGCATCGCTCCTCAAAAAGATGCCAGGAAACTGCTTAAAAAGCAATGTGCTGAAAAAGTCCTCTCCATGGCATGGAAATACCGTCACTCACCCACTGCCTGAGGGCTGCTGCCAGACACTTTATTTCCATCTTCACGCCGGTGGGTATGGAGACACATCGGTGTCTCAGAGGTGGCCTTTGAGGCCGTGGCCCTCGGTCACCGGTGGGCAGCGAGCTGCCGCCATCCCAAGCTTCCCATCAACCCGCTCCTTCCCGCGAGCACGTGCAGGCAGTGGCAGCACAGCAGCAAGGGAGAGGAGGTTGAGAACTGCCTGAAAAGCCACAAAGCCCGCCTATGCCTTCCTGCAGTCTGGCACACAGCTGCTCCACCCGCCCAGCCTGGCACGGACCCGCAACCCCGACCTGACCAGCTAATTTGATGCTTAAGCCGCGGTAATGTCTGATGGCAAGATGAGGAGCTCCACTGCAGCCCAAGACTGCTGTATTTTTTGCTGGGAAATGCTGCAGAGCTGGGCTCGCCCCAGCGCTCGCTTCAGCAGGGGCGGCCCCCGCCAACGTGCCAGCTGGCGGGAAGGGGGAGGATGCAGCCAGGGACCAGGGGGGACCAAAAAAGGCTCCTGCAACTGCTCGGCGGCTGGCTGAAGCCTTCACATCCACTTCCCCTCTCTGCTGCAGAGCTGCGCGGAGGAGCACGCTGCGATGCAGGGGAAGGGATGCGTTTGTTACACGCCAAGAATAACGCTGGAGCGAAGGCACGGCGGGGTGGCAGCTTGCATGCAACATTAGGGGTTTTGGTTTCACTTGGGTTTTATGGTGAGTTAAGAGGACGTTGCTTTGCTTTCCTTGGAAGAAGGAATGGACATGTCCCACTTCTCAGCGGTGGAATGCAATACAACCTGTGGGACCACCCTGCTCTGGTAGGTTTAGCTTATTTGGTCAGTGGTGGGAATCACCTGTGACAGCAAACACCCTGTTTTGCATGTACTCCTGCACCCATCCCAGGTGTCCTACACCCACTGCCCCAGCTATGCTGCGAAGATCCACACCAACATGTGCCCGGCATTTAATCCCAGCATGAACACAAAGCATGTGGGGCTCAGCCCGACAAGGTCTGAAGCATCCTGTCCCAGTACAGCCGGGTTAAGCACATACTAGTTTTTAAGCACACGGGAAACAGCATTTAAGCCCTGGAGCAGGTGATGACCTCCCCAAATAGAGCAGCATCGTGGCTGGAAAATGAGGGTGCAGGACTGCCAGCCAAACCCTGTCCCCTGCTGCCCAGGGGAGCAGGCTCCCATGTCCAGAGGAGCCACATGCACAGAGCAAGCAGCTAGCAACAGGAATGTATGGGCCATCCTTTAATAGCCCTTAATAGCATAGGCTATTTTAATGATTGAGAATGTAATGAACTACACTAAGGAAGATGAGAATGGGAACAAGCACACCCAAGTCCAGGTAATTCCCGAGAAATCCCGCCTTCCTTCCCCGCAGTTTCAAAATCCAACTTTCAACTTAACACAAGTGGATGAATTTACAGTAATTAAAACACCCAGGCTTACGCTCCTGTCCTGCTACTTGTACCCAAACCAGAAGGGCTCATTCCCCGGCTCTCTCCCCTTGCTGCATCTAGAAAGTGCTACCATCCCGCTGCCCCTACCAGGGAATGCACCAGGACTGATGATATCCTTTTAGAGAAAAAAAAAGAAGAAAAAAAAAATCACAGGAAAAGCCCTTTTTCCCATTGTTGCGGGTGACAGGCCAATAAACAAAACCCCATGCTGCCCGAATGCAGAAGCCTTCCTGGTTCAATAGGCTTTTGTGTGGCTGGCAGACTTGCCAAGGGAGAGAAGGCAGCTAAGGAGATGCTTCTTCCGCCCACGGCTCTGCCGCTTGGCACCAGCATCCTCACACCGTGGCCCTGGCGAGGAGAGGAGGAAGAGGAGGCCGGCCGGCCCGGGAGAGGGAAATGAGCTGCACCAAGCAGCCCTTTCTTCTGCGATGGCTGAAAGAGCTTGCGGGACACAGTGGCCCCTTTCAGAGGAGATGGCCGGCGCTGGGAAATGTTAGCCTGGCTCTGCGGTGGGAACCCTTTTCATCAATCTGGTTTTGTTTACAGCGCTTGCAGAAAGGATGGGAAGAAAATGCCGGGAGGCGGCACTAAATAATTGTATACTGTGCTAATTTTTGTCCGTTTCTTGTTTTGTTAGAGAAAAATCAATAGAGTCATTAAGAGCAATCCACTTTGCTAATGAGTTTTAGCCTAATAATTCTGCCCTTGCATACGTTTCAGTTAGCAACCCCCCTTATTTCTAACGGCATTCTTTATAGATAGGATACAAGGAGCTGCATTGTGCCTTCCCCTGCATTTCATGCCCAGTTTTACTAACGAGGGGATGGAGCGAGTTGGTGCCGGGCATCTCTCCCATGGCCTCCAGCAACAAACCAGTAGTCTCCAACCCAGCTCCCAGTGGCCAGGTGTGCGGATCGGCAGAGAAACTCCTGCAAACCCACCCTGACACCTGCCCCGGTGTTCAAGATCAAGTTACCTCTCGACCCAAAGTGACATCCCCTGCGGCAGCAGAAACATGATGCCCCGGGCTCAGGGTATCCACCAACTGCATGACAGTTTGTAGCCAGACATCTTCTTCACATGCTATGACATTTTTTAATCTATTTTTTTCCATAAGCATGTTTGCATTGTGATTATTTTTTATAAGCCACTGTAGCCATGTAGGAAAAAGCTTGTGATGATGGCAGCGGTGATGATACCCACTGGTACAGCTTACCTGGATTGTCTTGGTGGGGTTTTCTTAAACCACAAAGCCAGAGATGCTTCTCTTGCTGGGGGTACAATCCCCAGATATAATCCTAGAAATTGCTTGTCAACTATTCAGTTATACCTCAGCCTTGGTGTTTTTTCCTACAGTGAGATAGCTGCCTACGCACTGTGCCACAGTCTACAGTAATAATATATACTTAAAGGAGATAATTTCTGATGGTTGTTGTACTGCTCCACATGTAGGGTTCAGTGAAAGCAGTCATTTCTCAGACCATTTTCTGTGACAGCCATCATCAAATGTTTTTGCTAGCGAACACTAAATGGGGTAAATTGTCCACACTCAACACTTCATATGTCATAGCTTTTAATTTTGTTTCTATTTCATATTTTCATGCAAGCCCCAGTGGGACAGGGCCCCCCTCAAGTCTACAGACTTGAGCCTGCAAAGACTGTGTTCAGGATTAACTCTCCGCTTTGAGCCATTTTCTGTTCAATTCATGAGGTTTCTTATTGGGGCATAAGGCGGAGTTTGCATGTGGTCCTGCACTATCAGGGACCGAAAAAAGTTGAGATGTAAGAAGGAAAAGAACCCAAAGGCTGGAGAATTTTTGGGAGAGACATGGTAATTCTTCTGCTGTGTTTCACAGCGATTCTTTGTGAATCCATATGCAATCTCTGACTAAGTTAGCCCTTGTACTATCTGATTAGAGAGAACCCAGATAATTTATTTGCCTGAATACCAATACGCATGGCCTAATTTTGCTATTGTTTCTGACTGCAGCCAGCAGAATACACCAGGTGTCACACAGACAGGGATGCTGTTACCAGGACACATTTCTATCTTCTTAATCAGAGACGGTATTTCAAAACCAGATTTATCACACCGTGATGAGTGCAGCAACTTTCCCCGTCCCAGCTGCAGCTAGTGGGGCCCATTTATCTTCTTCTGGGTATCACGCAGCAGATCTCAGATTATCCAGTGGCTGCTGCGTTCGCTTTAGGAGGGATGTGTCAGTTGCTCTCTGCTTCCTTCTTGTGTTTCCAAAGTCGTATTTCTGCCTTCATTTCTCAGGTCAGGCAAATCACTTGTACTTCTGACCCATGTCTTTCTGATTTACTCTGGGGGTCTCTCTCCTCAAGCTTACATTGCTGCTATTACCTGTTGCTCTTCCTCAGCTGGAATATATTTATGCGATTTCATGCAAGACCAATTTTCAAAAAATGATGATACTGCTGTCACCAGGTGAGCTGCCTCCTTACCGCTGCCTGCCTCTGCTCCATTTTCTTCCCAAACTCTTTGCGCACACATTCCTCTTTGTCTCCAAAAGCAAGCCCATGACTCTACTCAAAATAACTTCAGCGAGAGTGAAACCCCAAGAGGACTCTCCACAGCTGCTGGCAGATGTTAGGAGCATTTCTGAGCCAGTTTTGGCCACAATCCCCGGGCCTCATGCTGCTCACAGGTGCCTTGGTCTTTCCTTTTCCTCCTCTCTCCCAGTGTGGTGCACATCCAGCCCTGGTGGTGTGCCGAAGCTGTGCTCACCCTCTGCCACTACACCAGCATCCCATCATCTGAAAACCACCCCACAGCTGCGCTGAGATTTGTGCAACCTTTTAATCACCTGGTTCCTATCTGTGTGGATCCATGCTGCCGCACCACGAAACACTATGCCGTGGTCTGTCCTATACATATAACTACTGCCTCCTGTGCTGTTGGCTGCTTAACTCTATCCAGCTACTCCCAACCTCCCACATAATTTCTTATCTCTAGCTTCTCATCAGGTTTTGGGTTTTTTTTAGCTCCAATTCTGGTGCCCCTGAAATGACTGGGTTGACTCTAGCAGCACCAACATCTAACCCTATGTGTGAGGCTGACTTCTACATTCTCAGTCGGTCCTACCTCGGCATTCAGTGTTGAACCGTCGTTTCGTTATTTCTTCCTTCTAACAAACCCTATGACTGAATTCCTGTAATCACACGCAGTTCCATAAACACAAGTTCAGCTCTAGTGCTCCAAGCAGGGACAGACACTCACGCAGAGACAGGAACAGATGTCTCCCTCTGAATGTCTCACAGTGTTTTGACACCGAATTTTGGTAGACCAGCCCCATGCATTGGGGCTGACATTCTGCTTTTTACTTTTGGGTGGCATTTACAGAAGGCAGTTCAGCTTCGTAGGGGCAGCCAGGAATGCAGATGCGTGCTGGGTACCGACAGGGGCTAGATTTACAGAAGAATTCTCCAGACCATTTCATTAAGGCTTTTTTTGATCTTCAGGATTCATAAATACTTCATATTTTCAGGTGCTAAAACATTTGCCTGTGTTCTTTCCATTTTACACTTTGATTGCAAAAATTTTATTTTAGCTGAACTTTCTGCCCATTTAATTGTTTTAGTGAGTCCAAAACACCCATTTAGTTTTCCTCTCTAATTCGTAGCACACACGTTAAAGTTGTTACTCATTCGCATTAGGTGACCTCACACCCCTTGGGATTTCAACACAAGTTGAGGGATGTTTTGCTTCTGACTGTAGAGTTTCTGTGGACATAGCCCACGGAGTCAGTGATGAACAGCATGTCTCCATTACAGATCAAACACTACTCATGGCGACGCTTACCATGTGAACATTACAACACGTTTTGGGACCTCATCAGCTATAGGCAATGCCCCCCCACTTCTGCAGACTATTTGAGCTGTAACTGGTGAGCGGCTCTAGTGATATAAGTCTTTTAATTGTTCAACTGCTCTCCTCTATTTCCCTGGAGAAGGGACCCAAACAAAACCCCTCATATTTTCCAATCTTTTTTGGCATTTGTGCTGGGTACCTAGAAAAACAATGTATTGCGGGCAAAGATTAATTAAAAAACCCAAAACTTCTCCTGTGAAGACTATTTCCTCAGGCACAGGAGGTCCCCAGAGAAAGAAAATCCCATGTTCAGCTGCGCATTAACACCTGCCAATCCCATCAACTGTCAGCAGCTTGAAATGCATGGGAGCCGTCTTTCTCTCTTTGACAGATAAAACTGTGTATTTCCTCTAAATAGGCAATCTCCTGATATAGAAGATAAATTAGTACAAGAGCCCTGGAGAACACCTGTAAGCATCTGAGAACATAATCCAAACAGCAAGGAGACACGGTCAACTGCATCTCAATGTGGCAGCTGGTGAATGAATGGTATTACTGTCCTGAAACAAATCTCGAAAACAAAAACTAACCTCAATTCATAATTAGATACAGCCATCAGATGGCCTGGTCTGTAGATAAGATAGATCCTCGGAAAATCCATTTCACTGTGGATTTTGTGTTTGACATTATGAAGGTGATGATGTCCAGAAAAAGCATCTAAATATTTATAGGGTGAATGCATTTATTCAAAGGAGATGTAGCTATATTATGGATATGTAGAAATTCTACATTTAAATGCATACAGGTTAAGTAAAATCTTACTCCTGTGAAATACTGGCATAGACATAGTCTTCTCAGGAATCTACAAACTCCTCCTCACTTCTACTCTTCCCCTTTATCTAATATTTTGCTTTGATAATTTATGTATTTTTTTAGAGTAGATTAACAAATTTCTTGCTTTAGACAAATAAGATATTCACCTGCTGTAGCACTCCAACTCCTAAGATCAGGAGCATTGGCAAAAATGGCAGAAATTCAGAGTCATCCAAGTAAAAATTTCCCTCCTACTCTGCAACCCAACACTACAACTTGAATAGAACCGACTATTTCAGTTGGAAGGGACCTACAACAAACACCTCGTCCAACTGCCTGACCACTTCAAAGCTGACTAAAAGTTAAAATGTGTTAAGGGCATTAGCCAAGCACCTCTTAAACACTGACAGGCTTGGGGCATCGACCACCGCTCTGGGAAGCCTGTTCCAGTGCTTGACCACCCTCTTTGTAAAGAAATGCTTCCTAACGTCCAGTCTAAACTTAGGAGTACAAATTATTGCAATTGGGGAAGCAAATATTTAATGTCAAGTATTCAATAAAATACACCACTCCAAAACATGAAATGTAGAGAGTATATTGGTGAGCGAACATCAGCTCAAGGCATAAGCAAAGGCTCAGATCTAGACTTGATCCAAATAGCCCATTTAATTCCTCAAGTCTCAAGTTTCCCATCTATGTTGTGGTACAGTTATTCGCTACTTTCTCACAAAGAAGCTGGGATTCTCATGTAAAAGACCTGTGAAACACACAAAAGCTGCTTATCGAGACAATGAGATATGCAAAGAACTATTCACTCTCTTCTTCAAAACATCTCCAGCATCATTATTTTACTCAGCAGAGTCTTGACGCAGCGTTATCCATACATACAGCTACACTATCCCTTGGACCTGGGAGCTATTTTGAAGAGATTTAGCAAGAAATTAGCAGGGTATCCCAGATAGTATCGGCATTAAGATTCCAGTTGTCTCCCACAGAGACTAAATGAAAGATCAAATCACTAAGGGCATAAAACCCCCCTTTGCTCTTCTTTATCTGGGTAGTGGATAATGTGGAGTGCTGCAACATGCAGTGGCTGGCTGTCCTCCCCAAGGAGCCAGGAAAACAGTGTGTCCACCCCCTGAGCGAAAATGTGTATTTACTTTATTGCATCTTACCTTTTCAATTTTTTCATCGAGCATTCTGAAGAATTCTTGTTGGCTTTCAGAGATGTGCATGCTGAAAGGCAAAGGAACAGTATTAGTACCGACAGGACTTCTTCCATTTCTAAATACTGATGCTGCAGCCCAGGATTGTAAGCCTTCACCACTGTGAAAAATAGATCACTTTACACTTTTGTATACAATGGCAATTTTTAAAATCTTTCTTTTTACTCTTTTTTTTTGTTTGTTTGCCCACAGAAAAATTATTGCATTTAGTTCTGTGTATGCGTGCTACACTTGGGATGGTAACTAGGACCCACATGCATCCAGAGGAGACTATTCCCTTTTCCAGGCAGATTGTAGAAACTGAATAGCCCACTACCTTTCCTTGGGCCAGGCAGAGCCCCCTCTGTGCCAAGACAGGTTCTTCAGGACTGCCAACCTCATCACCACAAAATGAGATGCCTACAATGTGAGGTTAGAGCCTCGCACTGGACGATCTGCGTGCCTGGCTATAGCTGGGCTCCGCACTCAACACCCAGGAACTTCTAAAAGCCCAGGCTGGTCCTTGCCTCCCAGGTGGGTGGTCCTGACTGCTCCCTGAGAGGACCCAACAGATTACTCAATTAATTCTGCAGAATCAAAAGGCCTAGGGTTAGTGGTATGATTTTGCATTAGTGAAGAAGGCTGGAAAATACTCTTACGTGTTGTCTGTAAAACACTGATGGTGCCACAAGACAACAGGCCCTTCCCCAGGGGGGACCTGCAAGCTAAAAACACAGGAAGGCTGAACAGAAAGGAAAGGATGAAGAGACAAAGATGAGGATGCATGGCAGACGGTACTTGGGGCGTGTCTGCTTTATTTACATTAGGGGGTGGTGAGAGCCTCCTTCCTGAAATAACAATATCCCTCTGGGAAGGTGAAGCTGGAGCATCCTCTGGACCAGCAGCTGGGAGGAAGGAGAGTCTGGGCCCATGGGGGCTGGAGAAGAGCCCCAGGGACTCAATGTGGGACAAAAGAAGATGCAAAAAAGGAAGGATGGAAGATTGGTGTCAGTGTTAACAGTGATGCCAAATGGTTAGAAGGACACACAGCTCTCAGCCATTTTCTCCAACACTAAAAGCTGGTTCGGTTTGCCGAATTCCCACTGCAGTCCCCTCTTTCTTAGCATGATCCTTTCAGCTGTAATGAGTTAATACTTTTCCTAAGTACCCAACAACACGCTGCACTTCCCTACAAAGCTTAGCATTCATACTTCACTTTCTGTCAGGATGAACATATACAATGATTTGCTTATGCTGGACATAAATGAAGGCTCAGTTCAGAAGAAAAGTTCTCAGAAGTGGCATTAAAACCTAAAGCTGGTAATTCAGGAGAGAGAACAATTCACCTTTCAGTGGCTGTGGGAGTTTTTGTCCCCAGCTGTCTGTCTGTCTCTCAGGTTCCCACCTCCACCTGAGATGGGGAAAAGATGTTTGTTCTGGGCAGCTGACCCTGTCACCTGCACATTCAGGTGTCTTGGAGAGGGCCTTTAGGGCAGTATGGTCCTTTCTGGGTAGGTGAGCACTAGCAAGATATTCTTGCCTTGCAATATCAGGGATTGTTTCTAAAAAAATGAGATGATATTGTAGTGACTCACCCCAACCATAATTTATAAGGAAACTAAATGAAGTGGGGGGGTGGGGGGGTGGGAAATGGGGAGTATTGTGTTGTCATATACAAGAAAAGTCCGACAGGAGGTCCTAAAGCCCTTGCAGACCATGATCTTCCGAAAAGTTTGGCTGGGCAATAAAATTGTCCTATGATTTAGAGATGCAGCACACACACACGGAAGTGCTGACACGGTGTATTTTGAGGAGCTGAGTAAAACTGTAAAATCTGTGGCAGGGCAGGGAATGGACGGAGTTAATGAATGACTGGAAGAGTCAGAAAACCACCAAATCTAAGCAGAGTTCTTGGGTATCCCTCTAGAAAAGGCAACTTTCCCCAAATAGAAATGTGGATTTAATTTGCCTTGTAAGCAGCACATCAGAAGGCATGAGAATGCATTTTTAGATGTTTCATGGCAGGCCACTGAAACATATTTTGCCAAAAGATGGGATCTTTATCTCCAGTGTCAGTACCAACTGCGTGACGAATGGATTGAGAGCAGCTCTGTGGAGAATGACTTGGGGACACTGCTGGGTGACAAACAGGACATGAGCCGGCACTGTGCGCTCGCAGCCCAGAAAGCCAACCGTGCCCTGGGTGCATCCCC
>JAVJGI010000032.1:4410714-4450677 GCA_035590275.1 Ibycter americanus
TATGGGGACAGGCTGGGAGAGCTGGGCTGGTTCAGCCTGGGGAAGGGAAGGCTCCGGGGAGACATTATTGTGGCCTTTCAATACATTAACGGAGCTTATTAGAAACGTGCAGATTTTTTTAGCAAGCCCTATAGTGACAGGACAAGGGGCAACAGTGTTAAACTGAAAGAGCATTGGCTTAGACTGGATACAAGGAAGAAATTCTTTACTGTGAGGGTGGTGAGGCACTGGAACAGGT
Source organism: Ibycter americanus (assembly GCA_035590275.1). NCBI lineage: Eukaryota > Metazoa > Chordata > Aves > Falconiformes > Falconidae > Ibycter > Ibycter americanus. Next base: position 4,410,953 of record JAVJGI010000032.1, read on the forward strand.
TGCCCAGAGAAGCTGTGGATGCCCGCCCCTGGAAGCGTTCAAGGCCACGTTGGAGGGGGCTTGGAGCAACCTGGTCTAGTGACAGACGTCCCTGCTCATGGCACAGGGTTGGAGCTAAATGATCTTCAAAGGCCCCTTCCAACCCAAACCATTCTCTGAGTCTGTGATTTAACAGGTTAAAAATGGTATGAAATACTACTTCTTTCATTTTATGCTTCAGGCTGCCATTACTCCATGAGTTATGAACATGTCTCAGTGTGGTTGCTGGTCACAGATGTCAGTGGAGTGAGTTTGGAGGATAAGAAAACAGAGCAAGTGCCTGAGAGGTCAGGCAGGGTGCAGGCATGAAGCCCCATGAAGGTATGGCAGGCACCAGGATGCAGTGTAAAGAGGAAGGACCAACCTCTTGGCCTCTGTCAAAGACCCCCATAAAGCTACGGCTGGCTCCCTGCATACACTGTTTTTAGTGTCCAGGGTTCCAGACATAAAAATCTAACCCCTCCTACAAACGGGAGGAGCCCTCACCATCTGACTTCTACAGTCAACATACTAAAACTCCCTCCATTGTAAATGAACTTCTAATTTGGTACATAGTCCACGTTTTGCTTTGAAATAACACCTGTTCTACAGGGGTGGTCCTAAAAGATGCATCTAATTATTTATCTATTAATTTCTGCTCTTTTAGCTGAGTACCCCTTTTCCACCGAATGTCACCCCTCCTTGCAGTCAGAATTGGCATGGTTTTTAGATGATAAACCTTAAAAAAAAACAAATGCACCTGATAACAGATATTTGCTGACTTCGAGCAACTCAAACACATGTAGCCACTTTACAAACAGAAATCCAACGGTAGGTTGGGTAAACAGCAGAGGCTTGGGCAAACAGTGGAGCTTTTACCCAACAACCTAATGTTACATTCTGTAACTCTCTGAGAAGTTTCCTTACTTTTGCAGGACTGTGACAGAAACATTTACCTCTGCCAGTGCAATGTCTTTAGGCTTTTTGGTGAATGAAGGTCAGTTCTGATTTCTGCCAGGAGTTTTAAAAATCAGAGTTTGATGAGGGGATGGACCCCCTGACCCCATGCAGTACCTCTGCCTTGGATGCACCAGAAGAGACGACCCACCAAAAGAACCTGCCCTTTTTCAGCCCAGGTTGATTAGCCTCCTGTTAGAGCATCTTAAATACATCTCTGACCCCGTTGGGAACAACCAAGCCACAGTAATGAAGTACAGCTTTGCTGAAGGCTGATTTTTACTTCCACCTCCCTACTGTGACTTTCTTTGCAATTACATCTGAAGCACTCGGTTTTTCCTTTTGAAAGGAGGCTGAATTATACTGTCAGTTGATGAGGAAATTACTAAAGTTTCCAGACTCGAAACCGTGTACAATGTACTTGGTATGCAGCTACTTTAAGTTAATAAGTGCCCTGAAGGCATGGCATAAAGAACAGCATTTCCACTATTGTTCAAAATCCAACAGCACAGCTTTATCACTTCTTCGTTACCAACCTGATATACAGCTCCATGTAATCTGCTATCTTCAATCCAATTAGCGATTAAAATGCAACGGTGATTTAGATAAGAAATGAGTTACTAATATCAATAAGTAGCTCTGTCACAGGAGTCAAACATTTCATGGCGTATGTAACGCTGACTGATCGCAGCCCGTGTACAGGCACAGAACTGCAAGCAAAGGACGGAGAAACTCTCAGCTACAACACAATCCTCATTTTAAGAAATAGCTTTACCCTTTTAAATGGAAGATTACCATTCCTAATTCCAAACAGTATAGCTGCTAACCTAAGCCAAGAGCTAGCAAAAACTTCCCTCGGAACTTAACTGAGAGTACTTAGGAACACTAATGCATATATAATTTTGTTTATGTGTAAGTTGCATAGAAAGCTGAGAAATAACACAGTATGGTACTCCTATATGGCACAGAAAAACGCATCTCACACATATTTCAAGTCCAGCATCTTAGCCGTGCAAAGGAGAGGATGCTGCAGGGATGCCAGCACAAGCGCTGCCCGGCTGTTGTTGGTCTCAGGACACAGGTGACCTTACCTATTTTATTTAAATTGAGCATGGTTTTAGGGCTGCTGGAACCACCAATTGGTTTTCACTAAACAGTAATTGGGAATCTCACAGATACTGCTTAATCCTGTGTTTAGTTGTATTACGATTTTTAAAAAAAATAAAATTGAACTTACTTTGCTCTGGGTTGATGTACTAATCCTGGGATCTCTTTATTAGATTTAAGTCTTACGTTTGAACTGGCACTTTTTTCCTGAAACACACAAAAAAACCACAACAGAGATACCATCAGTATTTATTAAGCACACAAAACACAACAGGCATTTGTCATCATGGTGTCACGCTGCTGGGTTCAGGCTCTTCTACCTGTACAACCAAATGAAAAAAGCTCACCAGAAATGAAATTAGAGGCAACACAGTTGATGCAATGACCCCAGGTGGGCAATTTTTAAATGTCATGGGCTCGGTGGCCTGGGGGATTTCCTCTGGGCCACTGGGGGAAATCTGGCCAGGATGTGCAGTGATCGAATGCCGCTCTGGCTAATAACTCTCCAGCGGTCCATGGAAAACGAGGTGTGCAGCTGTGGCTTGGCTTCTCATAAGAGTCCCATCAATAACACCACCAATAGGCACCTTTAGCAGAGCAAGGTAAAGCACTGAAAAGGCAGAGCCCCAGAGCTGTACATTTGCTCAGAACAGAGGTGAGAAACATTAGTGAAAACCGTATGCGGGAAAAAGCATACATTTAAACGTGCCAGTGAGGAGAGCAGCAACGGCAGGCTTGACCTGCTCAGCCAGAAAATTGGACACAAGGGGCCCAAGGAAGCAAACTAGAATATGTTTATAGACAAGAACACAACTATGTCCTCTGCAAAGGACCCGAGCCACTAAAAAAAAATCTTTAAAAAGGCATTGGGAGAGAAAAGAGTTTAGTTCAGAGCCAGAACTTCCAAGGTAACGTCTTGTCCTCATGCCAAAAGCTTCTGTAAACCAAAGCTTAATGCACACATGCATCTACTGTCTGCAAAAATCTGGAGAAGGATATGGCCCCTTCCAGACCTTCCTGGCACCACATGTTAGGGAAAGCTGCTGGTGCAGATGGGAGAGAGCTGAGTCAAATCCTACAGCTCACCCGCGCCACAAATCCCTCTGAATTTCTTAGGCTTGTCATATCCATGACAATTTAAGAAATGTAAACCCAAGAATTAGTACTTTTGTGGGTAATTTTGGTGGCTTTGTTTTGTCTTATTTAGCCGTTGAATGTCTGAATCACACAACATGGTTTTAAGAGGGCTACTAAATCACTGAATTGAAAAAAAACAACCAAAGAGGCTGTCTGGCAGTTAATATTTTAATGAATAATTCTACAAGGGTTGTGAACATCAACTGCCTCAGCATATTTAACACTGTTTAATGCATATCTTCTAATCCCCCTAAACAGAAAACGGTGTCTTGCATGAAAACAGCGAGAGAAACAAGCCTTTCTTCCAAGCCTTAACAAACGTGTCTGTATGTTTGTTACATCTCACCAGCCAGTACCTGCCCATAATGCCAAGTCAAAGCAGCAGAACAGAAGACAAAACCACTTGCTTTCAAAGCATCTTCTAATTTTAACCATGTTAACTGGGGATGACATGCATGTTGTGTGGTGAACACGTGTGTACATAGCCATACAACTCATGTATGAGTTGATGTATAACTCATGTGACTGTCAAGCAAACCCATACAATTGTCAAGCAAAATAAAAGAGAGAGGGACAGTTCTCATGGAGAAGACACCAAAACCAGAAATCAGCTAAACCCCGATCTCATGCACCAGGTGAACCTTTATCCTCAAATCTGCTCCACCAGTTTGCTTGCCACAATGCAGAGACAGAAACTGGGTATGGTCTGCACTACACATCTGGGATGGCACATCTGGATGGTCCAGTGGCAGGCACGTTCTGCAGTCATAGCACCTCCTGCCCACCTACAGCTTCTATCTCTGCATTTTGTCACCCTGGAGGGACAGACCTTTCCCCACCAAAAAAACCGCTGTGAATCCATTGCCTCGAAAGGGAAGGGAAGCCCTGATTTACAGCTCCTGCACTGCGAGCTGTGATAAATCAAGGCAGTGCAAACCCAGCTTTCCACACCTCTGCTTGTGGTTTGGCATCAGCGCAGCTCTATCAGCAGCTGGAATCAGCATAAATCCAAGCCTAAAGAAACTTCTGTCACTTAGGAACAAAGAGAAGACACAAGAAAAATATGCATTGCCTTCTCTCTGTGGGTCCCAGAGTGATATTCAGAATATTAAGTGACTCACATAGGAAGAGGGAAATAAAATTCCAGTTTACTTGACTTAGAGATCCCAAAGTTTGTTCTTTCCCTCCTATTGCTTCTGACAATTAACACAACTCAGTTACCTATTACTTACAATTCTTCTATTTAAGCAAAAACTATGTTACCTTCTCCATCTGTTGCTCAGCAGGAACGAACAGAAAAAGGGGAGTTAAGAGAAAAATAAAACCCAACCAGGTCTCAAATTGGCTCGTTGCTTTGTTTATAGCTATTACTTACGGCAGTGATATTTCATTACACTGACCAAAATATTTTTTAGTATCTGTTTTTATCAAAGCCAATAACTCTTCCAAACACAAACAGATAAAATATTTTTTCCCCATCACTTTGAAGGCAAACTGACTCATCAGAAATTAATAGTTTGGATTCTAATATTGAGCTCACAAAAAAACCCAAAATGCTTTAACGCAGTCAGATCGATCTTCCAGGCTGACTTGACTTTGGTTGAAAGGTCACTTCTTGCAGCCTAACCTCATTTTCTCCCTTATTTAACATTAAATAAGTTACTATGCATCAACAGAACCACAATTAGTTTTAGAGTCCTAATCTGTTGCAAATAGAAATTAATAGGCAAAAGTTTGTTTTTAATCTAGCTCTGTTTAGAAGGATTATTTAAAGTAAATGCAGTAAATGACGCCTCACACCACAAGCTTAAAAGCAAACCCTCCAGGATTCCGTAATTTGGATAGCGACATTAGCTAGTCTACAGTAAAAAGGCAAATAGTGGACATTTTACTCCCCATTATTTTTGAATTAATCATTATCAAGGTAAAGCTGTCATCCAATCAAGGTGATTTCATTTGATAGATTCGTTAATTATTGTTAATTCCTCCATAAAGGATGCACCGTATTCAGAATTTCAGGACATTAACAGATGGCAGTGACTCTGCTGCCAGATGCTATTAACACAGCAACAGCCACTACTGCCATTATAATTAAATATCTGTCAACGTTTCCCTTGATGCTTCCCCTCTTACAAACCCATTTCTAGAGACATGTGAACTTCATTTGAAGTATTTTGCTTTTCTTCGTAAGACTGCCACAGATGGACTCAGGTAAGCTGCTAATAGTCCTTCTTCTCAACTCCCTTAACACTCACAACTTACTAGAGAAGGGCTGGTTTTTAAGAGATGCTTCTGTAAGTGCTAACATATTTTATGAAGACGCTATGCATTATTTTATGCATTTTTAAATTGATTAAATTGGCCAGGAAGAAATCAATTGAAGATGATAGAAGCGATTCTACTACCTAGTCTAACGGCTAATTTTCATTAACTTACAGTCACATTTTGGTCTTCGTTTTTCCTCTAAAGTTACAATAATTTAACAAATATACAACCAAATGGGGGAGAACACCCCATAAACAGTAAAACTTAGCGTAAGTGAAATGGGAGTTCTTGGTTTCAAGGCTGTTTTTTGTTTAATTTGGAAAAGGCTGAAGTATCCAACTTCTAACTGTCTTGGAGCCACCGGTGTTTGAAGGTGGCATGCTCCCCCCAATTAGTACAATTTTTAAGATGAATTTGTCTCTATAGGTTTGCTACAGAGTAAAATATACTGAAGTTGATAAGAAACACCAAAGATCCTCCAGATAGTGACCATTTTTTTTCCTCAATAGTGGTAGTTTACAGCTATTCAAATATTTATAAAATAATATTCCTGATTTATATCAAGATGATACTTTTCTTCAAAGGAGCCCACAGAGCCTTTCAAACTGCCTTCTGGAGCTACGTAATACATCATTAAAATCACTTGGGGGAAAAATTAAGTATTTATTTTCTTTTTATACCATAAACTGCTCTTTAAAATAATTGTATCTGAAAAGAAGGAAACCAAATGCATCAGTTAGAAATGGCGTGAAAGATGAGAAGTAAAATTTCAATATGCCAACCCAGCACTTTTTACCTCCCTCAGCTATGAGGACCAGCCTCAGGTAATAATATTTTACACGGACTGTCTTGATGCATCAGGGCTAACAAGGCAGAAGCACTGACCTATGTAATTTTACTCAAGTTTCCTTGCTTATACATAAATGACCGTTTCTTTTGGCAGGAAGAGAGCCTCTTACTTCTTTCTCTAGCTACTTGGAAACAAAACCACCTGAAAATGTTATTTAGGATAACTTTATAATGAAGGGGCAAATCAATCATTGAAAAAATCTCAGATACTGGTCAAATAACATTATTCTTTGATGCAATTTCATCAGAGGAATCAAATTATCCCTGCCATAATGTGTATATGTGTCTATGTTGCACTGTCCAGAAGGGGGTCTAGGACACACTCAGTGATGAGACAGGGCACACTATGGATCATGTACATTGGACAGTGCTAACGCAGGGAATCCATTCTCCTCCTCCTCCTCTAGGGATCCTGTGCATGGCATGAAGGATGATGAAAATCAGGGACCCATCTGAGGATGGAGGTGGGTGCCTACCTGGGCTGAGGTTTGGAAACCAGGCTGGAGAGGGGCTCAGTTTGCACACCGCGAGCACCGGACGGTGTACTCCAGATGCACACTGGCTCCAAAATATATATGAGACCCTAGAGCCAGCACCCAGCAATGAATTTAACCTTCATGGCACACATGCAAAGAGAGACAAAGAAATAGATGCTCATGGTGAGAAGACACCTGAGAAAGACGTTAACATCACAGTCATCAGAAGGACCTTCTACCCTTCCAAAGTAATTTTTTCTTAAAAGCAATCTTCTGCCAGCAATAGTTAGAACAGCCAATATTGGAATGAACTCCCTGATCTCTCCAATACACCTCTTAGGTGGCTGCGACTGGGGATGCAGTCACGGAGACTCCTGGAAACACAACTGTGACACAGGTCAGTGGGTGCTGGCATCGCTCCACTGCTGATGCCCATCTTGCCCCAGGGTCCTAGAAAACATTGCTTGCAATCTACTGCAGGAGCTCAGGTTTAAGGAGCACCTTGTAACCGAGGCATCCAAGGCAACAATAATGTCCAGCCTGTCCATCTGATCAAGTGCTGCCGTCCTGCCTCCAGGAGCACCTTGGTCTTCAGAATGAGGACTTGAAAACATGGTTATTGTTTGCAGATTTGAAGGAAGCTTGAGGTTGTGTTTCATAATAAAATCTTAGTCCCATATGGTAGTAATAATATTTATTAAAATATACATCAGGCCAAAATTTTCTCAACTAAGCAGGAAGGATTTTCCCATGATGCCTTACCCCGTAAATATCTCCATTCTTGTAGATGTCTAAAAGCTGTCTGGACTCAGTCCTGGGTAGCCATCTCTAGGTGGCCCTGCTTGAGCAAGGGAGTTGGACCAGCTGACCTCCAGAGGTTCCTTCCACCCTCAACCAGTCTGTGATTCTGGGATAAAGTATCCCTCTTAATAAATTGGACACCGGGGGAAAAAAAAACAGTTGAGTAGGTTTCTTAACTTTTATCCCCAAGTAACAGTGGGAGAGACGGAAGCCTGAAGAGTTCAGACCCAAACTGCGGCCATTCAGGCGTGCAAAGGAAAGGCAGAAGCAGACACACTGACTGGCATTTATTTTGGAAAAAAAATAAATATCAGATTCTGCAAATGCAGCCAACATCACACAGTGAGTCTGCACTGACGCTGGGAGTATAACCCAGGTTTGGCAGAGAAAAATTCTGTGCTTTCATCAGAGGTCCATGCTTTTCCCAAATTTGTTCCAGAGGGCAGGCCTCATCCTGCAACAAGACACTTAACAGAGCCCTTCCTTCCCAGCTGTTACTGGGAAATTTTGCTGTAGCAACTCCAGCTCCTGAAATGCAATATGGAAAAGCAGGATTCAAAACACACACACATACAAAATATTAAAAATTACTCAAAATGGGATAAAAACAGGTTAAAAAAAAAGAGAAAGGTGCAAATCCTGAGCAGCTTTCTACAGCCCACCAGAAAGGCATCCATATGCTGCAATCTGAGTAATTAGATAATGCTGCTTTTAGTGTTTATTTACCAGTCATACATATATGCATGTATACACCTATGCATCTTGCTCAGCAAGACCTGGCTTAAAGTCAACAAGTCTTTCAATTGAGTGCGAGGTGGCTTTCAGCCAGGCCTTCAAAACACAAAAGAGAAATGCTTGTTGTGTCTGTACAAAATAAATACAACCTACACGGAGATCGGATAATCCACTAAGGAAGCCAACACAGAAATTCAGGGCAACTGCAAGTGAGAAGAATGAAATGACACTACAAAAGAGTACGGATTACAAGGACCCCGGGTGCATTTGGAGATCAAGAGAAAAAGAAAATGGGTACTAGCTGAGAACATGCTACAAACTCTAAGAGTGGATTAAATAGAGCCTGCTTTACCCCCTCCAAGGGAGGAAGGTACTGAACTCCTCGCAGAGCATGGTGCTGGCTGGAGGCAGGGCAACAAACTTGCTCTCTCTGCAGGTTTGGTCCCATTTCAGTTCTTGCCCCACTGGCTCTCGAACATTGAGCTCCCTCTCCTAGGACATGTAATCTGAGGTTACTTGCTTTCTGTTCAAGTTGTCACCTGCCCTGCTTTTTTTTTTTCTCCCCGCCCCCCCTGAATCAGCTGTTTGCTTTTTTGGCTGAAACTGATGCAGTAACTAATTTGTAGTTGCTTTTTAAAATGCCTTTAGGATGTTAAAAACTGATGTGGTGGCTTGGAAATCATTAGAAGAACATCTAACATGCCTATTACACTCAACTCAAGCTGCAGGATCTCAAACAAATCTGAAAAATTCAACCAGAGGTGTAAAGTTGGGATAGGGGAGAGGGGGAAGATGGAGGAAAAAAAGGGAAAAGGAAGGAAAAACCTCCCTCTGGAGAGAGTTGCAGGAATTTTGCAGTATCTAAATATAGTTCACTCTCAGCCAAAGTTACTGGTCTTTGAGCTTTGACAGAGAACATCATTAAAGAGCAGGGGGAATAAACGATGGGCATTTCCCTCCACTAAAGGGTTTTCAAAGGGCATCAATATTTACTAAATCTAATAGCTACAACTTTTAAAATGTCCCCATCAGCTTCTCAACTCCTTCCCCCTCCCAGTCAATATTGGAAAGTCTAGACTAATTGGTTACAGTAATTCCAATTAATTCTGTTGAGTAACCAAATACCAGGAGGGCTGTAGATAAACTATAATGTAGACATGGAGCAGCTGGCACGAAGACAGGAAATTAAGGCAGGTAAACAGATGAAATCACAAATAAGGGGCATAAATGATAAATAAGTATGCCCAAATAAACCCTTCAGGGAAACTCTTACCTGCACCTTGCCACCCCGTACCCTTTCACAGCTCTGAAGTTTTATCACCCCACGCATTTGAATCCTCTCCTTTCTATATGTCTTGTGACACCATGGTCCATAAAAATAAAAATCTGTATTTCTATCTGGAAGTTCCTTTCTGCAGATAGACTGCTAAACGTCGAGGTGTCCCCTACAGAAAATGAGGGGTGTGATCACTAGAAAAATGCCCCTGTTATGAAATATGAGCTTTACACTGCCCTAAGCATCAGGGTTTTCTGGTTCCTTCAGCCTCTATGGTACTCCAAAAGGTCAGCCAGGGTGAGAAAATGAACGTTACAGACATAAATGAAGTCAAAAAAATCTGTATCCATAGCGCTGCACAAAGTTTCATTTCAAACAGGAAATTATCTTGCTCCTTCAGCAGGAGTCTTCCTTACCCATGTAATAAAACTCTGGGTTTCACAGAGAACAGGAACAAGAGCAGGAAGCAGAGGAAGGGACACGTCTGCGGGATTTCCAGTGGGAAGCAACTTGCAAAATGAAACTGAGGAACATCCATCCCCTCTATGAACAACTTTGCAAGAGGCTGCAAACTGTCCTTCACAGTTATATACACCAGAAATTAAGGTGACAAGAGATTGCTTTAGAGAATACTTTCTTACATCAAAAGATATCCAGAAATACTGCAAATAAAATGCCATAGACAGAAAGACAACCTGCTCTCCAACTCTCATTAATATACCAGATCTTTAATGGCTTTGGTACGTCAGAGTGGTTGAAAATTTTTATCTAACAAATAAAAAATAGATGGATAAAAGTTAAAAACTGCATTATTGACAACTTACAGGACTAGATTGACTCTTGAGGAAGCTTCAGACGTTTTAGGGCACTTGGTTACAAAAAGCAGAACTAACCTTGCTCTCTGGCAGGTATGTCACTCGTCTGGATTGTACAGTCACCCTGGATAACAAAACCTAGCTCAAAACCTAACTTTCTACTTATTAAGCCTGTGTTGTCAATTATTCTCTCTCAATTAGCAAGTTTTTATAAAAATATAGTTATTTATAGTAAATGTATATTACTCATGCTCTCAGTTCTTCATGCGTGTCTCCTGAAGGCAGTTTTCCACCAAGTATAATAAAATGGAAAGAGCTGGCATTAGGCATGAAACAACAGTATTGTGTGAAGTCTGTAAAACATTTAGAGCCAGGAATAAATGGTGTAGACAGTCTTGAGAGTAACCTGGTGTATTACGCAGCCCGTCTGCAGCAGGGCATGTATCCATTAGTATCTGCTTCAAGAAGGCACTTTGCTAGAATGGCAAGCAGGTTGTCACTACTACAGTCTTTGCACAGCTTTTTACTGGGATGGTTTTGAACAGCTTTATGCCCTTCAAACATGGGAGAACATATCTAGAGAATGAGATGTGCTCTGTTTTATGGCTTTTTAAATAGCTGGACCTAAAATTTCAACAGCTGTCGTGATTTCTAAAGCTGGTTTTCTACAGGCAAAACCAAACAATTTCAGCCTGTTTTTGGAACATGTTCTATACCCACCCTTTGTAAAATAAGTTCCCTGAGAGATGCCTCCACATCAGGCACCTGCAAGCGAAGCCTCCTGAGATCTCCCTGTGCTGTCAAAACCAACCAAGAGTGATGCCCCCCCATGTGCGCATATGCTAGCTCGCTGCCTTAATGCTGTTTTGGGTTACATTTTAGGCTGGACTCATTGAAAAGATGGTGACCATCAAACAGCCACTTTGAGGAGGCGCTAAAAATAACACCTGGTTCCCTCCACCTGCAAAACAACAGCATTTTGATGGTGTCTCCTCTTGTAGAGTCTGCAGTTACACTAGTCACTGGCTTTTATCTGCAAGTTTGAGCAGACCATCTTTATGACATATTTCTTATTACATCCAAGCTGTTCTATAAAGTGCACTGAGATCTTCCTAGATTTTAGGATAATGAGTGTCCCTCGTTAACCCAGTCTTGACGGGGAATTTCACAGGATACACGTAAGAGACTTTTCCCCCTCTTGTTCAAACCTGAGATCTACAAAGGATGGAACAACAAGGGAAAGCAGAGAAAGAAAAAGTCCTTCTAGGTTTGTTGCTTACAATTGAGAAGAGGAAAAATAGAATTAATTAGAAGATATGGTGCAAATGAAAAGACACCATTAAGCCAAACGTAAACAGAATAAAATGGTAGCCAGAAATTTTGATCGACATAACCCTGAGAAGTGAGATGACAGAAAACGGAGTAGCACTATTCATCAATATAAATGTATTTGCAAGAGGAAGCTTTTGGGCATTCACAACCTATAGAAATAAGTCTCAGGCATAAAGCAACTGCATAAACACAACTTAGCTCCATGTGTCCCACTAACACACAGGCATTCTCACACCCATTATTCCCACAATGTGCTTCCAGTTGCCACAAGCTGAGATCATGGGAAACACCTTCGAACATGTGGAACATCATACACCGCACGCGGCGTGCTCACGCAGATGGACACTGCTGGCTAACTGCGTTTCCCACTTGCAGAGCCGTGTGGCTGATGAAGGGAAAAAAAACATACTAGTGTCTGTTCCAAAATGGCAAGAATTCCCTACAATCAGCTCTCATTCTCCCAGCACCATCCAAGCCTCAAATTTTTAGATTTTTGGTAGGCTGCAATTATGTAAATGCCATTGCTGGAACATATTTTCAGTGTCTATATTTTGCTCCTCTCAACGTCTGTTTTATTTGCATTAATTCTCAAATTTGCACAAGGCGTAAGTTTTAAGACCTGAGAGAATGAAGTTATAGTTTTTGCTACATGGCAAATTTCAGCGAGCATGGGTAAAATGTACACTTTAAAGGACATAATAGTTTGAATATTATTAAATGTGACATATGTACTATGACACACACGAGAAGTATTATGGCTGCACAAGGAGCCTTAAATCTGATTTATGTATTTTGTACCGTCTTTTCATTGTTTTGGTTAGCTGTTATTTTTGAATAGTAGAAAGAATTATTATTATTTCACAAAGAATAAGTAGCCTCCTCACTTACTGAGTTTCCAGTCTTCAGATATATAAGCATGAATTTTGCCTGGATTCTCCAAATAAACTTAACTGAGAGTAATACTGAGAACAGACACAATATGAAAGACAATCATGAACCGGTAAAAAATATTGTAAGCTGTTTAAATCAGTAATGGAGGCTGGGTTTTTAAGTGTTTATCTCCTCTATGTTTCCCTGGGAAAAGAGCAGATAAATCAGCATGTCTCCTCAGTGTTAGCAAAAAAAGACACCAATAAGTAAATATATTCCATCAGGGATGTATAAAAATAGCTTTGATGCTTAAGATGCTGCAGATTAGAGGAAGATAACCAAGCCAATACTGGGTGAAGAACTAGCTTAAAACCCAGTTACAGGCCTGGAATACTCATGTCCAACATTTAAGGTGTCCAATATTTAGAAGTCCCAAAATGACTGTATGCCTGTTATGGCCTTTACTGTCCACTCTGATTTTAATGTATCCATCATCTCACCTTCTGCATCACCTCTTCCCAAAACCACCCCTAGTAGGTGGCTGGGGACGTGAAAAAGACTCAAAGTGAGCTCTGCCCTCCTTTTCCAGAAAGCAGCTAATCTCTTCTTCAGGGAAGTGTCAGTGCCAGCCAAGCGCGGCTGCTGTGCACCAGTCCCAGCAGCAGCATAGCCACGAGACAAGCCAGCACTGGGATACGGTGTCTGCTCCCTTGGGAGGGACTGGCCAGGGAAAAGGAGGTCTTTTATGCCTTACAAGATCAGGCTGGCCAGGGATGGATCCTTCACTCACCCACAAAATTTCAATGGCTTCTTAATCAGAATGCAAAATAGCATTGTGAAACTCTAAAAGATTAGTTTCCTGAAAGCTTCACATGGTATCAACCACCATGAAAGGAAGGTATTTTGAGGTACCACCTAACTGCATCACCTGAGGACACGTACCTAAACCACTTCAACAGATTTCTGCTTAACCTGTTCTCCAAACTCTTATCCTGCAGGTTTTCTCAACAGCCTGTCTTTCAGCTTGCCACTTCCGAACAAGTTCAAACGTTTATCCTACTATCCAGCTTAAATCCTTGCCTGATATCTTCCTGCATCCCCCAGTGGTCACGGAGAAAAACCGATTGTCATCGCTTAAAAAAAAAAAAAAAAAAGCAACCTTTTATATATCAAGTGACTTGCGTTTCCTTCTGTATTTTTAGGCTAAACAAATCAATTCCTTCCATCTTCCATTACAGCTTACATTTGCTAAACCTCCTATTCTTGTCACTCCCCTCTGGGCTCTTTCCCATCTGCCTACATCTTTCCTACAGAGCACATTTCCAATTTCGGTCACAGTATTTAAAGCTTCACTGAAGTCAGGATGTATCACATGTATTGCCATATTTAAGGGCAAGAGAAGCTCCCATTTTTAATGTGGTATCTCAAAACAGCGAGGTTAACCTACCGTATTCAGAGATGGCATTTGTCTGCCTGCAGCAGCCCTGAGACTCATAAACAAACGGATGAAAGGTGCATGTGGCTCTACCAACTATTTTTACTGTTGAGGTTTTCCTAAAAAAGGAAAGCACAATTGTTTTGAAATGCAGGTCAGATCCCCTATTTGGGGATGAGAGAGCCCAACTCCTTCAAGAAGAGGCAGCTCTTGTTCAAATCTCTCCAACTTCTGCGCATTCTCTCTAAATCTATTCATTTTGTTACTATAAATCATGGTTTGCTGAAATAGCATTAAAGTCTTATTACTACATATACAGGGGACATATGTAAACTGTGCAGTCATACTTCAAAAAAAAATGAGGTCAATAAATGCTGAAGAAGAAATCAGCTGAACTCAGCTTCCCTAATGGGTACATAAAATTTGTGGTACAGTACTCAAGATCTCTCTCAAGCCAAAAAGCTGGCGGGGACGATATGTCTTCCTGCCTCAGCCCTTGGATTATTTAAGAAAACAATTATTTGGTGCTAGCAGAATTATCAGAAAGTAAAATACCTGCATGTTCCACGACTCACAGTCCAACAGGTCTTCCTAAAATTAACAGAAGTCACATGCAACAAGCAAAACAGGTGTTTTCAAACAATTTCAATTTTGCTATTTCTAATCAAAACTACCTTTCAAGTCTGTAAGTTGATTTCCAGCTGTTTGCAGATGCCAAGTTTTAACACACACTCTATTTTCTTTTAAGTCAGATGAGCGCAAAGATAAATCTTAAATTTAATACGGCTGTCCCATCACATACGTGTTTAGAAAATGACAGACTGGCATGTTACTACCAAGTGGCGCAGCACTGCCAAACACAAAAGCTTTTTGACTGAATCAGAAGTATACTCTGATGCACATTCATAGGCACGGTATTTACAACGAGGAGAAAACTAGAGTTTAGTGTGAAAATACTGCCTTGTTTTTCACTGCAGTCTTGTAGTATTAGCATTCAATTACTTCCCTACACTTAATTAACTCCTTGTTGAATCTTAATGTGATAATGAGAACTTTAATTCAAACCATATACCACATCAATGGTGTGATCCTAACAGCAAAAATAGATTTTATTAAAGTCACTAAAGCCCCATAATCCCTCTGCCTTTTTGTAACACTATGAGCCATATAAAAGCACAGCAGCTGCAACAGACCAAGAATCTTCCCTGATTGCCACTAAGAACATTAACAAATGAAATCTATTTTGAAATCAAAATCAGTAAGCTGTGATTAATATTTCTCACTTGTTCATCTCTCTGGCAAAATGAAGAGCAGCAGAGACATGGTGATCAGGGCTCTCTGCAGACCCTATACCTGTGTTCAACCAAAGACCACGTTAAGTCATTTGTTCTGTCAAAACTTTCAACTTTTGAACAACCCATAGCAGAGACCCATGATACGTATTCCTTCCTTAGCCTTACTCTGGCCTACACTTTGTAAACTGTTAATAACAGACTAGAGACCTAGCAAGACCTAGAACATCAAGACCTATCAAGGAGCACATTTGACTTTCAAGCAGGCTTATCAACTCTATCAGGAACACCAGCAAACAGATCATATAACTTTTACAAAGAGAACTGGAAACGCTGTGCTTAGCACTTAGCAGCCAAATCTGACAACACTTACCCAAAGCTTCTCAAGCTGAAGGACTGCAAAAACAGTTTTGAAACAGAGTCGTGAACTGTGGGTCAGGATCACTTCTTCCCCTACTAGCGAAATGGAGACCTGCTCTCATTCACTCGCTCTCCATGAAAAGTACAGCCCCCCACGTCACGGCGGCTATGGGACGTGTTGGAGCAGGTCTCTAAAGAATCATGTGCTTAAATTCATTGTTAGTTTTCCCGATGTAAACTTCAACCCAGGCACACTTCGCTCCCGATTCTGCAAAGCAGTTAAGGGCCCATTTCATCTCACGGAGGTGCCTAAATCTGCCTTATGAGCCCGCTTCATCTCACAGAGGTGCCTAAATCCCCCTTAGGTCAACGGTGCATATGTCCAGAACACTGCTCTCCTGAATCACAGTCTGCACGACTCTTCCAGCAGAAGACCACATGTGCTGAAGACTAATTTTGCAGCTATTAAACATCACGACAATAACAAATGACTTTATGCTGGAAGGACTCTTTGTAATACTGCTATGTATGTTTAAAACAGCTGGGTAAGTCATGCAGGGAAGGAAAGCCAAAGGGAGCACAGGCGACCAGCCAGCCACAGGAACAGCATGGGGGCCAGCTCAAGAAGCCTATGCCACATATAGGCAGAACTGATAAAAGCAGCCTCCATCAGAGAAAGGAAGGGTAAACAGCAGATGGAGGACCACAAGATGGGGACACATTTTATGATGTTTAAGCCTCACTTAAACCAACAGCAACTGAGTGTAATGAGAAGGAAATATGCTCCTCTCAGCCAAGACTCCTCTACTCATTTCTTCCAAATGGAACACGGGCGGTCACACATCGCCCTAAACTTGCAGCTATAAATAAGCGGGTAGTAACACTGCACTGTCCTATTAATGTTCTAGGGCCATTAAAGCCTTTCTGTTACTATGTATAGGGCTTGCTCCTTTGCCTCAGCAAACGCAACGGCCTTGCTGCACACTGCTTACCCATGTACTTGCCTCAAACCTGTGAGCTCCGGTGCCCATGGTCTCTCTTCTCCAGCCTCTCTATGGACTTTCCTGCTGCTCAGACAGCACCAAGTGAGCTATCCGTGATTACACCGATCTCAGACTGAGATGATGCACAGCTATTTCCCCTGTCTGCTCACTTCTGAAAGGGTATGTTAAGCAACTCGCTAACCAGCCAGCAGGTGCAGAGAACCCTCAGCATGTTGTCACAGCTTAATCTGGGAAGACAAACACTTAGATGATTAGGTGGTCTCCTTCTAATTCTCAAATTCAGAGTTTAGTTTAAGCCCCAAATTCCTGAAGCTTAAAATCACTTTCAATTAATATCAGCCACACTGTTGCGAGCTTGCTGGGAAGGCCAGGTCTCCCAGATCCCCCAAGGGACCCAGCAGAGCTACATAGCTACTTCCATGGACAGTCAGCACCTGCTCTCCTCAACCGATCAGAAATCCTGATCAACATTAATACCACAACATATGTTCAGAGAATATTTTTCAATATTGAAAGGTATTTATTTACTTCTTGGTAGGTCCCTCTCTTGTTACGAGCGCAGCTTCACAGTCAGTTTATGGCCATTTGACTGAGGTCTGCCCCTAAAACAGTCCCAGCCACACACTTCTGGGATGTTCCTTTTGCCAGGACTGGGAATTGTCTGGCCCTGTGAGGACCTATTAACTCACTGATCTGTCTGAAGAGAAAATTTCAAGTCTTTTTCCCATGGTTCATTCACACCAGCTGACTCAAATGGCTGTTGCAGCCCACCAAGTGACAAAGCCAAAGCACCAGGTAGATGGCATGGCCAGGGAAAACTCCCCCCGCTTCTTGGTTTCCACTGCAAAGCTCACCTCTTTGGAAAGCTGCACACTGTTAGTTGTTCTCCTCTGCTCCCACTCTCACTGCGTCAACCTTTATTTACTTATGTACGAATGCTACTGTGAGCAGAACAAAGATGTCTCTATTGTAGTTGATTCATGGCTTTGCATTCACAAGATCGCCTTCTCCCTCCCCTTCCTCCTACCCATGAGGTACCTTTGCAAAGACTGTAAACTATGCAACTTGCGTCTTTGTGTGATTATAAACAGCGCCCGTTGACATGGCTGCAAAGAAGGTTCCAGACGAGAAACCATAGATCAGGAGTAAGTCCTACATCCCAAATATGCAATAAACTGGACTTCCCAAATGAATTACGAAAGTAAATTTCACAGCGTAATTATCTTGCTAAAAGACAAAAGGGTCTTTCAGACGTTTTGTTTAAAATTATTTAACATTTAAGTATTGATTAAAACATTTTAGAATGACTATTTATCACAAACCCCAGAATACAGTGAATAATTTCAAGACAAGAAAAATAATATAATAACAAGTAACATAATTTAATTCTATCCGCTGTACTCTGCCTCTTGTTATATTTGGTCTAAGCTATCAGCCTACTGTAAAAGCTGGCCAAGAATTCTTCAAGCCCTGCCAGAGCTAGAAATACTGGCCAGAAATACTTGTCATATCACAGCTCAGTTTCCAAAAAGTAAGATGCTGGACTTCCACAGCCAGGAAAATACAAGGTGCAAAGGACAATAAAAAATGGACTTATTTGGAATGCATCAGATCAAATGAATCCAAGTGCTCTTAATCCTGTAGGACTGCAGCATGACAAATACACTTCATTTAGATACCCCGTCCCCGTGAGTCAAATCAGTCTGGAAGATTCAGCCACACAACTGCTGGATGTTATTCAATTAGCATTAGGCAATGATTTCCAGTCCTCAGCAACTGAAGCAGCCTTCTCCTTTAGAAAGCCAGACAGTTTTACCTTGGATTAAATTTATTGATTTTTCCACTGCGTATAAATAACAGTGTCGTCAGGCAATTTCAGATGAGTTCACCGACCGCAGTATTAATGGATTTTGCTAATTTTTTCAAGCACTCATAAAATACAAAACAATAGTGTCTTATAATTCGGTATAACTGCAGAGGCCAGCTTCTGCAATACATATATCTTCAAGAAAAATGTGTTGACACAGACATGCCCTTAAAAAGTTTGGGCTTTTTATTTACTTTCTGTAGGGTACAATATCTTCAGCCACACCCAGTACTATTCATTTCAGAGAGCCTACCTGCTGCAGTTAAGCCCTGCTCCCAGGAGAAGGGTACCAGGAGGAACAATTCTCTCTCAAAGAAACCATACCTCTCTGCTGTTCTATTCAGGACTCAGATCTCCACTAATTCTAGTCAAGGTAAGATCTTGTGTACGAATTCCTAACAAATTAGGAAATTAGGAACAAAATTAGGAACAAACCCTAATTCTTCATCTTGGATCAGGAAAAAATTAGAAGCAAACCCTAACTCTTCACCCTGGATCAGTCACAGGTGTGCAGATGCCCAGTCTCAGAGACAGGATAGCTGCTGTAAGATCACATTTTCCACCCACCTTACTTTCAAGCAGCAGCAATGCTCACACATCCAAATAGCGTGTTTACCAATTTCCAGTGAAAACATGCCCTGAAAACCGTCTCTGATTGGCATCAGGGAAGTTCTTCAGGTGAGTTGAAATGTAAATATATTGGAGATACTAATTCTGAAAGAAATATAAAGCAGGATTTTTATATTATTTTAAAGGAGAACACGAGAAGACCCTTTTCCACGCTCATTTTGACGTCACACAATGATAACATTCACTGCTTACACATTTGAGCTAATTGATCAGACTGAATCTGAGCTTTGACTAATACCAGAGGCATTCAATGCTCTTCATTCAGCAGCAATAAAACTTGCTCCCCAAATTCACCCTTTGGCTTTCAACTATGCTTCACAATCTAAGCTTGTATTTGAAGGCAAGTACCCATTCTGTAGTATTAGTATTTTTAGGGAAAACCTTTACATGGGAAAAATACTGTAAACTAACAGTACGTGAAACTTACATTAAAAAAAAATTCTCATATTTAGGTAAATACTGTATTTCAGTTATATTGGTTGCCGTGAACCTGCGATACGCCTTGATTTTCGCAAGGCTTTTGTCACCATCTCTCTGAGCACTTTCATAAACAAGTTAAGAAAACCAAGTCTGTTTGTCTAGACCTACTAGATGAAAGCACTCCAGGCTAAGTGCAAAGCTGGCTGGGAAGCCATACAAAAGGTAGTTTCCAACGGCACATTGTTAAAGTGGAGGAACGTATCAGGTAGGATTTTGTTGGTATCTGTCCTGGAGCTGGATTTTCATTAGGAACTGGGATGATGAATAATAATGAACTGGAGACTACAACTGCTTTCCAAAACCACAGAGAGCATCAAGCCAGGAAAGATTCTGCTTTGCAGGATTCAAAGTTATCCTGACAACCTGGAGAGATGTACTGAAAAAGACAGGAGATGATTCAAAGAGGGCCCTAGTGCCAAGTATTACACCTAGGCAGGAATAACTGACTGGATATACACAACATGGAAATACCAGTTTACACAGTAATTCTGCTAAACAGGTTCTAGAAGCTTGCTGGACATGAGTTATTAATATCATGCTCTTGTAAAGAAGACAAGCGTCATACTGATGTATGTAAAAGGTGTAACAGGCTGCAGAATACATGACCTTCAGCTATATGCACCAAGAAGGTCTCAGAGAACCACAAGAACAACTAGAGCTCCACAAAACATGACCATTGAGAAAACACTTCATGAACTAGAGCTGCTCAATTTAAAAGATGACAGGAGTGAGATACAATAAAATTCTGTTCTCCATACCTACAATGACTCCAGCAACCATTATGACAAACAAATCTACTATTAACTTACAAGTTTGAATGGCAATGCTGTTAACTGTTTCACCACCCAATATTTTGATGGTGGTTTTCAACCGAAGTCCTTGCTTTGTAATCACAATATGCTTTGCCATTCCTGACAGCTATCGATCCTATTGCTAGTCCACTCCCATGTCTTTGTTCCTGACAACTTCTTTATTCACATAAGGCGATGAGCTTGAAACAAGAGCAGAATAATTATTTGGTATCTCCTACCCCAGTGTTAAGTTCCGCTAAACTCAATTAGTCACGAAGAACCTCTGGCAGCTCACAATTTGCCAGCAAGATACACCAAAGTAATAAGCGATTTCACATTCTGCTTTTGAAGACAAGTTATTAAATTCACATACTGTACTACTTTAATCAGGAATAGTTAATTAAGCTGTTCCCTTGATATGAATTTTTATCATTCTGCACCAGCCATACATCACTTTTATAGGACTCAGACTGTGGCCATGATGCATGTTTGTGATCTGTCTTTCCAAATTAATCTGTCACCATTTGTAAACTTAAAGTGGATTCAATACATTTTGTCTTGCCAGAAACTATGCCAACTTTGGGGATGCTGAGGACTGGAGTGTGAGTGATGCTGGAGCACAACTTCGCAAAATGGTTTCAGTGGAAAGCTGAATTACCAATCCCTCCGCGGTTCATCACGCGACGTGACACAAAAGACTTTGTTATTATTTTAGTGCTTTGTGTTTGCATCACTTATTTCCTTAAGTGAACTCAGCTTCATGCTCTATGGCACAGTCATAAAATCGATTTAATAACTTACATTCGCATAGTAATCATCAGCATATATAATGCAGGAGTCATATGTATAGGCCATAAAACTAGGGAGATCTGTAGTGTCAGATTATTAAAAACATTAACATATGATAAGAATCTAAGTCTAAATTTATTACAAGCAAAAATCCCCAATGATTTTCTATTATACTACCTGAGCTCAAGGACAGGCTAATGCAATGCTTTCCCAAGGAAAAAACCTTCAAACACGGCAGTCATAGGAACTAGATTTGAATCTCTTCTGTTTTAAAGCGCTCATAGAAGTATGATACAAAAAAACCCCCATGACATCACTGTTTAGCTATGTGACTTAATCGTAAGAAAAGAGCTTTATAAAGTAAAAAAAGTGAACAACATGAAAACTTGGCCAAGTTTTGTAAACCGGTGCAGGGATCCTTCACTGGGAATGCTCTGATATTATGCTGTGAGATTCTGCTAAAATTCACCCCTGGGAAAATAAGGAGCACAGAAGACAGAGAAGGTGAAGAGAAGACGTGTCATTTCATCTAGCCTTTTGTGAATGTATACCATCAACTCAAACCAAGCCTTCCATATACGCATTTGACCATTTTTATTTAGAATTTCTAAAAGGTGAACCAATGAAGTTGACACGAGGGTGTGAAAATAGCCAGTTCACAATTCTATAGACAATTTAAAGGAAATAGAACCAAAGGAGGTATTTTAACATGGGACTGCTGGATCCCCATCTCTATCAAGACTCCACTCAGCTGGCCCTGGAAAAGCCCCTGTCTATGGACACAACAGGAGAGGCACGTAAGGGCACTTAGGTCACTTATTTTTTAAATGAAGACAGGAAAATCATCTATGGGTTGTTTTATTTAAGTGAGAAATCAAGTACAGCCAGAAGAACAGCTTCCAAAACACAACCAAGCCCACAAGGAATATATGCAAGTCCACTCGAAGAGCCTTTGAATCGGTGGGTAGCACTTGGGCCTTTTATGTGTTTTTCCCATTTAACAGTTAGATTTGTTTAGATAAACTCATAAATATGGTTATTTACATAGCAAGATAGAACGGTATATTTAGGGATTTTAAGTAGAGGAAAATTCTTTCATGCTAATCATAAAATGAAAGCATGCCAAACTTTAACTAAAGAAACATGTTGTAACACCGAGAAACTTTTATAATTAATCCTTGCCTTAGATCATCTCAGAAAGAGTTATGAGTCTAATTAACATCAGTTGAGAAATTGCTCATGTTTCTGAAATCGCTGAAACTAGACACTGGGTAAGAGACAATCTGTATCCTTTCTATCCCATGACCAATTTATGGCTAAGCCCTGACTCACCGCATTAAGTCCGAAAATATTTCTCAGCATTAGCGATAGCTCATTGCAGGCACAGGCGAAACAACGGACACCGTCAGGGAAGGAAAAAAATCCCCTCCAAACTTCACCTCTTTACAACAGAGATGAAGACAATGCATTGCTAAAATCTTTTTTTGGGGGGGCTTTTTAAAAAGAGCACTGGGGCTATTCTTAGAGGAGTTACATGGTGTGCAGGCTGCAGCTAGCAAAGGCTTGGCTGGCAGCCAGCCCCATCCGGGTTCGTTTCAAGGCTGAGCAATGCCTTTAGCTTGGTAAAAAGATTTCTGCTTGCTTTAATTAAAAAAAAAAAAAAGAAAAGAAAAAGAAAAAAAAAGAAAAAAAAGAAAAGAGGACACAGAAAAACTCAATCCACATCCCACTAAGAACAAGCTGTACTTCAGAAAGGCATGCTACCGTTTCCTTGCATCTGCCATCACCACTTCCACAGCACTGCTGAAGTCCTGTTTCATTGCTGAATGTTTTCCCTAGGACGGAAATGAGTGTAAACATTGCTTCAGAGACAGCGTTCCCATACGGATGTTAATCCTTGGAAAAGCTGGGCAGGACGGAGTGACTTAGAGAGCCAGGAGATCTCCAGAAGCAACAAATCCCACAAATATACAAGCTGTTAAACTTGTGCATCCAGCCAAGCCTTTACAAAAAAGAAAGCATGTTTTGACCTTGACTCACTATTACAGTCTATGAAGCTGTTTGAAGCCAGCTATTTCAGAGCCCCACCAGTCACCTGAAAGGGCTGAGGATTTCCTATGTTTAGCTCAGGTATACTTGCTATGGCAATGTGCTCTCCAAGTCTAAAAAGAGAGGGCGTTCTGGCAAACCCACAGTATTTCACCAGCAGAAGTACAACATGACTAGCATCTCTCCAACCCTGAATCCATCCCCTGGTTTCCACCACACCTGACAGTCAAACCTGTCCCTCCTCTCCTTCTCACAGCAGCTTTGTTTCTCCAAATGGCTAAAGGAAAGAAGAAAACCGAGGGAAAAGGGTAGCTTGACAGTGTGCTCCCTCCCACTCCCCTCGGCACCATGAAGTCCAACATCCAAACACTGGGGAAACAGGATGGCAGCACATCATGGTCTGCTGCATACCATGCCTTTACCCTCTCCAGAGTTTGCCTTTCATTTATTACCTTGGGGTTTGGAAACTTACCCCCAGGTTGCTTCCCTGGAAATACATAGATTTTGGAACAGAAGTGCTGGTTTGGATGAAATTTTTGTGAAGAATTGCTAATGTATGAGCCCCTTTTTGCTGTGTTTGCAGGCAGAGCAGCCACTACTGATTCCCAACTCCTGCCTTCAGGTGCTGCTGTAATACAAACTACATTTAAATATATATATACACACACACAATTATAATATGATTACCTTATTAAAAAGCATTGGTTTTGTGTTCCCATGCATAGACTATCCAGCAGCTTGTTTATTTTGTTTAAAGCCACCTGTGTTTGATGCTATCCCATGGAAAGATTACATACTAGATAAAGCAGCACGCAGAAGTACACAGCCGGTGTGGTTTGTGCAGATCAAGTGTGAGAGATGAAAGTGGAGCACCGGAGTGCTGTGTTTGAACTCTAATATTGCTTCTTGCTCCTGCAAGAATTTAAAGCCAACAATTTAAAGCCAAAAAAGGATGTTCTTCCCAGTGAGAATGAACATGAGACTGTTTGGTAAGCTGCAAATTAGCTTTGTTCAGTATTACTTTGCTGTGTAAACCAGTGCTTCACATTAAAATTATTAATGTATACAGGAGATTTATTTTAAAACATACCTGCATGTAATTCCAAACTGCACTGTCCTCTGTACACACATGGGTCTGAATTATTTTCATCCCTTTCCCTTTCACAGGTCTATCACATTTCTAGTTTCTTTTTTCAGGGGGGTTAGGGCATGAGCAACATCTCAAGAACACCAGGAATGTCATCAACCGATATGTGTAGGTTACACGACCCAGCTTTCATCCACCACCAGGAATAAATCTCCCTCCTCTTTACTCACTCACCTCCTCCCTGTGGGTCATCCCACGGCTTCACACCACCCTGGAGGCCTCTGCAGTGGCCGCCCTGGCACCAGTAAACCCCTTGGCAAGGTGGACTGGCAGAGGCAGAGGAACACTGTTACCTTCTCAATGGTCCCAAAATGCATGGCAGCCAGAGTGCAAATGGCCAAGTGCCTTTGGAGTTCACGCCAGGTCTTGGGGAGACCTGGATTTGCCAAGCCTGTCACCCTGAGCACGCAGCAATTAAGGGTAAAGAGCTAAAGGAGCCTGTTAATACAGCTAACGCGCTTCCCCAGCAGCCACCTCCAGTTCTCTTTCACTTCCTCTGAAGAAGACATCATTAAATCAGGATGTCTTCTGCCCACATGCGGCCTTCACTGCAGTCCCGTCCCAACAAGCCTAAGCTGAAAAAATACCTGGGTAGCCCAAGCCTAAGCTGAAAAAATGCCTGGGTAGCCCAGCCCTCAGAGACCCTTCATTTCCTGGGAGGAATTTTAAAAAATAATTAAAAAAAGCCACTTAACGTCTACTGTGGTTTCAAATAATTTTGTGCAAGATATCACATTTTCTCCATGGCAAATTTTAAATATTTACCAACTTTGTTCACATATTGTGATGAAGCACAATCAAAATATCAAACAAGCAAACAAAACAACGGCTGCAGCAGTGGAAAATGTTCCTGCTCAGTAATGATGTGAGCATACAATTGCCTAACAGGTGGAAAACTTAACAAAAACAGCTATTGAAACAGGAGAAGAACATTTCAGGCTCATTCAGTACAGCAGACGTTGTCTTTTGAAGATTAAATAATTGGTGCTCTCCTGCTACAACTTTTATTCCTGCAAGTGTTCCTTACTCTTGCATCTTCTACTCTACATTGCTTCTAAAAGTAATTTTTAGCATTTCTTACTACATAACTGGGGAAATAAAAACACACTAAAAAATTTAGGTGATGATAAAAGTCTCATATGGATTGAATATTTGAAAAAAATTGCACTGTTTATGTAAAAAAGGAGGCAGAATGTGTTTCCAAAAAAATAATGGTGCAAAATCGATTGCGGGCTTCTGGTTTTCTAATCCCATAACAGAGAAGCAATAGAGCTTTAAAGAGAAAAGCAGCAAATTCTAAACTGAAAGCGCTCATTTGAAAAAATGAGTTAGAAAACTCTGTTTTTCAAATAATGCTGCTATCAAGTGCTGTTCATAGCAACAGCTCAGACCTGCCCGTTGAAAGGCTCTGCACCGATACAGCCAGTAAAACTATCAGAATGCAGCAGAGAGACATGGAACCTGACCCACCTCCTACAGGACAACACTGGGTCTGAACACGGCAATCCCTGTGGGGTTAAACTGGAAGAGATTACATAAAATCACCAGACTGCTCACAAAACATCTGGAAAGAAACGCTACGAATAAGCTCCCGCCTACATCAGAAAGGCCACATCAAAGTTGTTAGAGCTGATGAGTGCCCTCAGCTACCGCTATGTGGATTCAATGCCAAATAAAATGTTTGCTGGTGGTACGCTATCTTTGCTGAACAAAACCTCTGTTTTCCTACACATCTGTAATGAGGTGTGTGTCTCATTAAGGTAGCCCCATGGGCTACTCGGGGTGCCGTGCTGCTTAGGGGAAGGATGCCTCTCCTCAGCTAGGGCAAGCTGAGAAGTTCTGGGCTGCAGAAAGCCCTCTGAATCTCTTCACACCTCTCCTTGTAATGTTTCTGCTCCCTTTCCCCTTTTCTGCCCCACCTTTCATGTTCTTCCCTTCCTCCTTTACCCCTACAACCTCTTCCCTAGGATGGTCATTTAATTCCTGCTTGCTTCCAGCAACCGCTAATGCAGATTCCTCTTTGGGGCCCTGGACTGCACTCCCTGGCCATGGAAGATGCTACCTTTCTTGCCTGTCACTCAAGAAGATGCATTAAATTCCACCTGAGAGAGACATCCAACACGGATGTTGAGGTCTACTTTGCACTAGAGAGCTGTCAAGTGTCATCTGTTCCACTGTGTTTGAGATCAAACCAGCTGTCACCAGCCTCAGAAGACAGCAGAAGCAATCTCTTCCCTGAAAACATGAACAAATCCCATCATTTTGTAACGGTCGGTCCTCGCTTTTCAATCTGATCTCTGAATCTATACAAAGCCATCATAATTCAGTGTGAGCAAGCTGAGCTCTCAGCTACTGGAAACCACTTTAAAGATGTATTTCTCTACAAACAGGCCAGGGGATCAAAGTGTTGCCGTTTGTCAAAGAAACAGAGAGAAGGAAGCGTCTGTCACAGGACCCCAGCCACTGCAGAGCATTACATCCCAAGAACTGGGTGCTGGAGGTATTTTATGTACAGCAGACATTTGACAGTCTTCAAGTTCACCTCTTTTAATTGGTCTTTTAAGACATTAGTTAGGGAAGTTCACAAAACACTTTTCCCACTGAAAAAATAGCCACAGAACAAACAAATTACAACAAAAACGCACCAACTGTAAGAAGGATTTACCTGAAACCAACACAATGCCCCATCCCTCCAACGGTACCATCTCAGCTTCATTAAATCAAAATTAACAAATTCAGTATTGGTTTGGGGTCTAAATAAGCACATTCCATCCCTCAACACCTTGAAACTTTCTTTTTCAGGTGCAATATTGTATTCAAACTAAAACTGAGGGTTCATTAAGGCTGCATGGTTAAATATCCAATGAAATATCTATAGATAAATTTGCTTATTATCTCCGTGTACTTAAATAGTCCAAAATTAACATCTCACCAGATATGTAAATTCTGGGCCCTATGTTTTCTCCACAACTGCCTCAACTGAAGAAGTCCTATGTCTGAAAAGAAAGCTTCAGCAAACCCATATAATATTGTCTATAAATTTGAAGAGATGCAAGGATGAACTTCTGCCTCGCCACTATCAAAAGGAGGCAGGAGGACAGGAGACCGCAGTTCACCGGCAGTGGTACTCCCACCCCGGTACTCTCAGGCTAGCTGTCAGCACCAGCTGCCTGGATTTGCCAGTGTTATTCTCTGACAGTGACTATTGATGATTTTAGGCATTTCTGTGTATTCATTTCTGCCTGTATCTATACTCTGTTCAAACCCAGCAGAATTAATAACTAACACGTACCAGCCAGTCACTGAAAAGCAAGTACCAAAAGAGAGGATACAGGGGGCCTCTAATGCTGATAACTTTCAAAATCTTATTGCCCATTTTTCTTCAAGCTTCAGTTCCTCAAGTCTTGAGATGCTCAAGCTCTTAAAAAAATAATAAAAAGAATAAAAAACCCTCAACTCAAAAAAAAAAAAAAAAAAAAGGAAAAAAGGTTTCTAGTCCTCACAATCATGAAATAAACACTTAAATAGAAACTTCCAGGGCTTTATGTATGTTTTTAAATAACAAATTTTATATATAATCTATACATTTTGTTCAGCTGACTCATTTTCAAATGGCTGATGTTGGCAGCACTGCAACGCAGGCTGGTTTACCACAAAGTGCACAATAAGCTGTTACAGGGAGTAGTATACATTCCTATACCTCCTCCTGGAGAGCAGCATTGAAAGTTGCATGTCCAGAACATACACACAATGCCCATGGCCTTGGTAACTTCAACAGTGACAACGAGAGGATTTGAGAAATACCCACAAGCTCGTGGTTGCTGGTGGGACAATATACTTGGGGCTATGGGAAAATGTCACCGTGCCCATCTGTCTGCCACTGCCAGAGCTCACTGCAGCAGCATCCAGCCTGGGCTTCAGATGCTGGCATTTATAAACCCTGGATGACATGGTCTGGAGAAGTCCTACACATTTCAGACAACAAGCAGCAATGCTTTAAGTTTTGCAGTTTAGGTCCTACGTAAGACTCCTGAGAAAAAGGTCTTGGCAAAGTGAATTTTCGACCAGTGCCTGATGGTGAAGAGTGAGCAGCTTGGCTGGACTATGAAGAGGACCCTGAACAAAGAGATGTAGCTCATATTGGTGGAGGATTTCAAAACCAGCAGCATCATTCATTCCCAGCAAGCAACCTTGCCACCACTGCCGACTCCTCTGTTTCAGCAACAGCTCTGTATCTATCCTCCTTCTCAACAGCAACAGCTTTCCCAGAGAGGGGAAAAAAATCCCAGGCAGAAACTCACCCATTAAAATGACACAGACATGGAAAAACCACAATCTGTATGTAAGACAATTTGCTTCCACAAGTGACAGGAACATCTCCACAAGTTTTGCATGAATCCTCTACACCAGCAATGTAAGCTGGTCCTGAAAACATGCTCCTGACAGCTGCCCACGGCTCTTGGGCATTAGACCTTCGCTACTACTTTTTTTTTCCCCAGCAAACACCAGCAAGATTGCAGTTACATGTTGCTTCTAGACACTTATTTTAATATGCTTAGAAAGAAAATTATTTTTTTTTAAGCTTTCTACTCTAGAATCACATTCTTCAAGAGCCTGATAAATTGTACTATTCTACCTCCTAATAGGGCACTATGCAGATTTACTCAATGGAGGGTGAAGACAGAAACAAGGTCCAGTCTGAAGAAATGCACCTAGAGCACAAATACTTTTTATGTTATTTTCTGACTTGTTAAAAATATTTATTAATAGTACCCCCTCATTTTCCAGGTTTTCCAAAATTAAATACTAGAGGAAAAATTAATACTTCTTCCACCAAAACCATTTTTAATGGAATCCAGAAGAAAAAGAATATTAATACTCAATGCAATCATTTACTTTGATATCTATATAATATGCAGTGACCCTGTAAGTGGAATGAGCTAAAACTGTCATAAATTCATTATGAGAAATTCTTCTTTGAAGAATATCACTGCAAATTTGAAAAGAAATGGGCAATATGGAAATAAGCTAATTGCATGGCATTTAAAATAACTGGCTCTAGTAACAATACCCTTTCCACGCACTTCTAATTCAGCTGCAAATGCATTTCTTCCAAAAAACATTGGAGAGGCTGGTTTATAAAAATTGAAGTGTTGAAATTACATAGTACTGATAGTGACAGGGCAGCATTCATTTAGGATCTCGGACTCTGGAAAAAAAAAAATCCAAAGGATGAATTTATAATTTTAATTTCCCCAGGAAAAGAAACCTGGGAATACATACAGCATAAAATGCACCGATCCAGATCCTGCCAGTGAAGACTGGAGGAAAATACATGAATGAACAACTGTATACTCCCAGAGGAATTTCTTAGGCATTGTCTTATAAAAGTAAAAAGCAAAATTTGTCTTCACTGAGTGGGGCACATCATTTGCTTTTCTCGGTCTGTCCCAGTGCTGCTCAGAGTGGCTCTACCTGGAGGAAATGACACCTTTGCCCTTGCAGTTGCCCAGGGCAGGGAGGTTCACGGGCACCCCAGCCTGCCCACCAGCCTGCAGGAGTGCAGGGTGCTGCCTCCTTTATCCTAACATGAACCCTGCCACCTCCAGCAGAAAGGAGCTTGATATTAACCTCATCACTCCTTCATTTAGTTACTTTTAATTTTTAATCCCTGGCTTTCATTTACTTATTCTGTAGCTGCGTTTTCTAGTGGCAGCTTTTGTTCTGTGGTTTATTTCTTGAACTCAGGAGAGAAGCAGTCCAGATGGGGAGCATCTCTGCACTGGTCTGCGAGGAGCCTGTGGGACCTGTTTCCACAGACCTCCCTCGGGGCCCCAGGATTTGGCTGATGCAGCATCTAGGCAAAGCGGATGCCTCTCCTTGTGGGAAAACGTGTGGGGGAGTAGCCTTGCTCTGTAGCCCTCAACTTCTCTTCTCTCTTCTCCAGCTCTCAGGATTACAGGAGATGCAGTGGGTGGGCAGTGCAGGAACCCCTGCACATTAGCAAGTCTCTGTGCTCATCTGGCAATGTTCACTTTGTCCTTTTATTATTCTTATGCCCAAAGGAACCAAAGAAAAAGGGCATCTCTATTGCTTTTTCCCCTCCCAGAATGACCCAAGCTGTATTTTTCAGTGTGTTCTTGTGCTTTTCTCCCTGCGTGGATTCCAGCAGAAGCATTTTGTTGAGCTGAGGCTTTATATCTGAAAACAGGAGAAGGGAAAATAGGGTGGCAAGAGGCAGAGAAGTTAATAGCCTCTCCCTTATATACAGAAAATATCTAGACGTCCATCCTTGACAGCAGATAATGAAGCAATGTGATGCCATCATCCCAAATCTTGTAACTGGAGCTGACACCATGCCAGCAGTGGGACAGGGGCCCCTGAATGATGCTGCATACAGCACCGAAAGCGAACAAGGGGTCAACACAGGATTTAACATGCCAAAACTATTCAGGGTAGACAAAATCCAAGAAACGCTCTTCTTTCTAGGGGCTTGAGGGCTGCTGGTCTTGGGCCTTTCTGGTTTCTTTACCCTTATAAGCAGAGCACGAGCAAATTCTATCCTGAAATTTTGTGTTTCAAAATATGCTATCATTGCAAACACAGCTTAAAATAAATAATTAGGAAACTACAGCCTGAAATCTTAGTATTGTAGTATACGTTAATATGATACTAATTTTTACAATGCTCTTCACAATGTACTACAACAGTGCTGTGATAAATACATAGTTATGCTTTTAAAACACTGCAATTCAAAGCTTATCTAGCAATAGTATGCAGCACTTTGTTTAAAGTACCAAATTGATTGTATTCCCATGCTTAAATTCGCACTTATGGTATTTTGGATACGTACAAAGGAAAACATGTCAAATACCCCCAATAAATTTAACCTCAGAGTGGTGGCTAGCGTATGTCTTTTAGCTAGCTTATTTCCTCTTTTTTTTTTTTTTAGCACCTAGGTTGGGCAGCATGGCAATAGAATTAAAAATATATTTTCCTAAATCAATCTGGAATTCAGACATATGCCAAAATTTGTATTGCACATCATGAAATGTTTATGATTGATGTATCTATAATACATACTTCACATACTGTGTATAATATAAATATTTAAATAGGTATCTTCCCTTTCACATATTATATTTTATATAGTTATTACCATTATTTCATCCCTCATTTTCTGCTAGGCTTTTAATTTCATACACTTCATCTATCGGATACTCCTGTCTAATTTTAACATATCACTGCAGGAAACAGTAACTGGTGTTAAATACAGAGCCACAGAGACTGAGGTTTTGCAATACTAAGTATGAAGCTAACTGATAAATGGAGAACAGCAGCTGGGCTGAGAAGCTCAAGACACCGCTAGGAAATAACAGTGCATGCAAGGCTGACAAAAATTACATTTGCAGGTAAGTGGAGTGGAAATTTATACCTATTAGGAAAAAAAAAGGCAAAACATTGCTCATGTTATTAAATGTGGACTGAGAGATAGCAAAAGCAACACAGAGAGGCAATTTTCTTCCATCTCCAGCTGGAATTCATCTCAAGCTCTAACATGCAATTTCAGTATGGAGCTTCAGGACAAAACAGAGGATTATGCCCAATTGTTTTGAGGGTTTGGATAACAAAGGATAAAAATCCCAGTAAGTAGCCTTTTGTGCCAATGCAGAACAGAAAAAGACTTCTATTAGTAAAATTTACAAAAACCATCCAAAAACTGAACTCCAACAAACACTGAATTAACCCCCTAACACAAAAAAAATGCAGCTTTAGGTATTTGGTATTTTCAGAAGTATCTGTATTATTACAGACCGTCTCAGAGGAAAACTGATACAGCTCATCAAGTTTGCCAGAGCAACGTTAAGCTGCACAAATACAACACACCACCTTCTTTTACCTTTTCTGGCAATAAAATTTTGCAATGGAAAGCCATTAGTGCTGCAAGACTATGGAAATGAGGACAATTAAATTTGTCCTACTATGAACGTTAAATAGGCTGTTATGATTGTATTCTGTATATTTAACACGATGGTGTGGAGCTAAACAGCAAGTCCTTTCAAACAAAAAAATTAATAGATCTTTAGAAATGGTAAAACGTGTTATTTATTCCAGTCATAACTGCTTATAGCAGGTATGTTTTCGAATAGATTTGGCCTTTTAAAATACTAATGCTTTCTGATTTTTAGCATTTTAGCTTTCCAGAGTAACAAAACCAGGTATGTGACATATGTGATTCGACATGATTAACTTTTGCTAATATTTAGGGCCAAAAAAACCCATCCAGATCTGCTGAGTGGTAAACTCCAGGCTGATAAAACTCTCTTTGTTTTGGAGAAGTCTTATCATAAAACCCTTAAAAAAGCCATAGCCCCTCCAGAAAGATGGGGAAACGCAGGAGAGCTCACCTCTGCCCCAGCAGGGTTTTGCAGAGCCACTGTGGATCCCCAAGGAGTTGAGGTTTAGTTTTAACATGTGGGGAGTCACCACTTCACTTGGCATGTTGGCACCAAGCTGTACGTAGAGACAGCATAGTCTTGGCTGTACCTGAGACAACAACTCTGCCAGAGCCCAGCCTGCTGTGGGCAAAGCCAGCCCGCCTGCCATGCCAGACCAGGAGCCCAATAAACACAGCTAGCCCTCGTCCTTCTGAATGCACGAATAACCATCACAGTTGCTTATTTACCTCTGGGAATAATAATACATCATGACCTTCTACGCACAATCACATCTCATTTGAAAATTAGCACAATTTCCATGTTTTCTTATATATTTACAGCCCTACCTTTGTGATTAAAAAGTGTATATAGAGTACAAGTGACTTCTTCCATCTACTAGTTCGTTACAGATTTGACTCCAAACATCCCTGTTCTAGCTGAGCAGCTATTGTAAGTGCCAGCATGCAGTTTAAGTCCAGCTCTCCAGCACCTAATCCTGCCACATCCCATTCCCATCTGCAAGCTACAACAATGTGTGACTGTCAAGTCAGGATCTTCCCTACCAAGTGCAATGTGTTTGGCTTCGTTTTGAGGATGGAGATCCCAGACAGGATGCTCAGGAAGATGCCAGGAGCCAGAGCTACCATGAATGAAACCAGGACCAGTGAGATCCCAGCAGCAAGTGGAGAACCACAGAAACAACCTGGGTAAAGTAGTGAATCAGGCTAACGGATACAAAAGAACAGCAGGAAAGCAATAAGTGACTTTTAAAGAGTCTAAAACAAGCTTGGCTTTTTCATCCTTTCTTATTTTCTCCCCTGGCCCCCCTTGTCAAGAGCCTACATTTTAAATCAAGGAGGCCTTTGATTTTGCCAGAAAATGTCTTCACATAGCGCATCTTCTGTTTCACCTGGCACACAGCTCTAGCACAGCCATTCCCATTGTCAGTACATCTTAGGAGTATTTCTGCTTTACAATGTCAGACTTGCTCCAGTTTTGAGCCCTGCTTAAGCCTCAGGTTGAAGCTGAGAAGACAGTGATTCACTGGCAGAGCCTAATTTCTCCCACAGATACCGACACTTGTACCAGTCCTTCTCCAGCTCTCTCCTCACAGGGAATAAAAGCCTAGGGCCCTGATCACAGGACCCTGGTATGAAATGACAATTTGCCTGGTGACTGCTATGTCCTCCCGTTCTCTTTATCTACTTGTGTGACCTTCTTTCCCCCCTGACTCAGAAATACAGCAGCACCAAGGGCAGAAATGGCACCACATCAAAGAGCCTAAGTTATAAGGGAAGTGGTTTTATTTTCACTTCAGCAAAGATCTTTTTTCCTCTTTTTTAAGTGAGACTTCAAAATACCTTAAAAAAGTAACCATGATGATAATGAGACTGAAAAATTTGATGGCATCTGAATAACATAATTCAAGCGTAAGTATCTGAGGATAAGATAACCCACACCGGAGCAGTTCCCAGGGAACAGACTATAATGACATTCAGGTTATACATCTCATCTGGGCCATGTTTCTGAAGGAGATGTGAATTAGCAACCCTGTGACAATAAAGAAACGTAGGATTAAGAAACAAGAGAGGAGGGAAAAGGGTCGGTTGATCCTCCCACCGCCTTTTCTTGTTCCTAAAATTTCTGTTGCCTGGAAATGGCTGATGAGAAGACGGGATTATGTAAGCGCTTGCCAACTTTTCACACGTTAAGAAAACTAAAGCCTGAGTGATGGGTAGCTTAACCCATCTTCTAAGCAGTGAAGTAAAACATGTCTACTAAGGAGAACTGGAACAGTGAAACCCCTTTAAAAAATCCAGGAGTGACAAGGACTTGACAATTCCCAGGATTAAAAAGCTGCATACATTACAGACAATGTAATCTCCTTATAGTAAGATGAGGAAAAGGAAAATAAAGCCTTTTTGGTGCGTAAGATGGTTTTTGTTTTGAAGTATATACATCCTGTCTGACTGAAGACTTTCTTGCGTTGTTGTCTTTTTTTTTTTTCTCCTGACAGACATGACAGAGAGCTATACCAGCCCTCCAACTCCATATTAAGTTATATTTTCCAACAAACCCATTGCTCCCATCAAACACAACCCGCCAGAAATAAAAGAATAAGCACTGTGCTGTAGAAATGCCTCATTCTAAATTTAGTCAGGCTAACACTTAGGTGCTACAAGCAAGCAGGCACTAATGAAAGTGCAGAATATCTCTTACCTAGTTTCGAATACACCTTCAGCAACTGTGTCACCTCAGCAGACCTAAGCTTTCCTGAACTCTTCTTTGTTGTCATTCAAGTGGCATGTTACCTTCTGCAAACACTCTAACTACAGCTGAAGGCTAGTTTAAAATTTAACCTGCTAGACTTCTTCCATTTTTTAATAAAATAAAGATTAGGATTGTGCTCATTCTTCCTTTTTCTCTATTTACCAACAAAGCACCAGGGTCTTTAAAATGAGCAAAAAGTTCTTGCAGTCACACTTCTTTCAGTTCAAAACAAATGTTCTTACATTGGCAATAAAACTGAATGCACTATGGATGCTGCTAGAAAAGGTGATATTCTCAGCAATGTTTCTGAGGCACTAAAACCCCAAATCCTGCTGCAAGCTGAAGTTGCACTGCCCACTGGAGTGTCAGCAATGCAAAATTGCAGGTGGCAAATACCTAACCTGGAGACTGAAGCAGGAATCATGTTGCCTGCTGCTCAACCACCACTTGAACAACAAGGTTAAGACAGCAAAATAAACTCTGCTATTTACTACAAGAATGCATGTGTAGTTGTGTAACACAAGCATGTGTGTCTAGAAGAGGGAATATAAAGCATCAGGTTGCCTGGAGCTCACATCTTCAGGAAAAGAAAAAAAACCTTAATCAGTGGATTTTTGTACAGGTGCCCAATGATGGCAAAAGGCAAATCCTCAGCTGGTGATAATGGTCATGGTTCCACTGAAATCTGCTGATGATGTTCCCCCCTTGGTCTTAATGATGGAGGGGAAATAAAACACAATCCTACAGGAGGAAGAGCTGCAATGAATGAGTGAATCCAGATGTGAGATTTTGCACCCAACTATTATAATCGTGGGATGTCTTCAAAAATTTAAACTGGGCAAAGCCCCAGTCAGCCAATTACAAAATCTACATTCTTTCAGCTTTAGAAGAGAAGAAATGACTTCTCAGAAATGCCAGAAGTGACTCAACTGTGGTTTTTAAGCCACTTCAACAGCATCCTAGTTACTTCAAGTCACATTAAGAGTTTACCTGTGATTTCCTTCCCATAAGTGGAACTATGGGTCAGCATAGTTTCTTGCTACTGCTGTGTTAAGAATATATTGTGTTTTCTGTTCTGAACTGCTTTCCCTGTGAATTTTAAGATATGTAAAACCAGGAAGCACAGAGTAAATAATATCTACGTAAGTAGGTCGTTTTCTTAATGGCAGTGCACTGCTATTTTACTACCAACTCGTTTGTAGTTTAGACATATACATATCAAAGCGTGTATATTTGGATCTGCAAAGGAGGTGAGCGAGTATAATCGTGGAAGCACTCACTCCAAGATCAACTAGAGCCTAATTCAGAAAGACAAGCAAGTAAAAGTAGTATTTCCCACCTTCTATGCAAGCTTCGCAGAGAGTTATGACATTCAGGAGAAAATCCTCTTGCTGCAAGTAAGCTGTAGTTTGAATGTGCTGCATGTTGCATATTTCATTACAAAAGCAGAGCCACGTTATTTCATTAGATAAGTGATAAGTTCAATCCTTACCAAGTTTTCTTGGTTCCTGGCTGCTATTTTCTGATCATCTTCTCCCCCATTTTTCATGTATTTGACCTCTTCCACTGGTTTGATCCTATACTCATCTGAGCACCAAGAAAAAAAAAAAAAGAAAAAAAATTTTGAACCAGTGTAGTTCAACAGTTGGGGAAAAAAAACCAAACTAAAACCAAAACAGCTGACTAGAAAAGACCCTAATTAAGCAAAGCAACTAAAAATTACATGTATATCATTTCAAAGGCTTAAATGTGACTGATACCAATGAAGTTTTTCCTGACTGAAGCTTCAGTAATAATTTCCAGTTCTGGCTTCCACAAATTGTTCTGTAGCTCTCTGGTCCATGGTATAGCCTCAGCACCATGAACAGGGGATGTTTGGTATGTACTCTCCCCCAGACCCCTAGTTTTCTGTATAATATGTTCAATACAAACAAGTTCTTTGTCTCTGCATCCTCCCTGAATTTTTATTCTCAGTGGGCAAACAAGCAGCATACAGTAGTTACTACAGACAGGAATCTGCTCATGGATATTCCTTGCATTGAAAAAAACTCCTTTGAAAAGCAATCCTGATGGGGGCTATTTAAGTTAAAAGCTGGGAAAAAAACCCAAACAAAACAAAACAAAAACCACACACCAAAAACCACTGCATTTTTTTTGGTTGTGTCCCCCCCCCTCCCCGCACTATTTTAACTGAGCTAAAGCTAAAGGTACACAACGCACAGTCATATAACGATTTCTGGAGAAAAGGCTCCATGCTGACCAACCTCCTCTCCCCACTCCCCCTCCACAACCGTTTTTCCTGCACATGAATATTACCCAAATAGAAATCCAGCATGAAAGTAAGTAATAAGAAAAGATTCCTGGTTTGCCCTTAATATTTATCAGCTAGGTGTTTCAGCTCTTCAGATAATAAATTCCCAGCTTCAGTACCAGTACAGAAATATTATCTAACGTACACATGCTACCCCACAGTCAAGGAAACACGCCTCACGCAAAGCTTGAATAAAGGGATTTATTTTTTCCTTGGTAGGACAAGATGGGATTTTGGGAAAAGTGATTCTTCTCTCTAGCCTGTGAATCCAACGCTTGCTGTACCAACACTGCCTCTTCTCAGCCACTTTTTGCTCTAGTTATCTTTGTAGCACGTGAATCTATTGGAAAAACACTGAGTTTTGCACCCATGCTCCTCCAGCCAGGATATATAATGCAGAAGAGAAACTTTAAACCCCAAAGTTGAAAATGCTAATACAAAATTAAATGAGACAGTACACTGGGAGTAAAAGGCAAAATCTTGGCAAATTAAAAGAAACCGCACAAACATTATTCTTTTTCTTTGGGTTTTCAAGCAATTTATCTCACTTGCTAAGGGAAATACAAAACAAAAATAGGTTTTTCTGGGTTACTGTATCGTTACCAAAAATAATCTAAATTATTTACAAGGAAGCTTGTTTTCAGTAAACTGTTAACTACAGTATGTAAGTTAAATAAGCCTAACTTTGAAAACCAATCTTTTTTGAAAAAATACAACATGGTTTTGCATGTCTGTACCTATATGTTTTTTATTATAGAGTTTAAATAAAACTGTGAATGTATCAAATAGCAGCATCTCAGATGCAGAGTCTCAAAACAGATGGAAGAATTTAAGACAGTATTATTAGATCAGTAAATGTGAACAACAACTCCAAGTTATCTTTTTTTCTTTTCAAAATGTAATTTAGCTAGTCTGGAGGTGACAATTCATAAAACCAAAAAGGCTGAACACAATAAAGCCTGGGAATCAGAAGTACTTGATTGACTGCAACATCTAACTTACATTTTTCTCAATGCTACAATGATCTCTGTTGTGATGAGCAATAAAACCCACATGCAGAAAAAGCATAAAACTCCCACGATGGCATGTACAGATTTGAACAGGAAAACAGATGAGAAAGAGAAAATAGCACAAAGGAAGTTTGCACAACCCGCAGCTAGTCCACATCAACTAAAAGAGAGAGGCATGTTCAACCCAGCCTTGTAAAAAAACAAGTAAGGTATGGTGGTCCTGATGTTCAGTGGGCAAAAATAACCTCTGAAACATGTCTCCTGCTTATCCCAAGAGATTAACTGTGATTGAACACTGAGCACACGCCCAGGCAGCAGACCATCCTATGTGGACTGCAAGGGATGCTTCCTTGGAAGACATTGTTTCTTATAGCAAGTGGACCAGGGCACTGATAAGCCTATGACTGAGAAGCACTATCATCAGATTTATATATGAAAGTTTGATACAGTTCAATAGGATGGAGGCAAGGCAGGAAGGAGGGTTTTTGTTGGAAACATAATTCTGTATTTCTTCTCTGACTGATTGTAAGAGAGTGCAGCCAGGCACCAGTTCAGGTGTCTGAGCTGAGAACCCGCTGGTACCTGACTTCCCAATACTCATCACCACCATCACGACAACCCTCTTGTAATTACTGCACCATTACTACTTACAAATTTGTGCTGCTTTTACCGGGTCAACAGAATAAAATAGGTCAGTTGGAAGGGACCTACAACAACCATCCAGTCCAACTGCCTGACCACTTCAAGGCTGACCAAAAGTTAAAGCACGTTGTTAAGGGCATTGGCCAAATGCCTCGTAAACACTGACAGGCCTGGGGCATCGACCACCGCTCTGGGAAGCCTGTTGCAGTGCTTGACCACCCTCTTGGTAAAGAAATGCTTCCTAATGCCTGGTCTAAACCTACCCCCATGCAGCTTTGACACATTCGCATGCTTTCCACGTCCCCTCCTCAGGAAGCTGCAGAGGGCAATGAGGTTGCCCCTCAGCCTCCTCCTCTCCAGATTAGACCAGTCCAAAGTCCTCAGCCGCTCCTCACAGGACAGTCCTGCCAGCCCTGTCACCAGCCCTGCTGCCGCCTTCTGGATGCATTCAAGGACCTTCATGTCCTTCTTAAATGGCGGCGCCCAGAACGGCGCCCAGCACTCCGGGTGAGGCCGCACCAGCGCTGAATGCAGCGGGACAATCCCCCCTCCCGACCGTGGTCACGCTGTG
>JAVJGI010000032.1:4450739-4523206 GCA_035590275.1 Ibycter americanus
CTGGTGACCTTATCGTAGAAGGACATCGCATCAGTTACACAGGACTTTCCTTTTGCGAACCCACGCTGACTGTGCCTCATGACTGCGTTATTCTTTAAATGCCTTTCAGCAGTACCCAGTATGATCTTCTCCCTAATTTTTCCAGGTGCTGCAGCTAGACTAACAGGTCTGTAGTTTCCCGGGTCTTCCCTCACACCCTTTTTGTAGATAGGTTTAATATTGGCTAGCTTCTAGTCAGCAGGGACCTCCCCAGACTCACAAGACCTTTGGTAGATGATGGAGAGGGGTCCTGCCATAACATCCGTTAGCTCCTTCAGAACTCTGGGATAAATCCCATCAGGCCCCATGGACTTGTGAACATTCAGCTGTTACAGCTGGTCCCTTAAAATTTCAGTGTCCACAAATGGAAACTCACTGTTCCTGCAGTCATGTTCCTCTGACTCTGAGGACCAGGCAGCCCCAGGTCTACCAGTATTATTAAAGACTGAAGCAAACAAAAGCATTGAATGCCTCCACTTCTTATTCATTGTTATTGGTCAGGTGACTATCTTCAACACACATCAGTACAATGTTTTCTTTAGATCTCCTATTGCTACTAATTTCAGTGGAGATTCCCTTGAATTGTGTAGGATTCATAAAGAGAATAGATGTTAGAGAATCTGTGGACACAGCTGGGCCAGGTGAGGGTAAGGATTACGACGTGACGTGGACACAGGACATTTAAAGAACACTTTGAGCTGCCCACACATCCTGTTTCCACTCTTTGTGGTTGTGTCAATTTCTAGGCTATGC
Organism: Ibycter americanus; assembly: GCA_035590275.1. Taxonomy (NCBI): domain Eukaryota; kingdom Metazoa; phylum Chordata; class Aves; order Falconiformes; family Falconidae; genus Ibycter; species Ibycter americanus. Next base: position 4,451,532 of record JAVJGI010000032.1, read on the forward strand.
TTCCTTTCCAGCTTCAGCTCCACACGAATCTTTTTAGAGATCATCATCAATGAAAGTTCTCAAAAACGCAATTTCAAATTCATGTTGAACATGGGCACAGTTCCATCAGATGCTGCATTTGCCAGACGCACCAAGTAGCCCTGAAATGGTAGCAAAGAACTTTCACAGATTTCTTGTGTAATTTCCACAGATATTTACAACAGTGTTAGTGTTAAATGTGCTTCCCCCCAATACTTTACTTATAATAACTATTCAATTATCTGTGCAGCACAGCACAGTTGGCCATACTCTTCCCTCCCTCCTACCAACTGTAGAAGTGCGGATGCCTGGACAATTCATGCCTCGGACATGCAGCAGCAAGAAAGTTTCCAAAAATAAACCAGTCATTTTGTATCATGTTTTCAGGACAAGCTGAATACACCATGTCAACTAACAAGTCTTACTTCAGAGAAATCCACCTTCTCCTTAGGAGAACACAGATTAAATAAAAATTAGGAGGTAAAAGTAGAAGACACCTGCTTCTGTACATGTTAGTAAAACTAGCCTTTTAATACAATGTGTCTTACCAAATTTAGTATTAATGTCATGGCTCCATTATATGGGATGTGTTTGAGCATGAGAAATCTCTACTTTTATCTCAAAAAGCAATGCAAATTTCATACAATCTAAAGCTGAGGAACTGCCTTAAAGGCCAAAACACTACCTCTTAGAGATGAAGCACATAAAGGAACAAGGAGGCTGAGCGGCCAACACTCAGGCTTCAGTGCCTAAATAAATGATTAACAGATGGGAGTACCAAGTAGCTAGCAACTCCATCAAACCCGCCTGTTTTGAGCAAGCGGTGCATGCACCAATATCAGACAAAAAGGCAAACACAGTGCTGGCCTGTGGAAACCCAGCAATCAGTCTAATTTTGGTTAATGAGAACAGAAGAAAGGACTGAGCTATGAATAACTGTTTTATCAGATACACACAGAAATGAAGGGAATGGATCAGCAATGTTAAGTTTGAAGCAATATTATTACTCAAAGCTCTTGTAGTTTCCTATCACAGACAAAATATTTTCCTTAAAACAGAGCACAAATATAAAGTATTGGCAACATTCCAGCTGACTAGAAGCCCTACAGCTTCCCAGGTATGACAAGGCATACCTGGAAACATCCATTGATCTAGGCTGCTTAAATACATGTTAGATACCTGAATCACAGCTAAAAGTTGGTATTTATACCAGCAACTTTCCTGCTATCTGAGGAGAAACAGTGAATTTTGCTCGTAGGTCTCCCTCTAGCATTTACAGTACTCAGTGACATAAATTTTACCCTTCATGTTCATGATGAGCTCCTTTTTTTTTTTCCCCTGGATCAAGTTAAACTATAAAATCTCTTCATTTTTATGGGCCTGTCACAAGTCTTTTCAAGTAGAGACCTGACATGCAGAACAATTCCTGAAAGCAATGGGACCAGTCACTATTCAGCACATTCCCAGCCAAGGCTGTTGACCAAAAGGGCAACCAAAGGGTGCAAAGGAGGAGAAGGTGGTAGCGAGCAGCTTAGCTAGGGAGGACACTGCTAGCTGGTGTAACAGAGAAGAAATGAGTGATGCGTAACACATTATTCACAGATAAGACAACATTATTTCAAATATACTAAATACAGAAATTAAATCCAAATAATTATTTGCAGAAGACAAGTCTTCTATATTACATTATTATCAGGAGGACACAACTATATATAGACTTTTTTGACTAGGTGAAGTAAACATTTGTCTTCTATAGATATGATATATATAAGATAAGGTGTTCAGAAACCACAAATTCTGAGCTATTTATGAGATTGTTCTTGCCCTAAAGCTACTGTCAGGGTGAAAGTGCTGCGAAAGCAAAAGAATGGATGTTTAAGCAATAGATGGACCTTGAAGTATGTCATGGGGTGTATGGTCATTAATGGCTTTCAGTGAATATGAAAATTAGATTAAAGGTATGTTGGAGGAATGGGCCTTTGATGCCTACCCTAAAGGTAACACCTTTAGGTACTTGCATAAAACTGCTAACCAGGTTTTGCTTGATAAGGTAAGAGTGCACTTGGAATTGAAGAATTAAAAGGATGCTAAATTCACCTTTTGATTTTTACCTTCTGATTTCTACTAAAATACATACATTATTTTGAGATATTTTGTTCTGGGTGATCAGAAATGAACCCAGAGAAATCCTGAAATGTTGATTGAGATCAAGCAGGACCTAATTAGAGTCTGCCAGTCAACAAGACCATTAAAACTGTAAGAAGTTCAGGGTAAAGGAAATTATACAAAGTTCTATGCATATTTGCCTTGCTCTATCTTGCTAAACAGTAATATCCTTTTTCTTTTTCCTAAATACACTTTCACACCAAAACCAAAAGTGAACCATCTTTATGCCTCTTTCCTATGCAAAACTAAAAAGCGAGTAGTGAATATGGTAAAAATTTTAGGACACTATCACTCAGAGTGTGGTATATCATACATAAGGACAAATGTATCTTTATGCTCCTTTCATGCGTAAAAGTAAAAATCAAGTCCTGTCTTCCATTGCGTGGTACATCATATAAAAATAGAAGTTTTTCAACAACTAAAATGGGGAAGGAATGGGTTTGCAGGACTACCACAGCAAATACCAAACTGAAGAAAAGCAGCCCAACTGAATCAAAAGAAAAACAACATAAATGAACCACAAATAAAAGACAGAAATATTGTCAAGCATAACACCCACCACAAAATCCATCACAGGATATAAACCAGAAAGCAGTAACGCCTCTAGCATGAAACTCTTCGGAAGGGCAAGGGAAGAAGAAATTTAAGTTGAATATGCTGCAAAAATTCTCAGTAGGCAAGTCTTATGAATGAAGATCTCCATCTGGAAGCAGATAATTCTACTCAAACGTGTCACCCAGTTGCCATGGCAATGTGACAAAGAAAAACAGCCCTCATTAATAATGATTTCAGTGATAAATGAGCATATCAACTTATAATATTGAAACAATTACTAGAGGGGAGGAAAAAAGAAAACTGTGGTTGTTCCTATGAAAAAAATTTCTTCAGCACTTCCAGACATCACTGTTAAGTGCCACTACCACAGCAACATCAGTAATGATGCTATTTCTAGCTCAGTTAAAAAAGAACACCACCAGAAAGAAGCATAACTCCATCAAATATATCTGGACTCACTGTGACTTTTGAAGAAATCTTTTGGTAGACATCAAGCCTTCAAAAAATTACGATAAGTAAAATGCTGATTTACACTGCAATCCCATTTCAGATATCTAAGGACAAACATATACGGCACTACTGTCATCAACAGGGAGGATGGGTGAGCCTTTCTATTTTTACTGACGTATCAAGTACTACACAAGAGAAAAGTGGTACTACAGACACACCACCAAGAAGAAAGGTTCTAACCACACCTTCATTTTCTGTGCTTCATATTTATTTTTTTTTTTTACTATCTCTTGACTTTCTGTTGAAGGACATGTCAAGATTTATCCTTCATCCGTAATTAAAAAATATGTCTATTCTGTAAAATATGAACTTTTTGTCTAACAAATTTCTCTGTACCATACTTATTTCTGCCAAGTACAGAAAATACTCCTACTGTTGTGAGCACGAGCAATGCCACAGATCAGATTCTCGTGCTTTTCTCTCTCAACGACTTAAAAGCTAAAAGGTATATTTAGATAAAGGACTGAATTGCTCTTTCTAAAAATATTTGTTAACAACCATAAGAGATTTTGATGCAATTTAACTGAAACATGTAACAGCAGGTGAGCCACTTAGATGCTAAACACAAAGCATACCTAACATCATCTACAATGCCACTGTGAAGGAGGAATACTCTGAGCTCCACAGCTACGTGGGGGTAGGACATGAACCGCGGTGGGCTTAACTCTAGAAAGAGCCAGGCTAGACATCAGGAAAAATCATTAACCGCAAGGACAGTCAAGGAGCAGAATTAGATTGCTTGGGTGGCTGCAGTTTCCATCATCAGAATTGGCAGTATCAAGTACCACAGGTTAAAGTCCATCCCGTTTTGGAGCACAGAAGGGATGAGATGAGCTACTCAGATCATTCCAGCTCTGTTACTGTATGCAGGTATCAACTGCTTGGATACTAGCAGAAGCTATGTCAAAGATTTTTAAAAAAGTCAACAGAGGAAGAAGTTGCAAAAATCTTGTCAACCAACATTTCTCGAACTAAATACTAGGTAATGGAGGATATCTAAGTTACCTTCTCAGCTCCAGCTTCAAGCACTCCAAGAAAGCAGCATCTGCATGGTTCTTCTGATTCAACATGACTGTTTCTGACTTAACTGTTGAGATTTGCAGTTGCAGGGGTGGATTTCTGATTCACCTGGATGTGGGTTGAGAGTGACATTTCACTGGAGACCAACCAGCATTGGGTGAGCAGCCAGTTGTCTTCCTCTGTCATCAACCCTCAAAACTATCAACTCGCAGGCAACTCTAGATCCTAGTGATCATGTTGTTTCTACTAACATGAACTAAATAGAAACAATAGCTTAGGAAATAAACCAACCTATTTTTCTGCAAGGACTATCTGATCATGCGCTCATTCAGATTTCCCAAATGAAGTTACCTTACCTTAATTCAATCTAAAATCCAGCCACTGCTGGAAGCTGAGGCAGTGAACAACACCAGATAATAAACAGAGAACAGGTGCACGAACAACACAACAATTCTGCCAACAAAATATAAATCATCTGACAGAAAAGCTGTAAAAAATCTGAATGTATGATACAGATCGCAGCACATCTGGAACGACCACCCTCAAATATTTTTTCTTCTTCCTACACAATGCTAACATATGCCCAAGGACTGCTAACTACTGCTTCTGCACAAGGTAGACGTGACTGCTAGGGTTGGTTTTCTTTGAAGGAAAAAAGGAGGCTGAGACATTCAGTATAACAAAAAACAGCTCTGCATGGAAGGCTTCTGCAGTATTGGAAGGACACTTGCCCTAAAGCTAGGCAAGGCAGGGGTGGCTATTTTCTAAGCTATCAAGCAGTTCCTATTACAGCTCCATGTCACATCCAGCACTCTGTGAAACATTAACTCCCTCAAGGATGATGCCTACTTGAAAAACTTCAGCAAATTCCCTTCCACTTTACCAGACTAGCCCTTCCAGGCCCAAATCATGACAGCTTTCAACAGCATTCCCCTGAGGCTGACAGATTTGACAGGAGCGCAGCTCCATTAACTTCAGTGGACATCATCTTGATCTTTGTTGCTGCAGAAGCACAAAAACTCATATTGCCACATCAACCCATCCTTTATTACTGCTGTCGGAAGTTTCCAGTGCTGTAAACCACTTGCAGCTCTTGATCCTTTGGGTATCTCTGTCCTCTCCTGTGAAAGGCCCAGCCCGACTTCTGCCAGAGGGAGGAGGTACCATTCCAATGCCTGTGATGCTGCTGCCCATCGAGTGCCTCAGTTTCTCACGTTTTCCGATTTCTTTTCCCCTGATCTAATAAAGTGGTGGATGATGATGAAGCCCTAACTTAGCTCCCTCGTTTCTATAGGTTTAATTTTTGAATTTAGTATGCAACTTTTAGAGACGCACTGCAGTACACAGGAGATGTGCGGCTGAATCAAGAAGGTCCCTACCTGGTTCCTTCTTGGCCAAAACGTTCCCAAGGCTACTCTACATTTGGACCATCACACAGTTTAAGTACCGTGAAAACTATAGGTGTATGTATAATTTTCTAGCATGTTATGCATAAAGGATCATGTTACCAGAACCTACGCCAGGGGCACAGGCCCAGTACAGTGTATCTGTTGGTCTACCTTAGTGGTAGGTAGGTCAGAGGAGTACTTTGGTAGGGGAAAAATAAATAAACACACACACACATATATATACACACACACATACTGGATACACACATACTGGTGTGCAACCCATAGAGTAGGTTTGTGGGAAGTAATTTTTCCATAAAGATTTCTGCTTCATACACATTCTCTCTATTAATGCCATGTGGACAGGAAAAAAAAAAGAAAAAAAAGAGGAAAAAAGACACCTTGCCAGGGCTTGCACAACTGACTTACCAGCACACAGGTCATGCCCCCCGGGTCTACAGACCTAGCAGGGAGGACAGTTCACTGGTCAGGGTACAACCTAAAGCTTTTGCTGCTCTAGCCCAGACTTCCTCCATGCTCCTTGGGGTTACATCTCTTTATGTGAGAAGTATGGAACATGTGTGAAGAAGCAGAAGATACAAAAACACTTGAGAAACAATTCTTGGTCACAAGGGGGCTCACAGATGTGTGTGCGTTTGATAAGGGGACGATTAGAAATCTTAGACCCGCCTGGACCCCATGAAGAAGGCAATGCTCTGCTGCTGCTCTGTTCCATCATGCTCCCTGAGAAGAAGGTCAGGAACCCTCCGGCCAACTCCACTAATGAATCCCTCTGGCCAGGTACATGCGGCCAGCAGCTGGTTCAAGCATGGGGAAATACTCCACAAACTCTGAGGCCATTTCATTACCTCAGAAAAAGACTTAAAAATACAACCTCAACATCCTAAAATCCAGTTACTACTAAACACATGATTTCTGCCTCACTTGTCCTGTCTTCAGTGACACAATCTCCAGATCTCTTAGACATCCAGTCGTAAATCGAAGATCTGAGGAAACCCCGTACATAAGATGGCATTGAAAAAACAGCCATGGGATCATGTAATTAAAGACTTTTGTGCGCTTGTCTGTAACCAAGAAGCCAAAAATCAGTGCTGGTGGTATGGAGTCATAGCTATTTTTCAGCTACCCCGATTTTCCTTGCTGAAAACATAGAACTCACATACACACACACACAATCTTTTTAAACTTTTTTTTTTTTTCCCCTCATTTAATTAACACATAACTTTGAGCCAGATGCCAGGTTGTTCAAAGGAAACCATTTCTCAGGTGAAGAAGATTACAGCCATAGCGCTTGGCAGGAAGGATACTCAGTAAATGCAATTATCTAGCCCACTAAAAAGATCAAATTGAGAAACGAAAGCAGGAAAGGAAACAAGCAGCAGAGAGATTAATTAAAGGAACAGACAGGAGGAAAACAAAAGGTCTGTGCCTTGAAAATACTGCTGTTCGTATGAAGGCACCAGGTAGGTTTTTGCACAGAGGTTGCACCGTCCTGCCCAGCATCCCCACACCACAGCAGGGGAGCAGCACAGGGCTGGCCCCATGCAGACCTCCCTGTAAGTTCAGCATTTCCAATCCCTTATTACATTTAAACACCACAAACTTATTTTTAAACAAAATTGTGTGACCGTGCCCTAAAGGAAACACTTTTTGCTGCTCAGAAACTGCAAAAGCAAAGCTTGAAGAATTGGCTTCACTGTCACAAACCTCTTTGTTGTGAAAGGGAGAGAGAAGGGGAACAGCTGGGGAGCAAACCTGCAAATATAACAAACTACAACACAAGAAGGGCTAAAACTTCTCCTACGATCCAACTAGGTGGCAAAAACCTAGCAGGCTCATAGGCAGTGATGGTAAGACCTCCTCACCTGTGGAGGAGAGGCGGGTGCCGTCCTCTTGCCTCCCCATGGCGCATCCTGGAAACTATCTGGATACCAACTCAAAAGTTGTCACCTTAGCCAACATAGACAGCACAGCATGGCCAGGTCAGAAAGGCTACTCCAACTCTATTTTACTGCTCTGCTTTGAAATTCTCCCTTAGAAAGGAAAAATAACCCACCAAGGTTTATTTTCAGGTTTTTCAACATCATTAACGAAACTCCCTGTCTCTGCTGACTCTTCCCCAGCTGTCATCCATTTATGTACTCTACTACAAAACATTTATCACTTTAGCACAGAATCTATCAATGACTATTCAGATTCCAGAAAAAATACCCAACTGACCATTACTGTGAGCATCCCTTATACAGCAGTGGACGTCCCAGTCCTCACAGCCCCACTAACTGATCAACCAATGGCTCTAGACATCAAAAACCTCTCCTGAACTGCGCCACCCCAAGAGTTCCCTGGAAAAGTCATTACCACTGCACACCCCCAAAATTACACATATTCTATTAGTGCAAATATATGACGAGGCATGTTCAGCTTCCTTGTTAACAAAAAAAGGCGATTCCTCTTTACTTAACAAATAATGCCATTATCAATCAGTCAACTATTAAATGAGATCGTTGCCCCACAATGTACGACTTCAGAAGGATTTTCACATCCTTCCTGACACAGTAGCTTTCTTCTATTAATACTAGTCTATCACATTTTCACTGCTCATGTACCTCAAAGAATATTTGTAAATCCACAGCTATTTCATTTTCATTAATTGCATTAGGAAAAGGGACAGAATAATTACCCAAGACCAGTAATGTACTGGAGATTCATGGTGAGCACAAATGTCTTCTCATTGCTAGTATTTCTGTAAACCAAGAGGGGAGGGGGGGACTAATGCAAACTTGATTTATAAAATACAGCGCACATTTCCAGATGCAAAAGATACAGAAGTTAATTACATTACTTTACTTACAGGCCATCTGAATAGCTACAAAATTAACCTATCTGAAAGATTAATATTCTACTCTGGTTACAATGTTCAGAGTTGATTTGTTATCTCTGAAAGATGCCTACTTCCCCAAGTAGCATCCATGTTGCATAAGTTTTATCTAAAGCGCCCTGAAAGCAAATACCTACCACCCACACAGTGCTGATCGAGGCGTATCATTCAAGCAATCAACAGTAACGATGGAACACCCTAAGAAATTCCCAGAACTGGAGCAACATCGGGCAGTGAGGGATTGGGCTGGCTCACAGCACTGTCCAGTCGTGGGAGATACCTGGTTTAACATCTCCATCTCACCACACACGCCAAGCCACAAATTAAATCCCAGTTCTCTGCAGCATATAGTTGGTGCTCCTCCATGCCATCTTGTACCATTAACAATCTCCTGCCTTGTCCCTACTGTCATCACGAACATAACCTGTCTATGAGACTAGAAGTACTCGTCCCTGTTCACTGCCTGCTGTCTTGCAGTCAGATCAAAACCACTCCGTGCAAATAATACGTGAACAACAACATTTAAGATATGCCAAAAGCGTAAAGATGACTGGGTGGAAAAGAAAAAAGAAATTTAAAAAAGCTAGTGAATTTCCATGCCTCCTCCCGTTCCCTATGGGCAACACTTTAAAAAAGAAAGCAAAAAATCAATGTGTGAGAAAAGGCAGGTTTTAATAATAGCTAGAAGAAAAATCAAAATGTGTGCTTAGAGCACTTATATTAGACAAGCACTTTCTGCCTAAAAAGATCTCAAGATGCACCCAGTTCCTACAGTTAGAAATTCAATATATACCTGATGACAAAATACAGGGGATAAAATATATGTAATTTCAATAAATACATCCATTAATACAGCTCAGGAGACTTCCATGAAAAGAAACTGCACCCCCTTTTTTCCCATTGAATAGACCGAGATCATTCCTAAAACCATAAATCTTGAAACAAAGGCGACTTCATGCTACCTCCCAGTATTGCAGAACATAAAGTGCTCTGCATCTCTGTCACCTGAACAGCTTCTTGCAGCACTCCTGTTACAAGAGCAGAAAGGAAATATATAATTTAAGAGAACGCTAAACCTGATCCTTTTTGCCAGAGCATCCCCTCAAACAGATAAGAAGAAAAGGTGTGTGGGCAGGGCACGATTACACCCACTCAGCAGAACCCAGGCTTTGGTTTTTTATAAGCCCATGAAGCAGCAACCTTAACATTTCCATTTTTTCCCCAATTTTCCCCAGTATTTTTCTTTGGTGCAAGCTCAAGACAGAGTACCATCAGGCTTGGGTCTCGGACCAGGGACAACATGAGACCACCTGGTTTTAGGATTTATTCAAAATACCCACAATGGCACAGTGTTTTCTAGAAGTACCTAACAGAAAAAAGCCCTCTATGTTAGTAAATGGATGTTTCACTGTAATCTGAGCACACAGCACTAGGAAGCATTTTGGCAGTTTTTAAAAATCAAAGTTTCATAGCAACTCACTTGTAAAGACATCTTTGACTGTGTATGCAAGGGTACACAAATATTTACTGGTTAGGTATCTTTTCCTTGTATTTAATAGGTATTTCTACCAGTAGATATTCCTACTATAAAATTACAGCCTTGTGTTGCTGAAATGAATACGCACCTGTGCAGCTTCACAAGGCTTACCTGGGGAATTGGAGAGTTATCCCCCAGACTGAGGTTCCCTTGGCCAAATTTCAGTCTTTGGGGTTTGGGTTTTTTGGTTGTTTTTCCCCCCACTTTGTTGCCAAGTAACACAACACTTGGAAAATGACAAAAGAAACACTGCGGTAATTGAAGTATGCAGCATCTTTAACCATGATTTTTCCTTGTCTGTGCCTATAGATAGACAATGAATGCCAAGGATTCTGTCTTTAAAAGATTAAGTAAAAAAAATAAGTTTGTCTGTACCATAAAATAAACTGATTTCCTTCAGCACCAAGGCTGCCAGAAAATACATCCTGGCTTCTTTCTAGCGAATACCAAAGGCGGATGTATGCCCCTATTTATAGCACACTAATGCAATTGTGAAATGCATCTCCCATGCACTTTATTTGTATTCAGCTTTGACTATACTCTTCATCGAGCTAAGCAGGTTGTAGGAAGGGTCATTCACAAGAATAAAACTACACCAGCTGTCTCCACAGATGAACTCCTTTCAGAGACTCAGGGGTGCCCTCAGAGCCCCCCCATCCTATGGTACCTCTCCTTTGGGTGCTCTGGCAATGATGGGCAGATTGCAGAAGGTGAAAGCTTACATTAAACTAAGAAGCAGGAAAATTACAACCTGCCTGTGATTAATTTCTCCCCCAAAATGGGGATAACTGCTTCTCCACCCTGGTTCACCTTCTCTCTTCATACAATAAATTCCCACTAAAGGTGCTGAGTCTGATTACGTGCATATCATGCCAAACCCAGCGAACACCAGCCTGGAAACCCAGGTATTGCTGCAAAGCAGATAACAGTGGCTGTACCACAGAAGGTCCCTATAAATACAGTGCACTTACACTAAGTAGAATGACTTTGCAGAATAATTCCCTCATCTAATACCATGACAAGGGGTTGTAAACATTGCAGGATGACTAACTGCCAGAAGATAACTATAGTGTCTGAAGGCTATCTAGTTAATTTATGGACACCTGCTCTGCTTTAAGTCCAATTCTCTTGAAGGTAGGAAAACCTCAGCGAAATTGATATGGCAAAGATCTGCCATCCCTCTGGGAAAGTAATCTCATTTAGGGTCTTTCTGATTTTTTTCAAAGGAAAGAACTGAAATAATAGGAGACAGAACTCCCAATACGCACTGAAGAATATCTTCAACCCCTGTTGCTCTACTGCCCTGAAACAATTTACAACTAAGCAATCTTTGAAAAGCCAGGTATTTAAACAGCTACTCAGCTATCACTTCTGAACTAGTTTTCTTCACTGCTGGATCTGTGAAACTATATGGTGAAAACCAATCTTGTTGAAAGTGGCAAGGCATCTTCTTGGAGCCTACATGAACCTTTCCATTGACTTGGATCTCAGCCCTAAGGACCACCAGACCAGCATTTCTCCACTTGCAAGTAAAAACAAAAGGAGGAGGAGGAGGAGGAGGGAGAGCGAGTTCAATCACAGTCATTACATAAAGGTCACAATTAATGGACGGATGCTGTCAGGGCCCTAAGTGCACTAAGAGGCCATGACCAGCCTCACAAAACCTCCACTTGCATCTTCTGCCCATGGACCCAGGAGCTCTGTTTCAGCTGAGGCTTGGCTCTTCAGTTCTTGCCAGAGCAGGTCTGCCTGTCTGTAGCCCTGCCTCTGGTCCCATCTCCTGGAGGGACCTCAACCCCACACTGTAGTTATCTTCTCTCCTGAACAAAGCCCTCGGGGCAAGCTCTAGCTTGTCCCCAGCCCTCCCTCCAGCCTTGTCCCTTGCTGCTCCTCACTGGATTCCCTGGATGGATCCTGGACCTGGTTCATTGCCGTGTCTGGGACTGCTGACAGACCTCACCACCAGCACCCAGCTCTGGCACGTGTTCAGGTGCTCTGGGACTGCACACCAACAGTGAGGGCACTGGGGTCACCCTTGGCTCCCAGCTTGTCCCCCCTCATGAGGCAACCCTGCTCCTGCCCCAGGAGAGATGCTGGCCCGTTACACCTTCTATAATAGGCTCTTTTTATATTCTTTATATATAGAGATATATATTTACTTGCTAGAGGAGGATGAAGAGCTTTTTTTGCTACTACCTGAGCAAACCCATTGCCCAGGAACAGCTTTTTCTTATACTGTACAAGCAGTACCTTTTCCAAGACAGCTATGAAGATGAGCCACTTCTATTCACAGAAGGTGAAAATACAGTTTTAATTCATGTGAAAAACACTTTCTTTGCACACATTGATCGCAAATACATGACTAGACAAAACCTGAGGGTAGGGTTTGGGATTTGTTTGGGGGTTTTGTTTTTTTAAAACCATGTTGCCTCCTTAGGGGAATAAAATAGTAAATCACTGACTTCACAAGGGTGTTCTCAGAGTTACACAAATACATCATAAACCTAGATAATAAATGTAATTTTATTACATTTACCACATGAACATTACACTGAAGTGGTTTTCTGTTCTATTCTTCTCTCTTACTTCCTGAAACATGTTTAGGATTGACCCATGTTTACTTAGATAAGAAGCAGGCTAGCAAAAAATTGTGTTGGAACAGAGTGGATAAAAACAAAGGTGCTGTTAAACTAAAAAAAATATCATTTTAACTGAATAAAAAAAGGTGAGGAAAACCAGAGTCCACTACAATTCCAGAAGATGCTCATGTGCTTCAGCCCTATGCTGCAATGCACTCAACTGCTTTTCTTTAGCTTTCAAGCACTGAAGCAAGATCTACTTTATGACATGAGCTGCTGAAATCATAACCAACATGAAAGCTACCCTTTCAGGAGCTCAGCCAGAATCTGAATTTAAGCAATGAAAATCTCCTCCTTTGAAACTCCATGTGATATTTGAAGTTTTGCACCCCTGAGACAGGGTGCCTACGTGCCACTCACTTCGATGGAGCTCAGATCAAGCACTGCATGAAACGAGTGCCTGTGGTTGTACCAGAGTTATTTGTTCATATTTGAAAACGTCTTTAAAAAAGGTTATTGTCTCAAAATATCCAGTAGGTTATTAGTCCACTGCATGGTGCTGGTCCCTTTATCCATAATCACTACCGTCCCTCAAATGAGTACGATCTGACATTGCAGAAGCGTGTAAGGACAGCCAAATAAGCTAGAGCAATTACTATTTGGGTGCTAATCAGCTGACCAACAGAGTCAATAAAATAAATGCTGCCAGGCAAAGTCAGCTGTGCGCTTCTGTGAAGCCCAGTGCAGCAAGACCTCCTGATCACAGCATGTGTTCATGGTCACCATGACCAAAGTTATATTCCTTAACCTACGGCTTTCCAGATAGTTTCAGTGCAATGAGGACAGCCATGCTGTCTTTCAGAAGAAAGGATTTCTCATTCTCAATTTTAGTGTTTTTTCCTGACAGCTGAGGGAAAGGGAGAGGTAACAGGAAGGTGTTATTCACTGAAAACACTTCTAATATATTTTTCTCACTTCAAATTTTATCTGAAAAATTCCCATCTTCAGAGCTTCAAATGGCCAGAAGATGATCTGCAGAATTTTGTGCATAGGAACAAGGCAGGTTTAGGAAGTTATCTCATAGTAGTTAAGGACATCTGAAGAGTCTTGCCAGGCCCCCAGATATTCTGAAGTGCCCTGAGCAACCACCTGAGACTGAAGTTTTGAATAAGATAATACTTCTAGGCCTGCCTATTAAGGAAAGAGCCTTCAAAAGAAACTAATCTCTGCAAAGGTTTGGGCACAATATTTTTGGAGATGACGATGAATATATAGGAAGTCACAGTCCCAAATTCCCCTTGCTATTCTCTTCCTGTATACAGTGGGCATGCTTTAAAAGTTTCAATTATTTTAGCATCTTTTAACACTTCCTTCAAATCCACACAGCATACATCAGAGTAAGTCAGAGCTCTGCTGTCTCAGGCAGTGGGCTGAGATACCCACATGAACAAGACACAAGGAAGGAAATAATTGACTGTCACAAGGAAGGTATTAGCAGAAGTGAGACAAACCCACAAAACATACAGGAAGAAAGCAAGCACCAACATGACAAAACTCATGACAAGTTGATAAAGATTTTGGGGTTTAAATGGTGGTATTGGTGAACAAGAAGCCAAGTAAAGCTACCTCCTTCCAGTCCAGTTACGGCTGCTACAGAGCGGTGTATTTGTTTTGGGTGGCTAAGCTGAACTCTTCAATTTGGTGAGAAAAAGGAGTCGTCCCTGTGAGATTGCTTGCTGCTTTCCTGACACCGCAGGCTGACTGCCACCATGCTGGACAGGTCAGCACTTCCTGTAATTAAATTCTCTAACTCTCCTGCTTGGATTTTGAACTATGGCATTTTCAAAAGATTTGGGAAGAAATATTGACAGAGGAGAAAACTGTTGGGGGAAAAAAAAAACAAGTGAGGAAGAACTGAGCAGAGATAAGGGCACGCACATCTGCAGGTCATCTGCCATCAGGTCCCTCACACAATCTCTCCATGCTGTCCACCTCCAAAACAAGGGTGGGCCTGTAAGACAAACCAAGGAAGTTTTGAAGATGACTACACTAGAGCTTGTGAAGCAAACGGATACTATGTGAATCGATCACTTTTTCAATCTCATTACGATACCTCAATGCTAAAGATTTCCCTTTCTAGCATTCTCCTAGCTTCTCTGAGATAAATCAGTTTATAAACTATCGTGCTTTACATTCAGCTTTATTTAGACTCGTTTAGCAATTGGAGTTGCTGTTAATAACAGAAATCCTATCTGGCAATTGCAGCACGGGTATTCCCAGTTTGTCATAAGATTCCTACCTGCCGTGTTTACTTTCACTTTTGTAAAGCACCCAAGAGCACCATATAAACGTCCACATTAGCCTCTCAAATTAATAAACTGATTCTAAAATCTTTTTCTTCACCACAACAAGTCATATTACTAGTTATTTTCTTACACAAAAAAATTACATGTCAATAACTTCCTCCCTAAATGAATATCTCATGATTTTTTAAAATGGCACAAATAAAACTGATCTACAAGAGATGTAATATTATTAAACATACGTTGAAATCAACAACCCTAACAGCTCTATCATGGCATTTTGTTCTTCATCGGTATTTACACTATTATAGCTCTTACATATTGCCCTGGAAATCAGCTTAGAAGTGGAATGATGAATAAATGAAGATTTATTATTACTATCCTTATTAGATGGATTTCGAAGTCATTTGAGACCAACAAGACATAATAATCATATTATATTCAATCTTCTCTAGAACATCTCCTTGGATAGGCCTACTAACTCAATTATTTAAATCTATATTACAGCAAAACACAGTGTGCCTTCCACAGTTTGGGATAAGATGGAAATTTTAATGTTTTGTTTTCAGTTAACCAGAATTTGTTCTTGCAGAATCCATGGGTTTCATGGTGGGTTTCTCAGTTTTAAACACTAGAGTTTCAAATTTACAGTGAACACCTGGCTCAATGTGTCTGCTCAATTGAAAAAAAAAAAAAAAAAAGGTTAAAATCTGTGGAGGAAATAAGATCCTGCAGCACAATCTTAAGCTTCAGTGACTTTTAAAACTAAAAAAAATAATCCTCACAGAAGCAATGATCTCTCAGATAGTCAATAGACTCGGCTTCAACCAGCCCCCCCCCCAAGGGGAAGAAGGAAAAAGCATCTAGAGGCTCTGAGGAAGAGCAGAAGCAGAACTGCACCACTCTGAGCAGTTCAGAAAATAGTCTCTGGATTCAAAGTGACATCTGTAGTCCAGCAGGGTGGATAAACCCTAAGACAAACACCACAACTCCCGAAGAAAACTTTGGAAATGTTAAGTGGTGTTCTAGACAGCCCGCCTTCTGAGGACTCAGAGGGAGGACTGCAAAACAAGTATAAGGCTCGTGGCATGCAACCTAAGTGACAACAAAAAGTCACAGGGCAAAGCTGCAGCCCTCTTGGTGCTTATAGCTCCTGCATGGCTTCTTTGCCTGCTTCTCCCCTGAAAAGAGGAGGGAAAAGTGCTGATGGACTAGAAGTGTGTTCATAGCAAATGAAGTCTTAAGTTGCCAATGCATAACAATGCTGTTCTGGCAACTTCTGCAACATAAACAGAGAATTGTTATCCAAGGCACAGAGAGCAAGGAGCTACACAGGAATTACTTGGGTCTTTTCCACCCTTCCTTTATTCATGAAGTCCTGTACCATGGGCTTACCTCAAATGAGAAGCTTGGAGACACAACCATTTACGCAGTTCTGAGACCAGCTCGACATCTTCTTCAGTTCAGGTATGCTGTACATGTACAGCAGAATCTCTTTCACCGCAAGAATCTGTGTTTAACTACAGCCAGATAGGTCTTGTCTTCTACCCCCAGCACTCTCATTACAGTTACAGTTCTTTTCCATCAGTTACAAGAGGGAACCTTATAACCCCAGGCTATGACTGGGGGTTCTAACCCCCTTCTCTGCCCTCTGAAATTTCCACCATTATTCAACCTTGACAGCAGAGACAGTATAGAGTAGCCACAGGTTCTATAGCACTGGCAGTCCTTATTGCCCAGCTGGAACACAAGTGCAATGGTATCGATGACCATCTAGTTCATCCCTTAGTAGCTCCACTTCCTACTTGTGGAGCTGCAATTATAGCAGTGGAGCAAAGTGGGAAAGCTCTTGAGCATCAAAGACAGAGCTCACAGGAAAATAAAAAAATAATAAAAAAAAAGATCACATGAGCAACTGCTTTGTTGCCAGTGCACTCATTTGAGGAAAAAGAGTGGTATGTAGGAAAGCAAAGGTTTTTCAGCTATGTGGGTAACGCTTACAACCATGCACTACAGAAATCCGTAAGTGGCAAAAAAAAAACCCAGCAGCTTAAAGTATAGGTAAGAGCAAAACTGGCTAGACCCAAATAAAAGTATTTTCATACCTCTCCTCACTCAAAATGACCTATTAATGCAAAAGCAAGATGGAAAGTACAATCCTTACTATTGACACTTGCTGCCTGCAGCTCCTCTGGGGATGATGTTCAGAGAAGAAGGAAGAGTACCGTTTTCATCTCAGGTGTCAGGCAAACAGCAAGGGGCAATACACTGTAAGCCACATCTTTCAGATCACACCAGCTGCCCAGGGAAAGCAGCACCAGCACTGAGGTATTTTCCTTTAATTCCATCATTGCTGTCCCAAGTCCTTCAGGATTTCCTCCACTTGTGAAACATCTGAGGCAATCTGGGCTACTACAACTATGAAGCTCATACCTGCTACTTCTGCACAGACACTTTATGTCAGATTAGTCCCCAGATGCAAACACTGCAAGTGTTCATCATCAATGAACATCATGATATATGCATACTAATATTCTCAGGATGTTATTGATGCTATGACTACATGAGCCACCTTCCAATCCCACTTGTCTCTGGTTTTATTACTTTGCTGCCTCCTTCCCCAAAACCACTTCTCTTACAGACTGTCTCCAGTTCCCTTTCCATTACCTTCTTCCTCCACACAAACCAGCCGATTTCCCTGCCACTCACCCTGGTCTTGCTCTGCCTAGTCATTCTGCAGTTAATTTTCGATCCCTACAGGCTGCAGAGTACTCTGCTCTTGGCCACTGGCTGGATGAGATGCTTCTGTCCCTTCCCAGAAATAAAGAAGGAAACATTCAGAAGTTCTTGGCACCTGGAACTGGACAGGCAAATGCATGATGGAAGTCCTGTGGTGCTTTTTAACTTTTGTTGACTCTGTGGATCCTCCCATATCTCTGGGAACTTACTCTGCTACAATTTGTTATCCTAGCCGAGATTGTCTGTGCAAATCTAGCAGGACTACACTCTCTCCTTGCAGGGAGTTGATAATGACATCTGATATGGCACTGACTTCCTTCTTGATGACTTAAAGGAATAACTCTGCAGAATACGTTACATAGAATTCATTTGGGACTAACAATATATAATAGTTTAATAGAAAATGAAGTGGGAAGATACTCTGAACTTTCAGATCTACTTGTAACAAACAATGCAATTGCCACTACAATTTCCGATACAGAAGGAAGGGGGAGGAGGAATCATATTCAGTCTCCTATGAGAGAGCTCCAGGCATTTGGCAAGTCCAGAAGACTATTGAGAAGGATGATAAATATGATGTTAAGGTGTAATTTTCTTGCCTCTCTTTTTTTATATTAAAAATTGTGTTCAGGAACTATGCAAAGCACTGTACACGTGAAGCATGCTGCTCCCTGCTTCTGGGCATCTAAGCATCCCGCTGACCATTTATACGTCCTGAAAGGACAGCAGTAAAGCCAGGTACACTCCAGCTCACCTTTCTCGTATGCCCAATTCCTGATCTAGAGGCTTTCCCTCAGTAGCAAGGAAAAAAAGTGGCTTCTGGGCTCTGGTTAACACTCAACAAGTTGTTTCACTCACAGACTCCAACTCTTTGCTAAAAAAAGGAAAAGCAATGACAAACTGCGTACCTAAACTATGTGCCAGAAAATGGTTAACAGCAGGTAGCATTCCTGACAGTGATAGGCTTCTCTAAAATAAGGGATGATTAACAGCCCTCAAATGGATCCCAGAATAGCTAAATGATACTGCTGACACCAGTTCAGCTCTATAAAGTGGAAGCCCTTTAAAATCCCTTCAGTCTTCTTGATCCTCTGCCTCCAGAAGTTACTTTAGGTTTCTTGTCATTAAATTTATGATCATGCCCACAGCATGCAGTTAATAATACTAAAAAAAAAACCAAATGAATTTGAGACACACATATTGCCAAAAATTGCTCCCTCACTAAGTATCCGCTAAAATACAAATTCAAATTCCTTTGAGAAACTAATAAAGCTTTTTGTTCATGACAGCACTTAAAGCCTGTTTTAAATAAAAACAACATACTGAAGTCACAATTCCAAAATTGGCATCTCTTGGGCTAGTGAAGGAGCACGTACAGGAAACTAACCCACCATTTAGTCCTGAAGTTTGCTGAACAACTACTTTCTCTTCAGATTATGCCTCTAGGTATTCTTACTTTGGGATCCACTGTGAGAGCAAGCTAGTCCTTAGAAAGGCTGAAAACGTGAAATATCATTGCTTTTGAAATTAAAGGGAAATTTTTTTGCTGTTAGATGTGTCATTCCTACTACACAAACAATCGCTATAAAAACCACCAGAGAACAGAAGTTTAGCATACCCAATAGCAATGCACCTATTTCAAGAATAACAGTACCAAGTGAGCTTATTCACTGCTGACTTAACTTTCAGATAGCTGTCTAGGCAGATCTAGAAATTTCGTTTCTGAACAGTCTTCCAGATAATTTCTAACATTTTAAAAACTGAATTACAATTTAGATCATTATCTAAAAAACACTTAGTGTATACTAACAGAATCTTGGCGGGGGGAGGAGTAAGTCATGAAGCTGACTATGCATTTTATCTCATGTCACTTTACCTTTCCTAATGCACAAGTGTCTGAGACAAGACCTGGATCATAGACCAGTCTTCCCGCACCGTGAAACAGACGTTTTCAACCCACATTGAGAACTTCCCAGTGAATCCCTCACAGAAGATTACTTCTAGTTTCACTGTACCTTCAAACCCTGTTTGCTGTAGGATTTCAGAACTAATGTTTTATTGCTTTACAGGAAAACAGTACTGAGGAATTCTTTTTCTTACTGAACAGGTTTTATTTTTAGGAGAGGAGTAAAGTATTTTGGTACCTAATGACAAATACATAACAGAGACACAATTATAAATATGAGGGGGTTGTGCAACTCATCATCTTTGAACTATTCAAGGATTTGCAGAGTTAAAGACAGTGCAGTACTGCACATCACTTAGAACGTTATTTTCCCACTAAGGATTTCACTCCGACCTCTGTTTCAGGTGTCATGGTACTGTTCCTTGGAGAGGCCAGCTGCACTATCATAGTGATTTACTTTAACATGCATTTTTGTTATTATTTTGTGATAGGTTAAGGCTCCCAAATATACCTTCCAGAACATTCATGATGTTGGGAGAAAGGTGAAAGAAATCCTGCAACACTTACCACCAAACACATCTCCGTTCTGATAGTTTTTCCCCTTCTGAGTTTCCTCTTCGTTTTGAACAGTAGAAACATGCTTGGCGGAGGCACAGCCCATAGCTTCATTCAGACAGCTCCAGCTGGACCGAACCACAAATCATGTCTAGAGACGCACGGTCATTGTTTTAAAAATAATTCACCTTCCTGCTTGGTTGTCAAATCACTTTTACCTAAAGATGGCAAAAGAGAGAGAAAAACATTGATAAAAGGTAACCTCTAAATGTGGAGCTTCAAGAAGGCAAATAATGGGGTTTGTGAAGAGGAGTACAAGAGCACAGGCTGTCTCCATCCTCTTAGGTTGCTAAAACCATATTCAGTGAACACCTGATATAGGTAGGTCACAATACAGATACATCAATCCTGCCTTGGGACAGGAGCACAGTATTCAACTAAAAGTCTCTTCCAGCCTTATTCCTTAATCCATGACTTGAAGAAAGCAACATGTGCACAGATACGTTTCCCACCCACTCAGCTATTCCCACAGAATACAGGGGTTTTTTTTGGAAAGAAGATAAGAAACCTCCTGTTCCTTTTACCAATCTACCCATCAAGCCAGTGCTCTTGCAAAGTCTTTTAGTGATTAAGAGCTGCTAATTGCAAGTGTTCAGACAAAATGACCCCCCTAAATCAATTAAAGATCTTATGTTAATAGATGTGAAAGGCAATAGCCAGCTGTATTATCTTTTTTCTGTGTTCATTACTCTACTGAATCCATAAAACCTCTACCACTCAAAAAGACAACTATCCCCATTTTAAGATGAAAAAACACCCCCTGAACAATCCAGATGTCATATAAAACAAAAGGAGGAAGAAAAAGCTAATTTCCAGCTGCAATATTTTATGTAAAAAAAAGTAATTTAAAACCATGAACTGTTTAATTGCTAAATGGTTCCACACTTGAATAAAAACAACTTCAAAGTTTGATGAGACAACCTGGCTTGCCTTTCCACCAGCTAAATCCTTTGGAAGAGGAGAGCAGCTACAGAAAAATGAGAACCACCCCTTCTGCTAAGTTGTTTAGTTCAGCTATAGCATAGGATCGTACACACAATCTCTTAATTCATTACTTCTGGGCATTTACTTTAAAAGGATGTGGCTCATTTTACTCCATGCTAACCACAAGAATTTTATCTATAACAACAGAAGGGTGCTCTTACCTAGGATACAGTAGTATCTATCCCACCAGAAACGTATAACCCCAAAGAAAATCTTTAGAGTTTTATTTCCCTGTGCACTCAGCGTGAACAGCATGCCTGTCCATACTGAGGCAGCACCGAGACACATCAGGACACGATCTAGGAGGGCTCCGCAGCTGCTCTCTGAGAGATTTCCCTGCCCATCCCCAAAGTCACAGAAACGAGGATATGGCCAGCTGGGTCAAGACCGATTCTGCTTCTCCTATTGCAGCCACAGGCTCCCTGACAAGCAGCTTTTGCCATCCAAGGGGAAGGACTGTATACAGAACACATCTCATGTCTACCCACAGACCAGCTTCCACCTTCCATCTTCCTCTGTACAGAAAGTGGGTTTCTCTACTTAATGAGGGCACTCCACTCAAAGCATACAAACATATATATGCTCAATTCCTATTCTAAGCAGTTAACCCTCCCAGTCACACCTGTACATTCATTTTTCTTCATGTTCAGTATATTCCCCAACATGCCTTCTCCTTTTTACCTTCCTCCTATATATGCACACTTAAGCATAAACTTGTAATTACCCCATCCTTCTCTTCTCTCTCAGCCACAGCTAGTCACTCACCCAAAACCACAGCATTTTAAACCAGGCATTCTTGTTGCTAGTGGAAGGGGTCAGCAGATCCCCCTTTAGCTGTTTTTTTAACTCTATATGGCTACATGCATTATTTTTTTAACAACAAAACCTAGGTTTTGCAGCAAAAGTCAGTATTAAGCTAGGGAAGCCGCCTGCTTCCTCAAGCATTTGCCAAGGCTATTCTTCAAACTGTTTTAATACATCTGCTTCTCAGATGTACAGACAAAGCTACAGCCCTGCTAGGAAACAAATCGCTCTCAAGATCCCTCTGTGCACATCTGAGCAGTCAATACCCCGATCAGGCCATCCTAATTACACTGCAACATGTTGTAAATACCAATACACTCATTTTATGTAAATTAGATTAGTTGTTCTTAAGTTTTTGCAATGCAGTGAGGGTCACAGCTGACAATTCATCTGCACCTGTGTCCAAATAGCATGACAGCCTGCATAAAGTAACAGGTCTTCGTCTCAGCGGTGGGGTGGGAAACAAGGATCCATAACGATTTCAAGCACAAGCCACACTGTGCTTGCTCAGGAGGCAGGTCAAGACACACAGAGGTATGAGAGATGCAGAAACAGTAGACTGGGAAGGGGAACTGCTAACTGGACTGGGAATCAAATGCGGACTAATATTCTTAGAGGATACAGATTTGCTTAAATAGCTTTTAATAGATCAGCTGAAACAAATGAGGGAGTAAAAATAATCAAGTTTTTCACCAGAGTCCCAGAAGTTTTAGATTTCAGACAAAAGCAGGAACCTCAAGATAAGCTGAGCCTAAAAACAGTAACTTTGATCTCTGATTTAAAATATAACCAGTTATATTATCCCAGGGAAAAGGATGTGGCTGCTATGGGGCAAAGAGCAAGGTGAGACCCGATGTAACCCCAGAAAAGACAAGGAGGGGTGTAGGTGGGATTGCTAACAGGCTATTCATGGGGGAAATCACTGCACACCACAAATCCAGCATCTCCAACACAGAGCAGCTGAACTGCACTCACAGAAGTACCTGTTGAATGAATTACACTGTTGCCTTATTCAGCTGTTTTTCCTCTTTCCTTTTTCTGTCTGTTAGCAGGGACAATTTACAAAAGGGGAACAGCTGCTTAGTAATAAAACCCAAACGTATTTCGTAACATAGCAGTGGGCTGGTTTTTGGGAGGGGATTTTTTTGTGAAGCCTTATACACAGCCAACATGCAGCAAAACAAATTGCAAAATACTTATTCATTGATTAGTAGCCAGGAGGGTGATGGTCCCATCACCCAGGACTGGTGAGCTGTAGAGGCAATTGGGAACAAAGAGATGCAGAACGTGAACGCAGAAGTATAAAGCTCCACGGGAGAGGGAAGGAAAATACACCCACAGTCAAATCTCTCCTGCAGCATCTTGGTAGCACACGCCAATCTCACTAAAAATATGGTCATGTTTGAAGGCATGCTGTGATTAAAGGAAACAAACAGGAATACAAGAACAGGAAAATTCACCTTTTACATTAAAGAACAGTAATCACAGCAGTATCTGAAAAAATGACACAACTAACACTTGGATTATGGAGGCAATTTCTCCTGGTGCCAATAAATCGGGCTGAGAAACCTACTCCAAAGTGACCTCCAAGATAAGTCTAACACATTTCCAGACACGTTTCTTGAACTACTGTTAGCACAGTGCAGTGAGACAGATGACACTGTGACACAGATACCTAATAAGCCCCAGAATTAGCAGAGGATTTAAAACAAAAAAACCCCAAACAAACAAAAAGAGTGGGAGAAAAGCAGCGTTAATCTTACAAGAGACAAAAATCCAACACCACGATGTTCTCCAGCTTTACACTGCCCCCAGCCTCAGGGAAACCTCTCTTGCCCAAGTATCGAAGCCCACAGTGACGAGATTTGCGTATCGCTCAGAAATGAGCTGCTGGTCCTCATTCAGTGGGATGCCTACAGGGGGTTTTGAGGATGTGAAACACAGTACTTCGACTGGCAGCAGAATAACACATCCGTTCCGCCTCCTCCCCAACTTTTGCACAAATATAATTTTCTCTTTTGTCTTCCTGAGCATTTTGGGGGCACACAGGTTTTTAGAAGCCAAAAATAAAAAGAATAAGAAAACCTCAAACCATTCGCAGTTCGTGTTCACCACCCACCATCATTAATTATCGAGATTTGAGAGGCAATTTACAAGCTCCGATCTGCAAAATGCTAGTGAGAAAAATCTCTCAGGCAGATCAAAAGTGTCTACACAACCTGCTGCATTTAATTTGGGGGTGAAGATTGACATCTTATGTGCAGGTCAAAAGAAGACTATAGACACTCTCAGATGCTGTACTTCATACCCCAAGTTTCTTCTGGGCTAAAAACAGGGGAGCTCAATTCTTAGAATAGAAATTGCTTCTGGAAACCTTAAGCAATGCCTTTTTTTTTTTTCTTCCTTAGGCATGTCTATGTTGTGCCTTTTCATTTACCAGCTCTTTCATCACTTCATTAAGCCACTTGTCATCCTCTCACCTCTTATTTCTGATGATCGTGTCCAAGGCTGCATCCTTGACAAAACACATTTTACTTCCACAGCTGAAAACCACTCAATAGCAAATAGAGGATCTCCCGTGTTTTACAGCAAATGTATGTTAATTCTTCTATTACCACAGGTGTATTTGTTTTCATCTTTATTGCATTGAGATAACTGATCTCTCATCTTCTTCAGGCTGCAGGTATATCTAAAAGTTTCCTTCCATGTTGACCACACAGGAAATCAGGTTAAAATTTCAAAAGCCCTAGAGATCAAAGCAATGAGCTTCGTACAACTATGAAAAAAACCCTAAGCTACAAAGAAAAACCACACTGGTTTTTCTTATAATACAACCTAGTCCAGGCAGAACCCAAGGATTTAACTTACTGCTATTAATTACACTTATTTCCTATAAGAAATAAGCCTATTTAATTTCCATTAGATATTTTTTTCCCCTCAACAAAAAGAAGAAAGCAGCAACATCTTTTGATTTTGCACTCCATGAGGGTGGCTGGAAGTTAGCACCTGGGAGTCCCCCACTGTGATATCCCTCTTCCTCAGCAACCCTCCACCAGCATAAACTGCTTTTGGGGTTTTTTTTCAACTGCTAAAAGGCATTTTTGAGTCAAAAAGACAGAAATTTTGCTTTTGAAGTACACCAATGGCCTAAGGAAGGGAGAAAAAAAATACCTTATAAGCTCTCTTTCTCCTTCTTCAAATTACTCAAACCAGCACTGCTGGTGAATAGCATAGTTATATTGAAAATTAACCCCTTGACTTGCTAAATGAACAGGGCAAGGTTACAGCAGAATGACAGTTGCAAGCATTCTGGAGTAACCTGCAGTAGCAGAAGGGGAAAAAGAAAAGAGTGAGTGGTGATGCTCCAGTCCTTCGAATCCACAGGCAGAACATGCTCCCCTTTGCCTGTTAATACTAATAGCTATGAAACTAAGCATTTTCTCCCCTTCTACGAATTGTCTGTCTCTGTGATGCAAAATTTCTGTGTTTATCACCACATTTCAACATCCTATTGGAAACACATGGTTCTGGCCAGCTGGGTGAATGCAGCAGTAATCTCGCCGAAAGGGAAAAGAATTAGCACAGTGCTATAAAATCAATAACGCACAAGGAAACGCAAAGAAAACACACCACAGTTTTACAGCATTTTACTCAAGCTGCACTAAAAATAC
This sequence comes from Ibycter americanus, assembly GCA_035590275.1. NCBI lineage: Eukaryota > Metazoa > Chordata > Aves > Falconiformes > Falconidae > Ibycter > Ibycter americanus. The sequence continues at coordinate 4,477,226 of JAVJGI010000032.1, forward strand.
CATTGACAAACTAAACCAGCCTAGTTACCCAGCCTGATGGTGGAATCGCCATTTGCATCTATCCTCCCTTGAGAAGCCGTGCTCAGCAGAAATCATATTTGAAGCATTCACTTTTCAAAGAGAAAACAAGAACACCGCAATTTAACAGCTAAAGAGACCCAACAGAAAAGCCACCGCAGCTCGTCTACCTAGTTTTTCCCAACAGGGAGGGCCTGGTTTGAATTAATGCTACTAATTCATATTATCAGGTTATTCGTGCTATTATAGAACAGACTTTGCTCCACTGAGGCTTATCTTACCTTTTTTTATCAGCAAAATTAGCCTCTTATTTTCTTTTCTTTTGTTTGCAATCAGCATTTCTGCTGACCCATGTTTTCTGATGTATAAGAGATTTCCAAATAGAAGAGCTCTCAACAGCAACACGATGCTTCTAGGGAGCATTTTCTCCTTCCTCAGTCTCATAAGGAGAAATACCACCAGCGAGTCCTTGGGAAGAGATTTCATACATCACACAGTAAAATACAAAGGAGGAAGGAAAGGGGAATCGCGTTGCTATCTTCCTCTTCATTCACACAGGGAGAAATTAAAGTAACACCAATGTGAAAAGCCCAGCAACCCAGGAGTAAGATACGTCAGTCACAGGACCTGCCATTTTTGCTGCTTCCAAAGAAAATGAAATACATTTTACTGTTTTTGTTTTTTAAACCTCAAATACTTTAGAAATACTGATAGGAAGATTACCACCACCATTAGAGAATGCAGTTCTAGCACCTAATTAATTTTTTTTCCTGTTTCTAGGAAAATTAATAGACAAAATGTTGAAGACAGATGAGACTTCACAAGACTGTGGGCTGGCAATGCCGTAGGGGTTTTTTGCCTTGCACACAGAGGAAAAACACACTAGAGATGGTATGTTTCTGGTGAGAAAGCAGTATTTTCATATAATGTATTTTACCTGCACAGCCTCTTTCAAGCCAGTAGCAGTGCCACTGCTTCTCTTTACCATAGCAGGCAGTACTACTCAACCAGAATTTCCACAGAATTAGGATGTTTATCCTGTGTACTTTCCCTTCACAGAAAAAAGAAGCACTTTTCATTGAAAGTAAGATCACATGACAATAAGCTGAGAACACCTTAAATATTTCCTGCTTCTATATGAACAATTGCTATAACTGTTACAAGGTCATTACAGAACTGCAGTAAAGATTTCCACAACACACACAAAAAGTTCAGATGCATGTCTGCTATCAAACACGTTTCAGAGCCAGTTTCAGAACCGGTGGGTCACTACAGTATCTCAGTCCATTGCCCAGTACTTCTCTTTTGGGTCACAGTCAGCACTAGATAATTGAAAACCCAACATAAACCAGCACGAGGGACTGGATTAAAGTCAACAAGACTCCTTCCACTGACTTTAGGTGGCTTGAGGTCACTTCTTAGAAATTTAATTTCATGGAAGAAAGATTGTTTTGTGATTTATTTCCAAACAGCTTTTGGAAATGTAGTGCTGGTGATCACAGCCCAGCCAGGCACACTGGTGTGATGGGAGATACTAGACAGGCCTACAGAAAAGCCGGGTTCAATTTGCCTTAGTACATGACTTTCCTGTATATCTAAGCATAATCTCCAGCACTTACCGTAATGGGAAGGGTGCCCAAGTACCTCTCAAGTATAAAGAAAATCAACAATAAGCTCTCCTATTTAATTTTATTTCTGTCTTCATGGTTTCAGAGCAAGATATGGTTTACTGAGCAAGATACAGTAAAAAGCCCTGAGGTAAGGAACAGTGATTTATACAATGTTATGCACATGTCTAAGTACGGGTCTGAGCATCATCTCCCTTCTGAGAACTCACTCCTCTTGCTTTGCCCTACTAAGAATAATTTAAAGATGCAAACACTACATGTAGCCAATCAATCCCATCATTTAGAATTAGACTAAAATAAAATGATGTAGTAGAGCTGCTCCTTCAACAAAATCATTTGCTTTGGAGGAAAACCTTGAGAGAGAATTACCACACTGAAACAGCAGCTTCATCCTCCTAAACTCCTCCTGCCCTCTTCCCACCAGTGATGGGGGATGCACCTCCAGATGTAAACACTGACTTTGGCCTGGAGTTGAACTCTTTTTAGGACTGTCCCCCTCCCAGAAAAAGCAGGGGCTCAACAAGTCTCCTAAAAATGCAAAGCACATACTTCTTTAGAAAAAACAGGAAAAGCACTGAGCATCTAATACCACACATCGGTGGCATTAAACTTGGGGACTTGCACTTTTTAGACTTGGAGGTCTGATTTTTATTCTTTGTTCTTCCACACTTTTATTTCCTTCACAAACTACTTCTTAGTCTTTCTCATGTGCTACCACGATGGTGGAAATAATCACACAGAGATGGGTCTGCTAGATGCCTCCAGCTCTCCACCCTGTGTGGCAATGATTAGCATCTTTCAAAACTCAGTAAAAGCACCTTTTGCATCATCATACCACAAATCCAGCACAGCTAAGCTGCCCAGGAAAGGGACTTGTAGACTTTCTGAGAGCCAGGGTGTACGCAGGAGTCTCCATCCCTGCTCTTCAGTCCATCCAACCTCAGTGCCATGCACCCAAGGTGGTGGTGGCAGTGTGAAGTGATGCTGAGAAAGCAGAGATTAATTCTTCCTCTCCGATGCCGGGGTGCAGCATCTCCTGTTACAGCAAAACTCCTTTGAGACCCAAGACTGAAAGCACACCAAAAGCATCAGTGCTGTGCCACCTGGCTCTGCTGGACAGGAGAGAAGGACCATGGTTGACCTACCACCCACTGTTGCAGTGAGGAGGCAGTGAAGCCACCCCACTGCAGGGAGGAAGATCAGGGCAGGGTGTATTGCAACAAGACTGGTCTATACAACATGAAATGATGGCACTGAGGGAAGGCAGCTGATGAATTAAGTCTCCTATGACCAAATCCATTTAATCCCCACATGTACTGTACTCCACACCAATAAATAACAGTGCACCTATGGCCAAAACAACCCAAAGCTAATTGCCAATCCCAAAAAATTGCCAATACAACTTGCACAACCCAAAAGCAACCAGCTGACCTCTGAGGTTTATTTTAGGCTGCACGTAAAACTGAGGGTCTCCTAGACACTGAGTTTTAGAAATGTTTCAGCATGCTAACCAGTCACTGAGACAAGAGATGTTGAATGGAAGCACTGATTATTGAACACCTGAGGTGCAGAGTGACACTCAGGTTATGTGAAGTCCTTCCAAACAAGCTGGACAAATGTCCATCACTGCTGGAGCACCCTACCAAGTACATCATCAAACAAATTTTGCCATTAATGGGTAAGGGCAACTTTGATACTTCTATGCAGTCTTGTTTCAGACAAAGTGAAAAATAGTTCCTGTGGACTTGTGTGCATTTTTTTTTAAGCACAAGGATTCCTAATGCAGTGATCTGTAACTGTACATTTTCAGGGTCTTGTCACCCTTTAGACCCACCATTCTATCAAAACAGTTCTACGATAAAAAGCCCCCAAGTCAGTTGACTGGGTGTTCCCTAAAAAATCCTTAAAAATGTACACAGATGAGATGAAAGACCCCATCATCTCGCCCCATCTCCAGCTGCATCAACGAATAACAACCACAAATACAGCAACAACTAATCTATCTCCCCAGACGATCGCCTCCAAACATACAGCATGGGGTTATCCCACCTCACCTTGGGAAAACTACTTTTAGTCCCTCTAGCCTGCCTCAAACATATGCTCTCCAGTTATGCTGTGCTCTTCCAGCTTTCACCTGGAGACCTTTCCTTTCTCCCCAGTAAGTTTGGCCAAGCAGCAAGTTTTGCCAAATTCATCATTGCAGAGGAAGAAGGAAGCAGCTGCAAGCTAGAGGGGGGCTGCTGGATGCCTCTGCAGTAATACAGAGCCCATGATCTGCCCCTCAGGTCGCTTCTGATGTATTTTTCATCCAAAGAGCTGTGGCAGGAGCTACTTCATGTGCCACTTAGGTTGAAATTAAAACAAAACAACTCAGCTATGCAGAAGCCAAGGGGGTTAGATGCTGGGGACCTGCTGCTAATGTGTCAGCAAGGAAACATTTGCCATATGCACCTCCTCTTTCTGTGCAATTAAAGCATGAAACAATCTAAAGGGCCTCCTTTTTTCGGAGACAAGCTAGAGAAAGAAGAAATCTTTCTTCACTAACTTGATAATGCTTCAATGACAGAGTAAGTGCAGAGATGTTGCTCAAAACCACAGGAGGTGGCCTGTCCAGGCCAGAGAGAAGTAATCCCAGCACCGGCACCCATTCCTGTGCATGGCTGCCTACTCTACAGCTGAAACAACAGCTACAATCTAGCTAAAAAATCATCAATTGAAATTAATGATAAAAGCTAACAAAGCAGTTCATTTCATTCTTAGCTTTTGTGAACAATTGTATAGGGTTCAGCATTTCTACTGGGGATTTTTTTCACACACTCAGGAGATATCCTAACCGTAGTCCTATGTAAAAGGCACAAGTAGGAATGACTGGGATGCACACTGCAACCTACGTTCCCAAAGTTACATTACTGACTGCTCCCTCCTGCTTAGCAGGGTTACTCCTCAGGATCAAGGAGTAAACAGGGGTTTTGGAGCTGAAAGCCACAGTATGAGAATGTGTTGGTACGGTTTGATCTAAGAGCCCTACACGATACCCTATCTGATATTGTACTCTATGGTGCAGCTTATCCCCTGGAAACCCAAGTTGGGAGGGCAGCTGTGAAAGCAGGCTGTGCTCAGGAGCTGGAGAGTTTTAGGATTCTCCAGCCAAGAACAAGGAGCTGAAAAAACACAGGTGAGAGAGGAGCTGGACTATGGGGAAGAAAAGCAGTGTCACTGCTCCTGTAAAGCCATGATCCATCCCCTTCTTTGATCACATCTTTCCATCCAACACTCAGACACAGGCGCTTCTGGACGTCCCTGCTGGAGGCTCAGCGCTTGCAAAAAACGTTTCCTTACTCCATTCCCTCAACACAGATTTAGGAGCTTACCCGAGTCACAGCTTTGGGTAGAGCCTTTTCCTATATATTTTTTTGTTGTTGTTGTTTAATTAAAAAAAAAAGTCTTAGAACATCACAAGTTACATTTCCATACTCTCCATTAATGTTAATAGAGCAAATAATGAAGAGTTTTCCTTTCAATGGTGAGACAGTACAGGGATATGTGCATAACCAGCCCTGGATACTCAAAAAATAAGATCTAAACCACGTTCCAGCCTATAATATAAATAAATAAGCACCAGACTAGCCAAAAACAATTGAAATGTTTTCAGTGCATATTAACACAGTTATAATTCAAACACAACCAGCAAGCCCAGAGCTGGAACAGCAGCACACGAGCAGAGAAGCTGCAGATCTCCCGCTGACGATGTTGATGTGGTGTCTGACTTTCCTGGATTACAACAAGGAGCAGTCAAGAGAGCAACAGACCTCATCACGATTAAAAACATAGAAACCACCTTCTATCTTTAAATTACCTATACTTTAATTCAGGCTGTTAGCATCATGTCCCTGTACTTTGGTCAAATGCTATGGTCCTCCAAAAGTGACCATATTAATTTTCTATATGTATTTGGCTCCTATTCAGCATCTCATATACCTGTACAGTGCTCTTGTGCTTTGACCCACAGTTTAGGGATATATTTGAACTCAAATAAACAGTGTTTAAAACCAGTTGTGTATAAAACAAATTAAATCTTTCCAATTAGAAATTTTAGGGAAAAACGCACCAAGCACAACTTTCTATTTCATGGTGTAAACTTTTCCTGGATACCTCTTGAATTTATTTAAGCCAAACACCATGCAGAATAATAATAATGAAGCAATTTTTGCTGCAGAAATAGGTTTAAGAACCACTCTGAGAACTTTTACACCTCGCCCACAAATCCCAATTCAGCAAAACCCCTGCAGACCTGAAGCAAAGCGCAGTTAGGTCAAGGACATGGTATCCTTTTGGAAAGATCTGTTAAAGTCTGGGTGCTAGTTACCCATCAGCTGCTCATTGCTGAGCATCAGCTGGATATCATCATCTCTAGGCCTGACCTGCACTGATCCACCACCACAGCATTTGTTACCTGCTTCAATGCAAAGGTCAGCCAGCTGAGCAAGAGCTCCACATCTCGTGGTCCACATCTGCAGGTTACTGCTCCCAGGTGCCTGTGTTGTCCTCTCTTCAAGGGGCATGCACTTGGTCCCGGCAGAGTGAGAACGTCTGCCACTCCACCCAGGACATGAAGGTCACATCAGTGTGTGCCCTGACTCCTCTTTGCAAGTGGCTGAATCCAAAGCTCTCCGCAGTTGATTTAATCATGACTTGGAAGAGTGACTGACCCAGCTGCTGTCCCAAAATGCACCCACACAGGATGGGTACATTTGGATTCAACCAGTTCATCCAAAGCTGGTTTGAAACCACTTTTGCAGATCAAGTGTTGTGACTCTCCAGGTGAGCAGATCTTTAGTGCAGCACCAACACATGCAAACACCGTGCCAGTGACTCTTGCATGCACAGCACGGACTCTGTGATTGCAGAAGGCATTAAATTAAGTTGCCTTTGCAAAGCATGCACTGCTGAGGAACAGTGAAGATTATGAACAAATGAATTTTGTTCACCATAAAAAACAAACTGGAACAGACTCGAGGACTGGGAACCACCCAAAAGTATTTCAAGTACTGCTCTCGACTCCCTCCACACAGCACATGGAACATAACTCATCTAGGGAGGAGCAGGGGGTCATACATCAGTCTAGCTGTGGGACCGTGAAGTTCCTAAAGTCAGGGAGATTGCTGGCTTGAGGGCCTGTGGTTGTGAAAGGTGTATAACTGAGCACGAACAAGCTGGAGGAAATAATCCTGAAAGAAAATGGCAAATGAAGTGTTCTCCCACGACCCCTCACAGTCGCCTGGCCACACAGTTGAGCTCTCACTGTGATTTTTCTGCCAAACTGGAACATGAATAGAAGGGTAAAAAAAAAACCCAGCTGAAAACATTGTACCCTCACAGGAGTCAAAGTAAGAAGAAAAACCCATACAGAGCGGGGGGGGGGAAATACATTCTGCTCAACTGCCAGAGCAGAGAATAAATGTGTAATAAATATTTGAAAAAGGTTCCAAATACCATTGAATACAATCAGCAGGAATTGAAGCGTAATAAGAATTTTTTTTAAGAGCTGTGCTGCCAGAACAATACAAATGACTACAGGATTACAACTCTGGTGGATAGCCCACGCCAAAATATGCCAGCACAGACGTCCAAGAACGCTAAAACTCTGCAGATGCTCACCCAGGAAAAGAAAACTTATGGGAAGAAAAGTTAATGCAACACTGTTGAATTTGCAAGAGTGTAACAAAAAAGTAAAGGTCCCCTAGAGAAAATAGAAATACAGATCAGAAAAGATTTAGAAGAATTAGAAAAGCAAGAAGGACATGAGTACATATGCTATTTGGCTGGCTTTGAGCAAGGACTGAGCAGGTAACAGCTCTGAGGATGCAAATGCATCACCCAGGCTAGCTCTCCACTGGTCCACAACTGGGCCTCTCATTCATATCCAAGGGCAGAGGACAACATCCACAGACATGTGGAAATTTCACCCACTGCACCATTTTCATCGTCTCAAGACCAGAAGGGCCATCCTGATTCAGAAGTATTTTCCAATTTATTCTGCTACACTCCGAGCAGATCTTCTTTCTCATGGGGATTAATTGAGCTGGCCCTCCAGGAGCTATTCTGACTCCTTTTCCTTCTGCCCACAGTGAACTCTCCTTACAATTACTTTATTATTCAGATGCTCAAATATTGCTCCTTTTCCAATTCAATGTCCACTGCACTAAGACCTTCAGGGCCTCAGTTATTATATACTGATACTAGCATAAGCATCGAAGGAACAGCACGTACCTCTCCAAACTACCCACACAGCCCCAAAGAACTGCTAATGCTATCTCAACAGCCTTCAAGCTTAAAATATTTTGACCTACTGCTGATATTTGTGCAGAATCTACATGAAAACAGTCACATTTCAACACTGCTTATACTCAACAGCATAGTATTGTTTTGCGGTTTTTGATAACCTCTCTACAAGTATGTCATGTGGCTGTATCATCTTCCTTAGGGACTCACGTCAAAGCCTTTAGCCCTGGCATGTTTATTACTTTAAGTAGTAACATAGTGTTGGTTAAATTTCATTTATATCTTTGTTTCTTCTTTATTTTGTTGTTATTTTCCTCCTCCTGTGCAGCAAGGACTAACTGCAGTAACTTGTTGAATTGAATTGTCTCCATCTTCAGCTCTGCAGGTTCACGGTCAGGTGAGGTCTGGCAGGACCATTTCATTGACCAGGACTGGCAATTCCCTTTGACAGCGAAACTTCAGCGCAGATGCATCCAAAGTTAAAAGGCAGCCAATCAACAGCTGTACAATGTTAAGCTCACTGGCCCCTTTACTCCCACTTAGCTTTTTGCCATGAAAATAGCAGCTGCTTTCCTGAGAGTAAATTCTGCAATATCTTTATAGCCTTCTTCTCTCCCTTTTAGGTTCAAGTTTGAGAAGGATTTCTTTTTAAAATTAGAAATAAGTTTGGAACTGTAACAGCAGGCATGCTCTCTTGGACATGCTTTTATTATATGTTAGGAAAGCAATACTGAGATTAAATTCAAACCCCATCAAATTTGATATTAATTATGAAGAAAAATTTTTTTAAAAAAAGGAAAATGGGGGAGACAAACTATTGCAAGTTGTAGTACTCTTCCAAAAGCTAATACTTAAAATTAGAGTTTACCAGAAGCTTAAAAGACACAAACCCATTCCTATCGGAGCAAAGCAGAGCAGAGTGAAGTACCCAAAGAAGCTCTCCTGCTGGGTTGCAGAGCTGAGTAAGCCAGTGTGTGCAGTAAGCCAGCCACTGACCTGAAACACAAAAACTGGTTTTAGACAAGTATGCAAAAAATCCTTCAGCCTGTGGGACAGACAGAAAGCTTATGCATGGTTTCCTCAAATGCCAAGAAAGCTCGGCAAGCAGACCACAGTTGCTTAGCCCTTTGCAGGAGACCTGGTCACAGACACACAGCCCACCTGGCTCTGGTCTGCCAAAATCCTCCCTCAGGCAAAAATCATTGCACATTTTGTGATGGGTTTTTTTTTTTCCCCCATAAAATCTTTTTTTTAGAAAGAAAAATTAAGGCAGCACCAAGAAAATTTTTAAATAACACAAATAAGCCCCATTCAGCTCTCTACTCCTGGCTTTCCTTCTTGCAATGTTAAAAAAATACACAATAAAAATACCTATTTTTTCTTCTCCCTAAACAATGTGATTGCAACACACAAAAGCAGCTTTTAAACAGTGCAGATATACTGCCCCAAGTATAAACCAGTGCTTTATAAGGTCCTACACTGACTGTGCACCTCCCTTCCAAGCCCATGAGCGTGGATGTTGACGGCTGAGCAAGGAACCTGTAACTGGAAGCTGGTTCAATGTTACTCATAAGAAAAACCATATAACCGAGTCCAGTTCCCTAGGACAGCATTAAACTCAAAACTCAAAACAAGACAACATCATTCATAGCACCTGTAAACCATACATTGCCTGACAACTGATAAACAGTCTCATGAAAATCAGCTTCCAGAGCAACATGCACCAAAACACCATAAATTCTTCAGTCAGTATTACTGTATTTTTCCATCCCCATGTTATATGCAAATTCTGCGCAACTGAATTATGATACTGTAGCTGAGCACTTACCAATTATATTTTAAAGAGACTATTTAAAGGTGCCTACATCCCACTGCAAAAAACGTCACTAGGATAGAGACAGCGGAAAAGCATCCACCCCAGAAGCTAATAAAAGGATTCTTCTCTCTTCACCTTGTTTCTCTTCAATCACAGTTTTTATAATTAAAAAATTCCACGACAAATAGCCACTGTTTTGTCATCTACAGTGAATCATTTAATACATATGTCAGTGCTCATAAATAAATCATACTTCATCAAGATTAAGTTCTGATCTTCAAACCTCTGAAGACTAAATCCAGAACACCAACAGGAGAGATTGAAGCTAAAGAAGAGCAAGGACAGAGACGGTATTTCTGGTTTGGCAAGGCTTTGTGCAGAATGATGGGGAGAAAAGAACCATCCTGCCTGCAAAGGCCTTCACAGCTGCACCTTCTCCTACAACGGCATGATAAAGTACCAGCACCAACATGGAGATTCCTCTTTGTGATCATCATCTGTTTGGAAGAGCAACAAGTTTTAAAATATATTGAAATAAAGAATTAAAATTGCCACATTTTCCTTTTTTAAAAAAAAAATCTTTCTTCCTTTTGCTAAAAGAAGCAAAGTCTAAGAGCTCAGGTTTACCACATATGCTATAAAGCTTAAAACTAAAAATAAAAAATCAGGACATTCTGCCTGAAAAATAATTTCACTTTCTGACAAGTGGCTTGCCATAATGTAACACTCCCTCATCATGTTATTTTGCTGTGTGATAAAACTCAGGCTCTCCTATTGATGACACTGCCATCACCACCCCTGGAAGAGGTTTTTCAGTACACAGAGTCCCCACAGCACTGCACTGCAGAGAGCAAAAGCGCCTTAGCTGCAGCTAGAGTGAGGAAAGCTTGGTTTGAAACCTGCCGTATGAGCTCATGAGGAAAACAAGCAGCACGAGAAGCAATTTTGATCAGGAATTAGGTGAAATCAGCTTTATGTTACCAACCCCACTGCGCCTCCTTGCCACGAGATTGTGGGAATTATTGACTGCTTGCTGGGATGGAAGAGACCCTCACAAGTCCCCAAAAACAACAGGGAAGGAGAGAAATGCCATGACAATAAAGGAAGAAGGGAAGAAGTTGCTTAGCAACTCTCTTATTCTGACAGCCCAGTTGAGTGAAAGAAATTAAAAGTATAAGGGTGAAGGAATTAAACATAGAAACTTTATTTTCTACAGGGTTCTCAGTTAATGTGAATCACATCGTTTGGATGACTTTAGTAGGGCAAAGTCAGCCTGTGCCAGCCATAGATGCAGGGCAAAAATAACAGCTATCAACAGCTACCCAATGAAGAAATAAAGTAGCAAAAAAACTGGAGAAAGAAGCCTTGATCATCTTCAGGATCTATACTGAATGCACACAATGCAGTCACTTGGATTTCCTTACCCAAATGTCAGCAACTCCTCCCCAGGCATCCCAAAAAGTGAGTTTCTGAGCAAGAACCAGAGATCAAACTTTAAATACAGCCAAGATACAAAACCAGGAATGGCAATTCCTCAGGCATTTGCCAGCCGGCACGCACAGATGGTACCAGCTGGAACGGAAGCTGTAACCCTATCAGCTTGGTTTCTCCTCTCTTTTTAGGCAATAAAAAAGATCTTATACAGGCCTCTGAATTCAAAGGACAAACGATAATGTTAAGCTAAAATGTGACAGAAGGAATGATGTGGATGCTCACATAGCCCGGGGTTTAAAGCTGGACTTACCAATGGCTTCATGTCTTCACTCCGGGCAGACCCACTTCCCCCAAAGAGAGACTCAATAAAACAGGGGAGTTACTTGATGCAAACACGTATTTCTGTAGATATACTGGTTTTTAAAAAAGTATGGATTTTTGCTATTATTTGACACAAAAGATCAATCTGTACATGACCAGGACATTTCAGTCTATAACATAACTGATAAAAGTGTAATGGAACATTAATCTTCATTTAAGGCTACTGAAGTGCCTTATTAGGAAAAAAAGGATCTGATTTTATGTAAGCCAAAGTACAGACCCAGAGAAGTACATCAACGAATCTTTTATTTGTGTATAAAAGCCAAGCCTGGCATTTCAGAGCACAGCAGACTTTTTCAGAAGGAGGGGAACAGGTAATCCAATTTTTACACGATAAAATCCACTGCTTTGTGTTTTCACTATGGCACTCAGCTTTCCTCCGTGGTTTACAAGTGAAAAGCCAGCCCAGGCTGGTGATCTCCCCCCTGAGCCCCAAGGATTTCACTCCCTGTGAGTGGCCACGCACCCTCACAGAATACCAATGACATGGGACGGCACATCTGGGAATCTAAACAAGAGGCAAGCAGATTGCAGGCAGGAACCTCACTTTCAGCAGGAACAAATGTTATTTTAGCAAACCAAACTGAAGACATGAAATAAATAACATTGCCCAATCACTTCTCACCCACTGTGCAGCTGGTAGCTAATGGGTGTATTGCAGGCTGTGTTTGAGGTGTGGAACATGCCTGTGACATCTTCCTACTCCCCAGTCTGCAAGAACACTAAATGTTTGATTTACTCAAAACTTACCAAGGGAAAGTATTCCATTTTCCATACGAGCCAGATAGAGGGAGGAGTAGGAAATACTCTGGAACAATTTTGAAAATTACAGATCAATCAGCCTTACAAGTTCTTTGAAATCAGAATTAATTACAGTGTTTGAAAAAGCTAGAGAAACGTTAGGTCAACAAACTTCAACCTAGCTTCAGACATGAAGCCCATGTACTTGGTTCCTTTGGATAAAGAAAATGTCACTGTTATTTAAACCTTCAAAACCCAGTGACAGCATCTTGGAGGGACTTTACTGCAGAACCCTGGTAAGTGGCTTAGAAGGAACCTCAGAAAGTGTCACTTGGTCTGCCAGAGGGAAAAGAAGAGGAGGGAGATCTCCACAAGGGCCAAGTTTATCCTCAAAAGGCTTCACTGAATATCAGCACAAGGAAAGAACTCCAGGAACGCTCCAGAGCAAGAGCCTAACTCAGGAGAGCTGAGTGGTCCTACAGCCTGCCTGCTTCCATTTAGTCCTCATTAATTCCCCTCCAATTACACAGTAATAAACTTCAGTGCTGAAAAAAGCCCTAAAACCCCACATCAGCATTCTTCATTAAATACAGAGATGAGCTAAACCACATCTCCAGAAAAGAGTGGTCAGGGAAGAGCTATACATGATGGGTAGCACTAAACTGTGCAAATTAATCAGGACTAGAGAAAACTGCAAAGTCCCAAGGGGCCAGAGAAAAGCCAGACAATTAAGCCGCCTGATAGTGGAATAAACTTATCTTGACAAGCACAAGATAACACAGATTAGAAGGAATAGAAGGAATAATGTACAACTGTGACCCAGGCTTTACTATAGACAGTTCAATGACAATGTATCATTGGGATTCAGAAAACACTGTGAAAACGTGACCAAAAAAGATAATGTATAAAGATACGTCAGCACTGTTAATATTTTACTTCTTGCTTTCATTTCATTATTTACTAGGGCATTCTGCATACTGAATTAAAATACAAAAAAAAATCCTCAATCAAAACAGCAAAAAGATTCATTTGTACTGATTTGTATAGCAAGATGAGATATACCAGATACTCAAATCTTTCTTTTTGTGATCAGGATTACTTCTCGCAATCATCCTCACACACACTTTGTTTATGCACATGAACAGTCAACTGGCCTTACTACCAGAAGGCTTCACCCTGTTACACTGCAATTCAGTAGATCTCTCACGATTTCTAAAAAATCCTCTTGAAGACATAGCACCATTTCCTAGCAAGTTTTAGTCAGTGGAAAACACTTGGAAGAGCTGTCATGGTGTGGCATAATAATATGCGAGACAGTTCTTGCATATTATGCCTGTCTCATATAATCTATGACGGAAAACCCACAAGCACCTTGTTGCAGTGCACTATTAGTAGTGCTGTGCAATGTGGCTCCTGTTCCGCAGTTTCTACAGACCAGGGTATCTCACTTACCAAGATTATTCTTTCATGTTTAGCATGAGAGACTCCATATGCACATTCAATACATTCCTTGAGAGGGAAGAATTTGTATTCTTCAACAGTAATGCAGTCGGCTTATGCTACAAGACAGCTCCTTGCTAACATCCCTTCATTAAGTCTTCAACTCAATGCTAAGCTTCCCATGCCGTGAGTTGTCCTATCAATAGAAGCTTTCCCTGTAAATAGGCATATTTTGTACGAGGAAGCTCAATCAAAATAACAGAGCAAGGAAGACCAACAAACAATCCTGACTCCTACACATTTACTCACATTTCCCTACACTGAAGGCAATATATTCTTCCCTCTCAGATCACCTCCTGTTGGTCCCAAATACCTAGTCCATACATTTTCACTTCTCTCAGAATTTCCTATTTTCAAGGAACACTGTGGACTGGTTTTTTTAGCCTAGAAAAACTCGGGAGCAAAACTCTAGATCAGCTTTTTCTTTTCCTTAGACATTTTATGAGAGTCCATTAGATGTTTCATAAGAAGTACTGCTTGCTAGGGGTATAAGCCCAGCCTAGATGCTTCTACACTTGGTTCAGAGAGAGAAATTTGTATCTTCCAACTCCCCAAGGTAAACCAGGCAAATCTAGTATAAGCTACAAATGAGCAATCAAGCAGAAGCAGTGCTAGAGACTACCATGTTCTGCAGCGCAGGCTGCAACACCACCGCCCGTGCAGTGTTTTTTCAGGCATCTCTGAATATGTGTTTGTCCTCCTCTACACCTTTCCCTTTGACATGAAAATGTTACAAAGGTGTACCTGCGTGTGTGTATATACATATATATATAAAATACATGTGTGTACACACACACATATATATCCTACAAAGCCGAACAAAATATTTAGAAGGCACAAATACACACATCTTTGTATTTCGAAAACAAGGTTCCCAAAAATGCCTGTCCTTGCCTCCTCCTCCTGTGGTGCCAGGCTCTCCCAGCTCAAACAAATTTAACAACACACTGTGCTAGAGCTTCTGCTGGCTGGTTTTGAGGATAGAAAACATCTATTGTCCTCCTAAACATCAAAATTGCTTTCCAGAATTGTTGTAAGGTAAGATTTAAAACCATTTTTCTATTAATTATCCTAACACTGGTTTTAAAAATAATTTTCAAAATCGTTGCAAATACTTCCTATGATTATAAAAGCTACATTTACTTACTGCTTTTAACTTAAATTTCTAGTGACCTTAATTAATATTTACCCAAATGAGACCTCCCCCTTAAATAATAATATTGCATGGCACTTCTAAATTACTGTAAGTAGGATATTCTGTTATTCTGCAGTTTTCTTCCAAGGAGATATGAAGAAATGCTTGCAGGATAGGAAAGACAGGGTGGGGGAGGAAAAGCCCATAACCCTTGCAAGATGTGCACATCAAACTCCGTAAGCCAGGGGACTTGCAACGACTCGACATGAATTTTAAGTAAACTTGGGAAACTTCATTTTTGACAGAAACAACGCAAGCCCTCAGACTTATGTAATTTCTTCTTGATGCCAAGCAACAGCCAGCCGCCTCTGCTGAGTTGTGCTCTGATGGTTCAGGTTAAGAAAAAGCCATGAAACAACAGCAAAGTTCTAGATGCACTATGCCAAGCAAAGAAATAGCCGCACCCTCTCAGGGTTATGCTTGCCATGCTGTTTTCAAACATGAGATTAAAAACATAAAGTATTGTTAACATATTTAATAAGGCTGGCTGAGCATCAGATCCAACTGTGAAACATGTCTTGCAACAGAGCAAGTTATCTTTGCTTGCAACTAATAATATATGGGTTTTAATGAAAAACACAGCTGTCTAGGAGCATCAGTTTGGTATCTGCTACGAAGAGTGCTACTTTTAGCTTTTAAGTGTTTTTTATTAAAATGAAGGATTTGTTATGCACTGACAATAACCTTCTTGTGCAAAATAAAACTTTTCACACTGTACACTACCAAAGACTTTAAAGCAGGAGACAAGCACAACATACACATGCTGAGAAACCTACAGTAAAGAACTATCTTACAGAAATTTTCAGATACTATTATTATTCTTACCTAACTGTAAGCTTCTCCTGTTACAGCTTCACATTACAGTGGATGGAAAAAACATACATGAAAAATAAAATAAAGATTCGCTCATGTCATCGATAAATATTATCTACTCTATCCCTTGCAGAAAATAAACTAACAGTTACTTCTAGCAAAACAACACGAAAGTAGTTCTACTTGAAATCATAAAAAAAAAGGTATTAGAAGTTCTTGTTTGCTTGTTTTCACCCCTGCTTTAAATCTTGCTCTCATCTGCCAAGCAGATTCTTGTTTTCTTGCTGTAGGTAACAAAAGAACATGTGGAGTTTGATGGGAAGAAGATGACTTCTCTTTGCACCTAGAAATATCTGTCTCTGAGCACACGTATTTCATGCTCCTGAATTTCTTTGCTTTAGTCCATACTAACAACAGCCCTCCTGAAAGATGGAGAAATACTCACAAAGGACCTCCTTGATTCTCATCTGCAGAGGGAGAGCTGCAGCTGCTCAGACTGCAAGGCCCTATTGGAAGTCAATCATTTACAGAATTGGGTTTGAACAACCACAAATATCAAAGTAACTTGTCTCATTTTATCAGGTACTGTACCAACAAATGTCTAACAAAGGATGCCGATTTGGGGATGCACAATAAAGACGAAGAGCAACCATACCACTGAATGAGGTCAAATTAAAACACTGACCCGCTGTGCTAACCAAACCCACCCAGCTTACCTCCCACGCAGTCGCCCAGGAAGAGAGGTCAGACCGGGATCACAGCTTTGCGCCAGCTCACCGCATCCACACCATTTCCGAAGCTCTTGAAGGATACATGAAAACAGTAGGTGATGTTTATTATAATCCTTTCAGAAAGTTCCTAGTCTTTATTTGAGCATTTCCTTAGCTTGATGATCTTACATCATTTTGTTTTAGATTTAAAATAGTTCTGATCTGAAAGAAAGCTTCTCCAAAGCAACAGCTCACCGGACAGCCAAACCCTGACTCTGTTCAACATGACTCTTCCGTTGCTCATGAGCATCACCAGAAGAGACACTACAAGCACATTACAGTATTTCTACTGTAAATACCTATTTGAGTTGTGTAAACGGCTGATATCTATTATTCCTTTTCTTACATGCAGATGTTGTTGGCTTACAAAACATCTTTCTTTTAAATACCACTAATGTCTTCCTCATTTCACATTTGATTTTTCTCCTTGCACCCGAAAATCCCCTTGTCTCTGCAGCCTTTCTCACTGTAGCTTTCATCACACTCAAACTGTTCTCCTAGAACCATTCTCCCAGGTTATGTGATGAGACACCAACCACACCTGCAGCATGGGTATTACATGGCGGACTTCTTCCATTAAAATCTGTACACCCTTTAAAAATCACCCTCTTCTAACACAACATGGGCAAAAGACAAATTCCACTAGGACTGAAGGATTCCCCTTGCAGAGAACTGCATTATATTAGCCAAAAATACTTTAAATGTATCACTAAAGGTGAAAAAAATCCTTGCCTTCCTCTGAAAGCCTCCGATCCAACCTTGTGACGTGAGACACATTCCCCTGCGATGCCACCTGAACCAGACGTTTCACTAGCACTGACCCCTATAAACGGCTGCATTGTAAATCCTCAGCGTTAATAAAGTTGCTTTAACACTTAGCTCAGTTTGCAGGTGACAGCCTGGGTCATCAAATAGATGGGCTTTTACCTTCTTGAGCCACTAAGCGAAAGAGCTCTTCTCTGAGTTCAAGATGAATGTTCAAACCTATCTGAAACAGCTTGTGCAAACCCATGCAAAGGACTGCACACGCAGAGCAGGATCAGGAGCAATATTATTCCTACATGACTCTTCTCTCATGAAAGCATGGTTCCTCTGAGCACCCCTAACAGCCCAAAAATTTGCCATGTAAAAATGGAAATCTCCACTAATCCCCTGGATCAAAGAGAAGCTTAAAGCTTTAGGGATTTGGCTATCCTAGGAATGATGTTCTTACAGAACTGTATACATGTTAGACCCCTTCGCTTATGACTTTTTTAAAATGGCATTTTAAAAAAACCAGTATGCTAGGCTTATCCTTTAAAATAGCAATGTGCTGCATTTGAAGTCTGATGTTTTTATACAAATTATATAATTAGTACTTGGACAAAGAGATTAAGAAAAAATTGTAGTTTCATCGTATAAGCACAGATACAATTTTTAAAGAAAAGCTGGCTTTCTGCCATGAAAACACCTTGTAGTAGAAATTCTCTGGTAGAGAAGTATAATGTCCTGTTCAGCTTGTAAAACACCAAGGATTCCTGAAGGTGAGCAAAGAGCTGGGGAGCATCAGTTAAAGGTGTCAATGCTATTGCAATGCAAACAGTAAACCATAACAAAAGTAAATTTTAGCAGACTAAGTAAAATGTGTTTTAACATAGCATCTTAAAAAATCATACCTACAAGGCATCATAATAGCACAGTTTATTCATTGTGCTTTATAAATAATCTCTCATGAGCCAAAAAATGAGACTATATAGTCAACAATTACCATGAATGTAATGACAAAATTGGTTATCACTGCTGACACGTAAGGGGCACAACTTTTTAATGCAATAAGAAAGCACTTTCACTGGAAATAATGATTTCAGAGCCGATATAGCAAGCTGTGATTCTGCAAAGATTACTAGTCTGCCCTATATAAAGATATAATTGCATGAGGCATACAAGAATTTTTCAGCACATTATCCACTTTCTTAAATAATTTGTATTTCAGAAAAGAAAAGGGCAAAACAAAAACAAGTTCCCCCCCCGCCCTTTACAAAACAGCTGTAACTTCAACCGCAAAGCCAGAGGCACTCCAGTTGTGAAAAGTAAACATGTAACACGAAGGCAGACCAGACCATAAAAGCTCTGCACGGACAATGATAAAATGAAATTGCAAATCAAACATCTTCTCAAATTCCTGACACTACCTCAAAAGCTGGGGTATGAGCTTGTTCAGGAACGGTGATGGCAGCATCTGGATTCTAGGCACAAGCAAGTGTTTGCTGCCAGCAGTAATGTGGTTTGGTGAACAAAAAGGAGAGGAAGGACAATACTATTAAATTTTAACTTTTTTTTTTAAAGAAAGACAACCCACACAACATTTTGGGGTTCAGTATTTCCTATATCCTAAATGTTCAGAGAAGCACAAGCCTCATATTCACTCGAAAATGTATGCCTTTAAGTACTGGAGTTTATAAAATTCAGAGGACAGGATAGTAATACAGTGTATTAATCTATTCAATAGCTTCTTAAATGTTTATTCAGCAAAGGAAACAGTAAGAAATACACAGAATCACGTTCAATTTTCTCAGACTTCTAAAATAAAAAAGTATGGCCTAGACTACATAAACATCCATTACTGTACTTTTATTCATATCATCAAGGATTACCTTAGTTTTCTGCCTCATCCAAAACTTTACTAAGACAGTGAATCCATGTTCAAAAAATCTGAATACTCAGACACTTTTCAGCATCCCCACTCAACATCATATCCTATAGGGCTTCCTTTCCGATAGAAATGCTTTAATTCTTACAAGTCAACCAACATGCTCACTGAAGTGGCACTCCCTCGGGAAAACATTCAAATAAACTCTTCTATTAAATTAAAAAATACATCTGCCTGCAGTTGTTTAACACACACTTGAGTTTCTTTTACAACAGGCATCCTTCAGTATTTAGAGTAAGCATGTTCCCATACTGTTCAATTATTTTTTTGTTAAATAAATATCAGACCTCTGAAATGAAGGTTAACCATTTTTGATGTACAAAATTAGTATACAAAGATATTCAGGACACCACTCATATCATTAATGACAATACTGTATTTATATGTAGCCTACAAGCATGGAATCCAGTGAAGAAAAATGACTGCAGGCTGCAAAAGCATGTTTTAGAAGGGATGGTATTGTAATTCAGCAATATAAAAAACCAAGTGAGGAGAAAATCCCACCAATCTTAACTCTGCGTTCTGCTTTTTACTCTTTTAGTAACTTAACAACTACATAAGCAATTTATTGCAGAGTACTCCTGTTAGAAAGGATGATCAGATTTGTGCATCCTTGGCAGGACCCTGGCTCTTCTCCTTTTTAATCTGGAAACACAAGTCAGTTTTGGCCAAGACGTTTTTCAAAACTATGAGAATGCCTTCCTTCGGGAAAGGGGGGAGACCTCTTATTAGATCCCTTACCACTTTCTCATTTTCTTATATACATTTTTAAAGCAATAAGTTCAGTTTCATGAGCCGTAAGCAACTCCAGATGTAGATGCAGAGATCCAGGTCACAATGCCACATTTATCAGCCTGCACTGGGAAATGCCTAGTATCAGGTTAGTTGGGGTCATGGATTTACGTTGCGAGTGTCCTGTCCCTTGCATAAACAAGAATGGTTACCATGAACTACCTGTACTGCACAGCTGGAACTGGGACCATCAAATGCACAGCATAGCAGCACCAAGGAGTAATGGATCAGGAGAACTGTGCCCAAGGCTGTGACAGAGCAAGGCAGCAAAGGACAGGGAAAACACATCCAGCAACAAAGAAACCTGTTCTTCCACCGGTAAGGAAGAAAAAGGCAGTGTAATTTTCACAGAGCACAATCTGAACGCAATCAGAGGAGAAAAAAAATAATACTGTCTTGTTACAAATCAGAGGCAAAAGAAGTCAATACAGCCAATTATCACTGCTTTGGTAGGCTTCCAGTACCAAAAAGCAAATAAAGCCTTTCCCTTTTGTGTGCATGTGTTTTGAATCATGAATCATACAATGGTTTGGGTTGGAAGGGACCTTAAAGATCATCTAGTTCCAACCCCCCTGCCGTGGGCAGGGACACCTTCCACTAGACCAGGCTGCTCCAAGCACCATCCAACCTGGCCTTGAACACTTCCAGGAACTTCTCTGGGCAACCTGCTCCAGTGTCTCACCACTCTCACAGTAAATAATTTCTTCCTAATAACTAATATAAATCTATCATCTTTCAGCTTAAAACCATTGCCCCCTGTTCTGTAACTACATGCCCTTGTAAAAAGTCCCTCCCCAGCTTTCCTGTCAGCCCCTTTAGGTACTGGCCGGCTGCTATAAGGTCTCCCCGGAGCCTTCTCTCTTCCAGGCTGAGCAACCCCAGCTCTCTCAGCCTGCCTCCGTAGCAGAGGTGCTCCAGCCCTCTGAGCATCTTCATGGCCTCCTCAGGACTCGCTCCAACAGGTCCATGCCTTTCTCATGATGGGGGCCCCACAGCTGGACACAGTACTGCTGGTGAGGTCTCATGAGAGTGGCGTAGAGGGGGAGAATCAACTCCCTCGACCTGCTGGCCACGCTGCTTTTGATGCAGCCCAGGATACAGTTGGCTTTCTGGGCTGCAAGCGCACATTGTTGGGCCATGTTGAGCTTCTCACCTACCAATATCCCCGAGTCCTTCTCCTCAGGGCTGCTCGCAATCCATTCTCCCACACAACCTATATTTGTGCTTGGGATTGCCCTGACCTATGTGCAGGATCTTGTACTTGTTACTTTTGTTGATAAGGAAGGAAGATACTTCCCTAAAAAAAACCCAAAACAAAACAAAAAGAGTAAGTGTATATATATAGTTCTCACTATCAGCCTTTACTTTCAACCACTCATGAAAACCAGCATCTTGTATAATCAAATGCACTGGCAAGAAGAGATTTCATTTCAATACTACAGATGGCAATCTGAAAAGCACTGCCAGGCAGGTCAATGATATCTGAAATTAAACAAACTCCTTCACAAGCCTCTACACAGATGTGCAGGACAACACGCTATGTTTCGCAGTACTCAGTTCCAGAAGGACTGACATACAATTATTAAGAAAGCGACTGAGAACCATGTGCAGTTGTTCAGCCTTTTAAAGCTGTGAAGGCTGCATTCACAAATGTCTGCAGAAAGAAGATCTCCAGTGTTTACTTAATTCTTGTACTTGAAAGGAAGAGTTTCAGATGACAGCAGAAGAAAAGAGACCGATAATGGGAAGCAAGAATTTGCTGGGGAATAATTCAAATGTGAAACTGTTAATTAAATATGCAAAGTACTTCCAGAAGCAGCAATGGATAGACAAAAACCCAAATGCTGCATCTATTGTAAACAAGTGTGAACACACAGAATAAATATATCTACCTTCCAAACTGGGATTTGACTTTCTAATCCCTTGTTTACAGATTTCAGATTTGCCTCTTTCTTAAACACATGCTCTGTGAAGGATGTCTTTGCAAGATTAAGACAAGAAGTAAATATTTCGGTGTTTAGGAAAAAAAAAAAAAAAAAAAAAGGACACAACTGTTTGTTGTTAAAGTTTTCTTGAAGGCCTCCGAACACAGAAAACAGCTTGTGCTCCTGTTTAATATGAAGGATTTACCAGTACCTAAGTAAACAGTGCTTCTTGTTACCAAACAGGCAGCAGAGAGCTCTGACAAGCACAAAACAATTCTAGGCACAATTCACAGGGTTTCAGATAAGACAGGTGAAAGGAGGAGTTGAAAGGTTTATAGCAGCTTGTGTAGGAGAAGAGAGCGCACTGCATGCAATTTCATTATTACTTAAATATCTGTAGTACATAGGAGTAGCATGGGAAGGAATCCCACTGTGCTGGACACTGGATAAACTTGGAGCAAGAGCAGTCTCCTACAAAAAGCCTATTACTGAAGCATAAAATAGCAGATATACAAATACTAGCACAAGGTCAAACAGAAAACAATTTACAATTCCTATTCAAACTAATTTTACTTCGGTTGAACCCACCAGAAAACTCAAAAAGCATTTAACAATAAACACTGACTACTATCATCCAGTCCTTATAAAATGCTGCTTGTTTCAGGCATCAGGACTGGTTTTCAGAAGATGGAGGGTACCGCTCAGAAGATGGAGAGTACCACAGTTCCCATTTTACATACAGGCAAACAGACAACTAAACGTAATTGCAGCAGGTTTCCGATTAAAATAGATCAGCCTTCAGCCCCTCAACACAATGAATCATCCCCAGCTTGAAAGATGGTTTTATAAAAGCAGATCCAGTCACTCGAGGTCTGCACAGCAAGCCTGAAGTACCAGCCAAAGGTACCGTGCTCACCGACAAGATGGGTGCTCAGGACACTGTCAGGCTCCCGGCACAAGCAGTTTTATGGGGAAAACGGGGTAAGCCTTTTGGGGAGAGTTTTATGGGGAAAAGGGAGATGCAGACAGATCAGGATGAATCTTAGATATACAAACTGACAAGGAGAGACACGCAGTGATTGACGCTGTATATAATAAACACAACTGGTAAGAGTCTAGACAGGCTTTCAGTACATAAATATCAAATTATATGAAACATGCTGGAGGGGACTTGCAGCAACTTCTAATTTTAAGAATCTACCTGAAGTTTAAAAGAAAGGCAGTGATACCCTCCCTGGCTCCTTCCCCAAACAGATTCTGCTGATTTGCCTAACCAGACAAATCAGATAAATCCTGTGGTTTATAAATACCTTTCAAGTTTACTCTCAATAGGTAAATTGAGAAAAACTGTGGGTTTGGGTTTTTTTCCCCTGAAGAAAAAGCAGGTGAGGGAGGAGAGAGTCCCTCTCCCCCACTCATCCTGAGCACCATTGCACAGCACGTACAGGACAACCGGGGGATCAGGCCCAGCCAGCACGGGTTTGTGAAAGGCAGGTCCTGCTCGATGAACCTGATCTCCTTCTATGACAGGGTGACCTGCATAGTGGATGAGGGAAAGGCTGTGGTGTTGTCTACTGAGACTTCAGTAAAGCCTTTGACACTGTTCCCACAGCATTCTCCTGGAGAAACTGGCTGCTCATGGCTTGGATGGGTGTACAGTTCAATGGGTAAAAAACTGGCTGACTGGCCAAGGCCAAACGGTGGTAGTAAATGGAGTTACATCCAGCTGGTGGCGGTCACAAGTGGTGTTCCCCAGGGCTCAGTAGTGGGTAAGTTTGCAGACAACACCAGGCTGGGCAGGAGTGTTGATCTGCCTGAGGGCAGGAGGGCTCCACAGAGGGGTCTGGGCAGGCTGGGCCGATGGGCTGCGGCCAACTGCATGAGGTTCAACAAGGCTCAGTGCTGGGTCCTGCACTTGGGGTTGTTACGCTACGGGCTTGGGGAAGAGCAGCTGGAAAGCTGCCTGGCAGGAAAGGACCTGGGGGTGCTGGTTGACAGCTTGCTGAACATGAGCCAGCAGTGTGCCCAGGTGGCCAAGAAGGCCAACAGCATCCTGGCTTGTATCCAAAACAGTGTGGCCAGCAGGACTAGGACAGTGATCATCCCCCTGTACTTGGCACTGGTGAGGCCGCACCTCGAATCCTGTGGTCATTTTTGGGCCCCTCACTTCAGGAGGGATGTAGAGGTGCTGGAGCATGTCCAGAGACGGGCAACAGGGCTGGGGAAGGGGCTGGAGCACAAGTCTTACATGGAGCAGCTGAGGGAACCGGGGCTGTTTAGTCTGGAGAGGAGGTGGCTCATGGGGGCCCTGATTGCTCTCTACAACTACCTGAAAGGAGGTTGTAGCGAGGTGAGGGTCAGTCTCTTCTCCCAGGTAACAGCAACAGGACGAGAGGAAACAGCCTTAAGTTGCGCCAGCAGAGGTTTAGATTGGATATTAGGAAAAACTTCTTCACCCAAAGGGTTGTCAAGCATTGGAACAAGCTGCCCAGGGAAGTGGTGGAGTCACCATCCCTGGTGGTATTTAAAAGACACGTAGATGTGGCACTTAGGGACATGGGTTAGTGGTGGACTTGGCAGTGTTAGGTTAACAGTTGGATTCAATGATCTTAAAGGTCTTTTCTAACCTAAACAATTCTATGATTTTATGTAATATATTCATCATTCTTCACTCTCATGGTGAGCTACAAAACCGAGTTGTGCCCAGCACTGTCACTGTCCTGCCCAGTGCATACCACATGGCTGTTGTTTTCCCCTGAGAACAACATGAAAATAGTTTCCCACTGCACTGTTCCCAAACATTTTTGCCTAAACTAATAAAACACGAACTTAACTGCTCCTGCTACAACACTTCAGCTCTGTAAATACTTCACACAAAGCACATCTGAAACATTAATCCTTTATCGTCTAACTTCAGAAATATTTTGCAAGTATCAGCACTGCAATTAAAACTCCTCACGTGCTTTTGTGATGGATAACAAAACCAAAGGGCACACAGGCTACGTAAGTTGTTGATGAAATTTAACCGAAAGGTTTGGGGGTTTGATCTTTTGCTCAATGAAGCGACCCACAACATGAATGCAGCTCACTCTGAACACAGGGAGAACTGCAGAGGGATGACTAGAATTGCATCAAGAAAACTCAAACTGTAGGAATGAGAGATGCTTCCTCTCAAATCGTTCCTCTCGGGTGTGAGGGTAAATCACTGGGGTTTTTTCCCTTGACACAAAGTCATCAGGTGTAACTCACCATCTCACAAGCAGCTACCTCTTTGTGCCTGCACATCTGTGATGCTCCAACCATGGAAGCCAGTCAAAAATGTGGAAGAAATTAAATACTTCCCCACACAGCCTGTTCTTTTCATTGATTCACTCTGAAAATTCCTCCCCAACTCCCTCCCCCCTTTCCTTTCTCTCCTTCTTAAGAGAAAACTAGGACAATGAAGGTGTCAGCAGACCCATCTGGAAATGCTGGAATTGCTTCAGGAGGTTCCCTGATAGAGAAATACCAGCACAACAGTGAGTTCAACAATGGGAAACAGCCAAACTGAACTCCACTAAGGAAAGTCAGTATTTCAAGCAACTTAATACTTTCCATCTCCTTATCAGAATAGTACTGATGTTCTTTTCAGCCAAAGCACTTAAAAACACACACACTTCAACCACAACTAAATTGAGGGGTCAAAGTTACATGTGTGCCAAGAGGTTCTGGTGAAAGATGACCAAAACCACTAGCAAAGGCTTTTGGACCAGCAGCAAAATCTAGCTTGCTATGAGTACTTCCGTGAGGTCTGCTCACCATGCTGGGCTAAAAGCAGCATCATGTGTTTATTTTATTCACAGCAAGTTCATTTGGCTTAAATATGTCTGACATCGCCATCATTCAACATCAGATGCCATTCTCCAACTCTGGTCTCCTCCCCTCCTTCAGGCTTCCAGTAAAATTAGACCTTGAATTAAGCTTCCAGTAAAATAATTACAGCTGGCAGGTATTTTTCAACACTGATTTGGAAGCCAAGACACCAAAGCAAAACAAAATAAAACAAAACAAAATCAAATCAAGCATTACTCAACTTTTCTCAGAAACAACTTGTTCTGTAGATCAAGTATTTTCACTGATGGATGGTTTTGCTCTACCACTATTTCATGTGCTCTACGAACTGCACAAAAGCATTGGCCGGACAGCTTACTAAATCTTCTTAAGATAAAATAGGGAAAAAAGTATCTGAAGTCCCTCAAAATAACAATTTAAAAAAAAAAGAGAAAAAAAACAGAAAAAAAAAAAAGACCTGCTCAAAACAATGAAAAGAAAAAGGAAAGCAAAAAATAACAACAACCTAATCCTTTTCCAAAGCACATCTTCTACCAGCTGCTGTGGGAAGAGGACTGCCTTTGGAGGTTTCCTTCATACCCACAATTTCAGAGGAAAAGGCATCCTGTCTCAGTCTCCTGGCCAAGAGACAGATGTCTGGGACTGGGTAGGAAAATACTTATTGGAGGAAATTTACCTCCAATAAGGACACAGCACAAATTGTTACTCACAGTCTCTGCACAAAGTAGGATATGCTTATTTAAATTCAAGTAATGTAAATCTTCAGTGAGGCAACCCAAATCACCTTCTGCATTTTTACTGGCAACTATTTTAATAAAGCAAGCTCCCTTGTAATCAGTTGGTAACCATTAAATCATGTTGATCTTCATGTAAATAACGCTTTCTCCTGCAAAAGCAGAACTTCTTTTTGCAAATTCAGAGGATACACTGTTCCTAATAAATTATTTCATAGCTTCTGATACAGTTACCATAATTCCCAACAGTTCATTTATTTCTGTTAGAAAATGTTTCTTATTTAGGACATATTATATTATTTTGATACACATCAAACTGAAGTCGAATGCAACACTTCACCCTAATTTCTACCATGCTGATTCTAAAATAAGTCCTGCCTGTATCACTGTGCAGATCTTTAGGGGACCAGACCAACATCAAAATGCAGAAGGGACATATGCTGAGTGACTTTACTTCCAAGCCTTAAGGTTAAATATCCTCCTTTCTTGCATGCTACCCTTGGGATCTCACTGCTTGTTACTCCATCATGAGCTTTGAAGACTTAGCAACACAGGTGCCCATATCGTGTAATTCAGCTCTTCCTCGCTTCGAGATGAGCACATAAAACTACCATGCTCACAGTGAACAAGCCTGGAGCAGGACCCCTGGGTGACATTTCCCTTTAGGAGGGAACTGCCATAGTACAGTTCTTCTCAACCACAAAACCTTTTCCAAAAGTTTTGGAGTTTTGTGCTCAAGGGGTTTTTTTTTTCCCAGCTGAAATGTGAAAATAGAAAACAGCAACAAAATTATGTGGTAGCCCTTTCTCAGTTTCCTCAGATCCCTGACCAAGGCTGACACTATTCTTGGCATTTGCAAGATGCCCTCCTCCCCCCCAAACCTTCATGGTGGACTCATTAACCATGGTGCTCTTGATTAATGATTTGACTCATTTGAACACAGAGAGCCATAGGACACCACTTGTTCTGGGCATTACGCTGCTCTTGAAGAGGGCAACATTAGTGCCATGTGGAAGAGTCAAAAGTGCATCTGCATCGACCACCTACATGAAAGGAGCACATGCAAGATCTGATGAACCAAGACAGTCCCCCCATCAAACCCTTGGGACAGGCTCTGCAGCTCTGGAAAGGCAGTAAAGCAGTAACAGGCTTTCACATCCCATGCTACTTTTTCCCATATAATACAGTTTATTTTTCTAGCAATCCCACGTGGGAATATTGGGGGGGGAACGAACAGTATCTATCACTCCATCAATCCGCACAATATCCAGGGAACAATACAAGGAAAAAGCAGCAGCTTTCACATACAGAAGCACAACACACAGAAGCCAGAGCCCTTCACTTGATTTCTGAGAAGCCTCCATCACCATCATCACTTTCTTTTGCATGCAGATGATATGCTAACAAGCCCTTTAGATAATTAGTCCATATACACTGTGTAGGTGTTTGCTAAAACACTAGTGCCAATTTCCAGTCAATACAACGGGCATTCTCTCTATTGCATTAAAAAGTTGTAAAAGAGGTCACAGAAAAAAATTATGAGAGAACTCCATTTTCAGAAGAATTTTAAGTCGGTTCACTTCTGGTTTATTTTTTACCAGAAGCAAGGCTACTGTCAGAAAGCCGTTTCCTTCTGGCATTGCTGACTCAGCACTCACTTTACTCCCACACTTTATCATTCCCCTTTCCTGTTTTTGTACTCACTGCTGCCTTCAGAGGATGATGAGTAGGGGGCAAGAGGAAAATTGAAACAAGAGCCCTCAGCTTTCTGAACGGCTGCCTCGGGCAGCAGAGCATTTCACAAATGCACTGAAATGCTGATCTTTAATTTTCAGATCAGTTAGCCAAAGATGTAATGTACAGAAAGGAAAAAGTGATGTCCTAACAACCCCTGAGGTTTCAAAAACAACAATCCTGTCCATCCAGAAAAAGCAAATCATACCTACCACTTCTTCCCCTGTCCATAACTACCATTTCTTTCTCGTCCCACACTTTTAAAAATATAGGATGTTTTTTAACAGCAAGCAAACAAGATTTGATTGCAAACATCTTTTACCAGCATAACTCTCAAAACTGCTTAAGTGCTTAAGACACTCAGATGCTTCAACTAGTAATTGAACAGGACATTGCCTTTCGTAGATGGCTTAAAGACCTTTATCAGGGTGGGGTTTTTTCCCCCACATATACATAGTGAAGTGGATGGATCTTTCTGGAGATGAGTCACTGAAACAACAGAATAAACTCCCACGAAATGCTGTGGAGTTTGTGTTTAACATTCTCCAGCTCCTTTTTTGGAGTATTTGGCAAGGCTCTGACAAATGCTCCTCCTGCAGAAATCAAGCGGAGATTTTATTTGTCAGTGAAAGAAATGTCGAAGTGATTAAATATTCATTTCAGTCTCCACTTATCTTCTCCTTCTGCTTCAAGTCTGCTCCCTCCCAAAGCTGACAAAGGAGAAAGGAAAGCCACTGAGAGCAGGGCAACTGCTGACACGAAACACGCAACCCAAGCCGGGTTTCCAAAGCTCCAGACCACAGGAGATGCTCAAACAGATTTGCTGTTGTAGCTGCTTCATGCTTCTGAAGATCACCCCAGAGAAAGTGCTTGAACACATACAAGGCTTGAATGTTTAGATTGCCTTTCACTTCTAAAGGGGCAGCAACATCTTTTGGCTAAAGGCCAATTAACACATCTAAAAAGGGGTGGGGGGTGCAGGGGGGAAGTGAAAGTTAAGGGTAAGCCAGTCTTTGGTACACACGGCAAAGCAAAAGGAGTCAGCAGAAACCAAAACTAAGCCTGGTGCTTAGTGCTGCCATGGTCTATCTGTGCTATATCCACCTGCTTCTCCAAAAATCTTTACATACCTGTACATGCTTCCTTAAGCACAGACACCACAATAATCACTGTGATCCAATTCAATTTGCACATAAATCACTAATTAACTCAGGACATGCAAAAGGTACCAAACCTGGAAACGCCGATAGCGTCTCTGTCACCAACACTAATCCCAGGGACATCAGGGGACACTGGATACTTATTTGGGTAACTGGCCTGCGCTGCAATCTGCTCTACTATATCCTCATGCATACTACTACTTATTTAAAATCTACAATAAATATTACTATTGTTACAAATATACCTTCATTTATCACCTATACCTTATGCTACTGACAATTGCGCCTTTGATGAGAGTTACTTTTCAGAAGCGTGTACATTTATATTATGACTGCTCTCACATCTGCACAGAGTATATAATTTCTTTTGCGTCAGCGGATACCGTGACTAAGTAGCGTTAAGAGTGAAATGGGTATCACAGCAATCAATGTTTTGTGCAAGTCATCTTACCCACAGGATCTTGCACAGTCCCGTGGTAACGGGTGAGCAGCAGAAATGGGTGGGAGCTGCAGATGGGCGTCTGCACCCACAAACCCATATCCAAGTGGTACATGGCAGATGGCCATCCACCACTGACTTCGATACCCAGTCAAACACCATACCATATCAGTACCAAGTAGTTTCTGTGATGAAAAAATGCATGTGTATATACACACACAAATAATCTGTGCTCTCCATTCACTTAAAACAGAATTCACTTAAGGAAAACCTTTTTTACAGGTATTTTCTTACATGTTTGCATTTGTCTTCTGTTTTGTATTTTTGCTTGTGTTCACATCAAATGAATAAAAATACATTCTACTTGGCTTATGAAGCATTCACTTATAAAAAATGCTGATGTGAATTTGTTTGACAGAAGCACAGAAAAGAAACAGCAGAGCTCTAACCGTGCACTAGACTCACACTTGTTCAATCGCACACCCAGCACAAAGGCATGACTCTGAATCTGCCAATCCTACACATATTTTTGTCATATAAACTGAAAGCAAACCTCAACCAGGTCTAGTGGTAATTAAAACTGAGGAGGGGACTTTGAAGGAGGGCATGTAGTCACATGCTGCAGTACTCTCACTCATCTTAAAGAACAGGGGTGTTTCAGGTGGCTGGACATTACAAACCCTCCGTGCTTAAAGAGCTGCTGGCTAATCACTTCTGTCATTATGTGCTGTCCTCAGCTAAGGGAGGAACCTGACAGAACAGAATACATTGTTAATTTACTATGAAAGTCAAATTTGGATTAAAAAAAATAGTATTCTGATTGGCTGTGCATAAGGTGAGGAGGCAGGAAACGAAGAAAACTATTACTTGCAGACTTTGGGGGGAAAAAGCGCAATCTTAAAAAAAAAGAAGGTTGACTTTAAAAGGAAGTTAATTTTTCTACTGGCTTAAAAGAAACTAAAAATAAGGGGTTTGATCAAAACAAATCATTAAGTGTATAAACATGAAAATGAGTTTTCCCACTAGCAAACACTCATATACCATAGTCACTGAGCAACAACACATAAGGAGCAAAGGCACTCACAAAGTACTCAAAATTCACTATTTCAATTAGGCAGTCAGTCCCTTAACGGATGATAATCCATCATTCCTTGGAGGCTGTAAAAATACCAGCATTTCTTTTAGCACTCATCTGACAGGAAGATGAGAAAACACTGTAAAAGAAATGAAAGATAGGCAACCCTCCACTGCAACCCAACAGAACAGTTGCTCCTTTTTGTGAACAGGGGAAATACTTTGCAGTTTCACTGAGCTTTTACTCATTCATTCCCATGTGCCACATAGAGGTGATTTGCATTTTTAAATCATTTCACATACAGGAAACCAAAGTACAAGTAGCACAGCACAAGCAAAAGAAGGCTCCACTTTTCCAGCCCTCTGCTCTTACATGCATGGCAGAAATAGGACACACACACCCCACCCCCTTTTTTTTTTACATTTGACAGCAACCTTCCATTATATTCCTCTGCTTTCCAGAACTGTTGTTATCCAGTAAGATCAGTGGGGGACATATGGAAACAAATTAAGAGTGTATACCTTCTCCTAGAAGCCTGCAGTGGAACCTCCTCGTCCCCCAAGCCATTCTACACAGACCTCACAAGCCCACAAAAGACTTTAAAAATGAGCTGACAAGGCAGAATTATTCTCAACTACATCAGGTTGGACTAAAGGTCCATTTCACCCTGCACCCAACAGAAACAAAAAGTGGGTACCTGGGAAAGGGTGTAGGAATACAGATCAAGTAAAGAGTGAAGCCACCACGTAACACTCTCTCCTACCCCAACCCAAGTACAGAGACAACCTGTTCCTCTTCAGTTCAAGGTGAACTAAAATTGTACTGAATGCAACACAGCAAATCAACATGGATCAATCATCATGGCACAGGGTTGCCTATCAGGCTCTCCTGCCCATTTCCCTGTTCCCCACCTACCCTTGGTTGCTCCTCTCGACCTCGTGAGCTTTGGGAAGCCAACCTCCTTGACAAAAGTCACAACTGTGCTTCCCAGAATGACACCCGACCTCATCCAGAGTTTCCTTGTGCTAGCATAACACAGTCAGTAACGTGGTGAGGGGAAATTTAAGAAAAGGAAATCGAAACAGGAAATGGTGTTACCACTGGTGAGAGGAAACTCCATAATAAAATCATTTTGACTTACAAGTAAAGTTAACCATGGAACTTCTTTAAAAGGTGGAGGGTTTTTAAGTTTAAGCTTTTAGCATTTTATATATTTAGAATGTATTTAAAATGTTAAACCAATAACACCCATGACGCAACTTTATGTTGCCTAGGAATCTGCAGATACTACACACATGAAATTCCCCACTCAAAACCAACACTAAAGCAATTAGTCTTGGATACGAGGCCCTACTGAAGCAGGCACGGTGCCTTATCTCCATTATATCTGCTGGCCTACAAGATAGCTCCTGTTCTTTGGTGTCCTGCCAGTACTTTTCCTGTCAAATACACCGTGTGCCAACACAAGTGGCAACATGAAACTCTGCAGAAATTCATGCTGGTTTGGGTTTTGCAGGTCTGCTGCACAACACAAGACAGTAAGGGTGCTGGACATAAAACAGAAATACAAAGAAGCCTCAATCACGCCACACAGGTACATTAGTAGGACCATTAACCAGTAAAAGCTACTGAAATCATGAGAGTCTATGTACTCCCACAGCCAGTATTTGCAGGGTCAGCCACTGCCCCCTCTTTCCCAACACTATGTCAGTGACATGATGAGCCTATGATTTCTTCCATCAAGCCCCATCCCAGGTTCAACAACTGAAGGCTCATCCATAAAATTTCATCCTTACCTTTAGTTCTCCCCCAGAGACATATTCCTGATTAACTATAGTTAAGGTACCACGGTAAAATGGATTTTAATCCAATACAATTTCTTTTTTTCTTGTTGCTGTTGTTTTGCCTTTTGCACACTTGTCTATTTATCTGTCTTGCAATTTCAAATACAAACCAGCACTGCTGAGGAGCAGGGACCTAACACAAGTGGTGACTATTTTGACATAACACCAGTTATTTAAGCAGTTTGTGGTAGAAAGAAAGAAGGTTTATGGAACAAACAAGGGGTGCAGCCACGTATCAGAAGAAATACTGTTCCTAAGTGGAATATTAACATCTCCACCTGGAAAAGACGACAGGAAGAATCAGCGAAGCGCATTAAGCAAAATCACTGCAGTTCACAACTGGAATACTTACAAGCTTTCTGAGTTATCTTTAATATTTCAGAGTTGTAGAAAACCACTAACTGGAGACCAAATTCTTCCTTTCCTCTTCTCCCTTGCCCACAGCTAACGATACTGCTCAGTGTGATTCAACTGGTGAATCCAGCCCAACTATATCTCACACATTAAAAGAGAAGGGTGCACAAAGATCCAGGCACTACTTGGTGCCTCCCACAAGAACCTGGGGTGTCACTGGCATTGAGGGGTGACCAGCCCAAGACCCAGCTTTAGGATGTGGCACTACCATCCCTGGTTACAGCCCACTGCCAGAGAGCAGGCTTTGTCCTTGTTGTTTTGACAGGCTCACTTCTTGCATTGCTGCCTCTAAAAGGAAAAGCCCAGCACTCTGCATCACAGCCTACAGAAAATGGCTCCGAGCCTCTGACTCGGAAAGCTTTTATTCATAATACACACCATATGAAGAACAGGAGAAGGAAGGATTTGATCACTTCTGCCCCCTTGACCATGCACCTTGAGATAGTAACGCACAGTATGCGTGTGCCCTTGCACAATTTCCTTTTCAACAGCAAGTGCCTTTTGGTTTCATTACTCCATGTCTCATTTTCTCCTGCTCACGTTTCCAGCCTCGTGCCATCAGCTGTTTAGCTCTTCACGTTTCATCTCCAGCCCTCTACCTCACCACCTCCTACGTTTATGAACAGACATACTATTCCTGCTCTCCATACCATATCTCTTGATACCACCTCCTGATGGCAATGACCCAGAAACAACATGTCCAGGCTCTTCTCCTACCCCAGAATGAAGAGCTAGCCAATCTCACCTGCACAGCAGTGCTGAGACCCCCTGCAATATATCCTTTGCTGGACATCATGGTGGCCAACCATTACTCTGAACTTCTTTTTCAATATTAATTTTTAGTCCACGCAAACCCAAGGTGCCTGCAGGCTGTACAAGGTAGGTAGGGGCTGTAGGAAGGGATGGGGGGTGGTGGGGAGTTGAAGCTGGGGGACAACTGAAAGCCCGATGTGCAGGGGAGCTGTACATCTTCTAAAGAGGGCAATCAGAAAGCCAGAAAGACATGTTTTCAGCTTACGTTGTCCTTTCACACATCTGCGTTCATGGCTTTAACGGTAATGTAAAGCCACAAGAATCCTTCCTCTATGGTATTTAACAGTATTAAACACCATTGTGCCTCTAAACATTCAGAAGCTAAATCCTAGACTCACTAAGCTCAACAGCAAAATTCTGCGTGACTTCAGCAGTACCCAGTTTTGGCCCCAGGGTACTGAATGCAAGCACACACAGGGGCTAAACATAATCTGCACTGATATTTACATAATTTCCCTATATGTAAACAAATTAACATAGCCATAATATTTGATTGTACTTCCATCTTCCATGACCAATGAGTCAGAATTGCTTGTTTATAGTTATTAGCAATATAAACCTGCGATCAATCAGCACTCTCTCCACCCTGCAGAAGCAGGGAGAGAACAGCTACAAAACCCATCAGGAAATAGGCAAGGGACACCCCAGTCCCAAGACTGAACTCAGAGCATTAGTATTTGCCACAGACAGCAACAGGAAATACTCTTCTTCATAACTATGAATGTAAAAATAGTATTTGAAAAGCAAACCTGTTATGAGAACAGAATTAAGCTACTGAGGTTCAAGTTGATCAAAGGATTTAGAAAAATAATCCAGATTTCACTGCATTTAAATAATAATTAAAAAAAAAATTCAAAGCTGGGAGAAGGGACCCGTTTTTATTCTTCTGATAACAAGACACAGAACAAGATCAGCACCATGCGGCATGCCACAAAGATACTGTTGCAACTGCAAAGAGTCTGAATGGGCAACTCCAGCCACAGCAGCTCCACAGCCTCTCAGGAAAAAGAGCTGTGGTCTCCCAGCTCTCACCCAGCTGCATTATTCACTACACCACGCCGTTTTTCTCCTATTCCAATAACATCTGGAAGCATGTACATTTTTTCCTCCTCACTGCACGCTTTGTACCTGGTTTTCTGGTGCTTGTTCTCCTTTGTACTTCTTCCCAATATTCCCTAAAACTTCCCTTGTGGGCACTCATTTCATCTAAGCCTTCCTGGTATAAATCTGTAACAAAGCAGCAAACAGGATAAAAACCAGGGAAACTGCTAAAGATAGCTGCACACAGTACCATGGGCATACTCCTAAATTTCCAGGTAAGAACATCAAACACAGAACCTTAGACTGCTGTAATTTCCATCAGTTTTAAACTTTGTCCTAGAGCACCTCCAGTGACTAATCAAATGCTCAAACCTACTAGACGCGCTAGCTAATGACCAGGTAGGAATGATGAACTGGAGACTGGTAAGCCAGTTTGCCATCCCCACCACCAAGAGGCGTATGTTACCTTAAGGGTGAAAGTCACTCCCATCTTGTTTTCCATCTCCTTTTTGACATTCAAATTGAGATACAAAACCAGTCCTGCAGTCTGATGATACAGAAAGGTCCCTGCATCTCCTCCAACACCGATTTTGTTTCCCTCGACACTGAGACCAGATCAGCATTGCCACAGACAGCACCTCAGCTCAATTCAGCTGACACTTGGAAAAGACTTTATGGATATCAAGGATAACTCAGGGAATTTGACTTTATTGTCACAGAAGCAGCAGACTATGAAGCTCACATGCTATTTTCTTTTTTTTCCACACCCAACCATGCTCGGTATTTTCAAAGCAATAAAATCGTTTCAACACAAAATACAATTCAGGCATGTTCATGAGATGTCTCACAGGAGCTGGCAGAAGGCAAAGAGAATGAACGAAGTATCATAGGCAGGGAAGAGAGGAATGGGAAATTGAACACCTGAAAAGGCACACAGGTCACCAATTTACCCATTACGAGAACCTGTCAGTAAACAAGACCATGCAGTTCACCAGGTAGCAACCATCAAAGCAAAACCAAGAAGTATTCAGGGCCACCTCCATTCTTACTCGTGGCTTTTATTCCTGACGATACTCAATCACAGCCAAGAACAAAAGCGGAGCTGACCTCACACGCTCAGAAAATCCACAGCAGATTTTTTGGGGATCATTTCCTTGGCATAGGTAATTCACCTGGGATCTTCCATCCCACCTCTGCCTCTCACAAGGACTGCATTAACACCTACCTCCTGCTTGCAAGTGACCACATCTCAGGAACCAGCTAACACTGACTATGGCCAACAACAGCCTGTTATGTGCCTTTTCAAAAGCATACACCGATGCAAAAACGCCCCAGAAAAGAGCTGTTTCTTCTGCATTTGACTTAAGGCAAAAAAATACAGGAACACAGTTATCCTGGTATTTACTCTCCACTAAAAAGATAAGGGCTGTGATGGCAAGAAACAGCAAGTGGGTTCTTCATGTGCTTTCCCACGACAGCAGCAGCTCTTGGGAAAGCAGGGTGGAAGAGAAGGGAAGAGGTGTTGCCATTAGGATGCTATTCTCCACAATCCTTTGACATCAGTAGGATCATTCCTACATCTGAAAGAGTGCTTTATTTCAAAATTAGGTGGGTGATTTTTTGCACCTTGTGGTTTCTTTTAGAGGGCAGGCACGAGGGGAAAGCCAGCAGTAAAACAACTACTTGCCTTACTCTCATTAGTTGTAACAGGAGCAAAGAAATTCCTCCTCATGTACCCCAAGCCAACTCAAACCCCAGAAAAATAAGAGTCCTCGACCTGTTGCACTTAATGAACATTCTCGGTGAACTTCACCTTCTTCTCTGTAGTCTCCTCCAGTCCCATGCTGCTGC
Source organism: Ibycter americanus (assembly GCA_035590275.1). NCBI lineage: Eukaryota > Metazoa > Chordata > Aves > Falconiformes > Falconidae > Ibycter > Ibycter americanus. The sequence goes on from JAVJGI010000032.1 coordinate 4,514,146, forward strand.
CCAACCTGTTCTGCCTACAAAGGAAGACCAGGGCAGGGCCTAGAAGGGTTTGGACCAATTTTTCACCCAGCAGCAACAGCACTATGTGCTGATTCTGCCACATTTGCTATTGCTTCAACCTGAGTGCCCTCAGAAGACCAAACCCTGCAGGCTTTCCACAGCCAATCTTCCCTGACTCAACAGGAACACCATCCAAATCTCGACGCTGGCGTCCACCATGCATCCATCTGCAAGAACAGGATCTCTGCTCGCAGCCTCACGTGGGCCTCCTGGCCAGCAGTCAAAGTATGGGGGAGGAAAGGCTAAGTGTTTGTTTACACCCTCTGCAGCTGATGGGTGGGAAGGGAGTTGAGAGGGATGGAGCAGGCAAAGACAGGGTGCACATCCTTAACTACCACTTTATAGTGGCTGATTCAGCGCCGGGTGGATGGGTATTTACTGCTGACACAGACCTGTAATAAATCACCACCTTTCTGGAGCAACAAGGAAGTTGCAGGGGTGACTGAGTCATCCTCCTTCCTGACGCCATTCCAGGAGTGGAGCCACGTACATCCCCCAGCTTTGGGCTGGGCCCGTGGCCCAAAAATAGCTTTTAAGCTGAATCCTGCAGTCATCATTCAAAGCTGAAACACTTTATTTACACTCAGCAAGATTTCCTATATGTTTTTGACACTGCTAAGAGCAACCAGTGCTTAAGTTATTTGCCTAACAAAGGAGTCTATTTAACTAGAAGAGTTACACCAAGTATGCAATGTTTTCTGACCCACATAGAAGCTAGTAATTTACATTTTATGGAACCACTTTACATAGACAACCCATCTTAATGGCCAACAACACGCTGTACAAAAGCTAATAATTGAAAAGCAGTCGTCAGCACTGTTACTTGTGTTACAGGTAACTCACAAACCTCATTAAATTGTAGTATTAAATTTCTAACGACCTTCTGGAAAGCTCAAGCTTCTGGAAAGGTTCAGTTCAAGAGTCTTTTTTTTAAGGCGTGAGCCTGCAGATTGGCAAGCAACTGTGGAAGAAGTACATGACAGCTACCCAGAGCCTGTGGGAGCGGCCAGGCAAAAGCCCCCCGTCACAAAGATGTCAGCTTGATCCCACTTTGGCAGAAGAAGTGACTTTGACTTCATGAACCCTCCCTCTCTCCAGCCAGTCACTTGACCAGGCTTCTCTCACAAGTTTCTACCCTAATGCCAGATTAATCCTACTTCATCCAGTCCCCAGACATTGAAGAAGCTCCAGCTTTTTTCTCTCAAATCATTGGCTTTTAAACTATTTCTGTTGCAGCACCCAAGCATTTGCTGTGGATGAGAAAAGGCTCAGAGACTAGCACAGAGGTGTAAAGGCAAACAAAAATTATATCACAAAGCCTGGGATTTTCACAGTCTTCATGAAATTAGGCCCCCTGAATCCCACTGTGACTCAGTGAAGAGTCAAGTGCATAATTTTCCATTGTGCTTGTAAAAATCCCCCAAATAAACGTACAACTAAACGTAGCTCCACAAGGCTGAGCATTTGTTATTCTCCTAAATGCTGTTACTAAGCCAGAGGCCTCTTATTCCATTATTTATTTATTTATTTTAGGAAATAGCCTCACTCTTGCCAAAACGTCGAAGATGCAGAATGCTAGTTATAGGAAAATCCACCTCAGAGTCAGCTCCTGTCGTTGGGGGAAGAACAACAAACAAACCCTATATTCTGAGCTGACAATCATTATGATCTGCCCATTAGTGTTGCGTCACTCTTCGCCGGTCTGTCACACTGATGGAGTCTGTCTGCTTGTGTTGGGGATGACAGTCGCTCCTCGCTGCTGACGTCTTTGCTCAGGGCTGTGCCGCGGTCTCCAGTACACAATCTGCTCCAGAACACGCAGACTGGCTGTTGCCATTTCAAAAGCCTTCCTAGCATATTTCTGCAGACTGAAACAGGAAAATTCTGGGCAGCCAGGCACTGATTTATCTCTATATGAATGCCTGCGGGTGTAATTCGTGCAGTTCTTCCAAACAAAACATTTTCAGGGTGATAGGAAAGGCAAACTCCCCCAAACCTAATTTGTTTGGTGGTTAATTAGTATCCTCCACTGCAACATTTCAGACGAAAGAAGTACTTCCCTCCTACCATGAGCATCAAGACTTTTTAATCTCAAAGCTATACCTTATCTGACATGACGAAAGCAGAACGGATCCAGCTTCCTTTTTTTTTTTTTAAACAGAGGGAAACCAACAGAAACTATCTCAGAAGCTTGTTCATTGGGAAGTTCTGATTTTCATTTCAGTAGCACTGGTCAGGCACTTTGAAATTATAGGCTCCCACACCTGAAAACTAGGTAGTAATTTAAAAACATAAATCATAAGGAAAAACAACTCTGTCCATAAGAACTCTGAGTGGTAAAAATAAAGACAGTATTAGAAAACACTGGTTGGCTTTTCTTTCACCCACTAATAAAACAAGTCCCCGAAGTACCCATACAAGTTTCTCCTCTGTGCATTTCTGTGCTGGGTGAAGGGGAGAGCCGCCAGCTCTGCTCCCTTGAATTCAGTCCGGCTTATTCAGCAGCTTCAGTTCTGCTCTTTCAGATTCCTGCAAAAATAAAGGCTCAGAAGAGAAAGCTGAGCCTCTGGGCATCCACCAGACCACAGCTACCATGCGTACATAACAAGCACAACTGCACTGCAAGAAAAAGAACAGTATCCAATCCTTCAGCATCACATGGCCGACAAAGATCAGCAGCCCAAACCACATCTTTAAACATCCTACTTCAGAGAACAGCCTGCTGCTGAAAGCAGCTTCCTAGTGAGAGTGCTGTGTAATTCCATCTCCAAGAAAAGACCAAACTCCTGCACGTTTTGTCAGTACATTTATTGCACATCAGCTGCATTCCCTTTAAGATGCAGCTGAGATGAGCAGGTCTGTAGACAAAATTAGGCAGCAGGACCCAAAGTGGGTATTGCCAGAACACAGAAACGTCTCAGTCATCCCTCAAATTTGAAGCTAAAATGGGCCTACAGACCCTTATCAGCCCTGAAGACAGCAGCATTTGATTTGTTTCACCAGCTGATTCTTCCCTCAGACTGTCTTCTAGTGGAGATGTGCAAATATCCAATATTCAGAACTTCATTGACTAGCAATTCAAAAGGAATTCTCCAAACAGAAACGTGAACTTCAGCAAGCATGTTTCCCTAGGAATGGCACACCAACATCAGCACAAGTCACCCAAAAACCTGCAAAATTCACAGAAAACGCTGCTGCCACCGTAACACAGGGGAAGACAGCTATTCATTCCCTCCTGTGTCTTCCTGCTAAAACAATCTCCCTGCCCGATATCCTAAATTGCATAGGCTCCACAAATCTAGTTAGCCACGACTCTAAAATGCAGAGGTCTGTCTGCCAAACACACATAATCACATTGAAGTTGTTTTGATTTTATTAATAAAAACTTGGGATGGGATGAGATAAAAATCCTAAGGAAAAAAATTTAAAAGGTAAGTCCCTCCCCCTCACTGAATGAAGAGCTGTCTTTGTGTGGATAAACTCCTCTGTTGGGCAACTTGGATGAACTTTTCCTTGTTTATTATAAAAGCACAAGTTCACCAAGGTCCTTTTATGTCCTGATGTATGAAATTATTCCAGCTATATATCGTTTCACTGAGTCCAAGGGGTGAGGCTATGGTATTTATAGATACGTTCAGGGCTAGAATTTTGGTTAGCAACAACATAGTTACGGTCTCAATGCCTAACACACTTTTGGGAAAATGCCCACCTGTATATATAGATCCTGGAAAATTTTTCCTATTAAATACATATTTCAAGTGAACTTGCTTTTTGTCTTTTTCCAAACTTGATGCATAAAGCCTATTACTTTCTGTTAGAGATAGAGACAGAAGAAAAACAAACTGAGGCCATTTCCACAGTAAGAGGGAAGACCCTGATGCTTTCAGACACATTCACTGGTTTTGGATTTTTTTACTAGCCACAGCACTCCACTCTCAAAAATAGGGCCTCAGTTTTACTAAGCACACGCCACACTAAGAGGTGAATCTCTGCAAACAACTCAAAACACAGGCAGGTAAGACAGTGCTCCACAAAAGAGAAAGGATGTTTTCCCCCCATTCGGATAACAGATTAAGAGCTCACAATGGTTTAAAAAACTATTTCTCCAAATCTCTAATCCAGAGCCCTGCCTAAAGGCTGTTCAGGACTGGACCAATACTCCAGTTAAATCACTTGGCGTTGGCATCTCTTCACTCCGTAACTACCTTCCTTTGAACCAAGTGACAGCAGACACGTTAGCAAGGGATGCTGTTGGATTAATACACTGTTGCAGAGATCTTATCCATATGCATGTACTGTTGTTGTGTATAGCATCATTATGTAAGCACCTCTATTTTTAAAACAAACTGAAAACATTTGTCTGGTCACTCTCTACTATTATCCCACCCGTAAACCAGTAAGCTGAAATTCCACCCACTTTAATTATAAGTTTACAGGCTTATGGGTAGAATAACAGTAGAAATGACAAAGATTTTCTGTTAGCTTTACAATCATGAAAATTTTATGCATTTTTATCAATAGGATTTCGGAAGCTGCCATAATAATACATTACCAGCCTTTGGATGGCTTCTTTTAATACACCAAACACAACTACCATTACCACTAGTACCAAAGTCTAGTACAACAAACTCCATAACCCAGATGGCTCCTGTAACACAGGCAGACTCCTGGTCCACTGGTACAAAAGCAAATACTGCATGTCAATTCACAGTCAAAAGATCCTGCTTCCCTGCCACACAGAGGAAAAAGTGGAATTTAAACCACAACTTCTTAACACTCATCTATTCCTGAAATGGTCCAGGATGGCTTGTTGAAAGCTAACCTAAAGAGCAAATCAGGGACCTAGTCATTGTTTTTACTGCATGACGCTGCACTTACTGGAATCTGTACCTCTTAACTTCAATCTCTTTAACACAAATTTTAAATTCTGTTCCCCGCATCCTTCCACATCCTCTAAAATGCTGCACAAGATACCTTGCAAAGATTTACTTTGGGAAGAACTTCAGACAACACTGCTGAAGTCGCTCCTTGGCATACACCAACTCTTTTGTCACGTGAGTCGCTCTGAATCAAGACTTACTGTGATCTATGTACAAGATGTATAGCTGCAGAAATCGCATCACTTCTTGTATTTCAACATTTTTTTTGTATGCATTCACCTAAATGTGACAGCCATAATGGTATGTATCTATGAAAGGTGAATGTAAACAGGGCTAGGAGCATACCTTACTGCAAACTTATAGCAGTTATCTTTCTATACATTCTAAGACCTGTTAACATCACCAAATATAGTACTTTTCTGTGTGAAAAATCTAAAAAGAAAGATATTCTTTCAGAATTCAGATAAAATCATAGGGCAGGCACTTCAAATGGCAAGCCGTAAAACAAGTAAAATAAAATCCTTTGCAGAGTGCAGAATTATACCAGAAGTCCACTGACACAGGATGTTGTTAACAGTAATGCCATGAAGTTTTTCAAAACAAATTAGACATTTTTCAGAGAAGGCAATCCATCAGCAACTGTTAAACACAACAGCCTCAATGGAACTGCCAGCCCAAAGACTTCCTAAGCAATGACTGCTGGAAGGGTTTACCAGGAAGAGAACTCTGTAGTTACAGTCTTCCTATCCACAGGTAAGCAGCCCTATCAGAGAAGATACTGAGCTAGACAGATCTCTAGTCTGACCAAGAAGAACTGCTCTTACTCAGTTCATAGAATTGAAGATGACAAGATACCAACCTGTTAATAAATCAGAGCTGAAGGAAACTAGTACCAGTAAAAGAAATAGTCTTAAAATTACTGATTACATATCACATTCCACACTGTCTCCTCTCTGAACATCCTAAAATAATACAGCCTTAACAGTATTACCGATTCCCAAAAGTTCCTCTTCAGATTCCAGTATACCCAAAATGTGCTTGTGTACATTTAGGCACAAATACGTTATACAGCACAAAGATCAGCCAATAGCATAGTGATATATATTTACAAGTGCCTGTGAAATCCCTTTGCAATTAGATGCCTGTTTATATAGAATTAAACACAGTCAGCAAGGAAATAAGTAATAATAAAAAAAGCCACCTCTCTGGAGTATTTTTGAATGTGTATCCAAAACATAGTCCTGTTCCATCATGTTCTGTTGAAGGACGGAAAAGCAGCATCCAGGAGGGTACCCTACCTCTCCCTGAACAAGAGGAAGGCTGGAAGGGCTCAGGCTCCACACCAACATGAAGGCCTCTGGAAAACTGCCAGGAGTCAGTTATTCCTCCTTCCCCCAAACACTTGACACCACTGCATACCGTAGTTAACAGTGGGCATGTTTCATGCTACAGTACTTTTCGAGCGAGGTCCACTTCTACAGCACCAGAGCCCATGCGAGATCACTGCGCCGCAGCTGCAAACCGGGTCCCAGCGAGGCACAGCGCACACAAACGCAAAGCGAGGTCCCTGTTGTAGCGCCAACGAACACCTACCAGCATCCTCCCTGCATTCCAGCTCCTTCCCCCACACCCCAGGCCGCCACCTTCCCCTTTCTGTATCGGCTCTCATCTCACTCGGTGGGGTCTCACCTCTGATACACCAGCAATGCTCATGCCATCTACTCCTGCACCGACCTTTGCCGTGCAGCACGCGCGTCATCGCCACCTCTCTGAGCAGATTCAGGGAGACAAGCATTAAAAATCTCTACCTGCAGCAATGCTGCTTCCACGACAACAAGAAATGGCCAAATAATAATGGACCAGTTGAGGGGCTGCCAGCTTCAGCAAATGTGTCTGTAATCGTATTTTTTTTTATTTCAAAAAGCTTCCAGTTGAGCCTTGGTCATCTTCCTAGACCCAACACCTGCACTGCAATCAGCACAGAGCCTGCACAGCACTCCAGACATGATCAGGCTGCACACAAAGATGTTTGCAGAGGCCTTTGCTTGTCAACTAAATGAAGCTGAAAGTTTGCCCATGCATGCAGGCAGCACCTAACGCACCACAGAAGCTCCTGGAGTACAGGCAATCAATAGTAAATCCATTATAATCCCAAGAAGTTTACCAAACACTTATTTACTATGTTACTGCGTCCATTCATTGTGGTTTTGTCCAGTATTTGCAGTACACTAACTGCAACACACCTCTCCCATGTAAACATTCGCCCTAATCCACGATGTTATATATATATATATCATTTGTTTACCCAAAGTTGAATGATCGTTTCAACCTTTGTTAATCTGATTGCATAACAAACTACAGCAGCCTTAAATAACCAAACTGCTCTCTCCAGCATGGATTAGTCGAAATCACTCACTTCAGCACCCCCCACCTCTTTTAAAAAACAAAGAAAAACAGATCATGGAGAAAGAAGAAAATAAAAGCACTGAGCCACTGCTTTCACAGCCAGCTACTGTAGAAGACATACTGCAGTGTGCAGATGCAATGTAGTAACTTCACACCTGGTGCAGGCTGCGAGCACAAGGTAAAGCGAAATGTTTTCAACTTCTGAACAACATTGCGCAATTAAAGCACATTCTGCTAGATCTTATTCACAGCTCCAGCGCAGGCTATTAAGCAACCTATACAGCGTGGATTTTCAAAACAAGTAATTGCACGTATATAAACAAAGGCCATAATTTACATGGCAGATCCCATAAAAGCTTATCTACCACATGACGTCACACCCATAAATTACAACTTAAAGTACCAGTGCCAAACAGCTCCTGCCCTCCGAGCCCAAAATGAACATTATTAATATCAAAAACTGCTCATCCATGCCGGCACCTCTTGGAAATAGACCCACATGAAGTACCTCCTGAGTCAAGAGTAGTATTTAAAGATTCTTCAGACAATGAGAAGATTTATAATTATTATTGTATTGCATCATCACAAAGTCTTAAACAAATCAAGCTGCCTCATCACACAACGCTTAAGATAATATAAGGTTAAACAACATCAAGCAGTATCGGTGCATTCCACTCGTACCAAAGGGCAAATACCTCCAGCCCCCATACACGGGAGATCTTCAGAAACACGTAGCCTTACAGCTATTATCAAACAGCAAGTTAGAAAAGCAAAACCAAAACACACATATTTCTTTGAACAGACTCTGGACAAGAATTTTTCCATTGAAGTCGAACCAACTAGGGCATATGGAAGGCGAGGGGCAGGCAAATGAGAAACCAAGAAAGGCGAGGAATGTGTTTTGGCATCTCCCAGTTTTAGTTCACCAGTCCACGATCTGCCCAAGAGAAATCAAGAGGCTGTACCGGGGGCTAATATGAAACTGCCTATTGATCGCAGCTGGCTTTCTACAGCACACAACAAAATTCATCCCCTTGACTGATACCCACGGTGGCAGCCTCACCGTGGAAGTTACAGACAAGACAGGCATATCAGCAAATGACCCTCCAACCAACACACATTGGAATACCTTCGTAAGGGAAAGCAAGCTAAGCATCTCTGCTCCAGGCACAAATATCTGCTCCTCAGAGTCGGTAGTCACCGCAAATGCATAACAATTATCCCAGTGCTCCTATGATCTGCCAGCACCGGGGGACTACCTACACAGCAGGCCCTGCACCAGGGAAGAAAGAGGCTCCACCGAGTCTGTCCATGCCAGCTGGGTCTGTGCCGTCTCCATCACGCTCAGCCTGCACCGAATTCACCATTTCTGCGCGTTATTACAAATCTGACATCACATCAGTGCAAGCACAGTCTGACATCTACAGTTAACTCGGTGATGGTGTAAGTGCCGCCTGGCTTACAGGCGTTCGGTGTTGCAATACGCTTGCTGCTGAACCCTTGAAAGAGAAGAGATATATATATATATACACATACACACACGCACATATAAAACCTGCTACAGAAAGCCTCGCAGTGACTTGTTTCTTCTCCATGAGGCCGGCGGAGCCGCAGCGAGATACGTCCCTCCTGCGAGCGGGGGGAACTGCAGCAGGAGACCCCCCTGCCTCACTCCGCTCCTGCGCCGCGGCCGCCCCAGCACCCCCCGGCGCCCA
>JAVJGI010000032.1:4524171-4614074 GCA_035590275.1 Ibycter americanus
GCCCGCCGCCTCAGGCCAGCCCGCCTTCCGTCCCCGGCCCCCGGCGGGGCCGAGCCACCCCGTGTCACACAGGCCCCGTGTGGCGGCCAGGTGCCCGGGGGACTGAAGAAGATGTTTAAACGTAAAAGCATGCCCTTAATTAAAATGAAGGGTCTCACAACTGTCCATGGAACGGTTGTAAGTTACTACTAAAATGTGCCCTTTCGAATGCTTTGTTTCCAACAGAACTGACAGGCAAGGATAAGGTGTTATCTATCTAGTCATTTTGGAAATCCTTACAAAAATCTCACACTAGCTGGTTTGTCCTTTTCCATTGACTGTTAGGAATGGAGTCGCAGTGATTGTCAGGGCTGTGCTTTTCACTTACCTCACAGAAAACTTGTTTGCGTGTGGAGGTGGAAGAAGTGCAGGGATGGGACTTTTCCAGGTCAAGTTGTCATGAACACACTGTCTGGTCTTTAAGTGCAGTGTTCATGTGAGCAGTTCAGTACCCTGAAAGGGTGATGGCCAGTACAAAGGCGTTCCTGCTCCCTCTCCTAAAAGTCTGTGGGTGGATTGTTCTCCCTTGAGGGAGAAGGAAGGCTGGGCACCCACCAGAGAGCACCTCCAGCATCCACGGTCCACAGTACCTCAGGGTAGAAGTCTGAGGTGGGGGAACACCAGGCATCGAGCTAAGGTCAGAGATGCAAAAATGCAGACCCCTGTGCCTTTGGTGTCCTTCTCCCACTCAGCAACAGGACAGCAGAGTGGTTCTCCACCTTACCGTGGAAGGGTTTTTTCCCAAGAACGCAACGCATGTCAGCTTTATTGCAGCATGTGCGTGAATTTTCACAGGCAAAACTGTGGTTTTGTATTCACAGAGGCATAGTTTTTCATGAAAATGACTGTCGTCTGAAAAAAAATTGAGGTTGAGGTGAAGCTTCTTTGAAGATCTGGTTATAAAAGCTTTCTCTGATTGCTTCTGCCAGGAAGTGCTACCATACGAACTAGAAAGATTCCAGCAAACCTACATTCTTTTTATCACTTACAGTTTTAGTATCTTTCAATAATCCAGGCAGATGTGTTTTCATCTAAGGACATTTTTCCTTCACCATTATGAAAATATTAAAATAAATAACAGTATGTTAGCCAAATCTGTGGCAAAATCCCATTTGCAGTCATTTCTACCTTCATCTTTCTAGCAATCTAATAATTTTTCTCTGCATTGGAAGTGACTACCAGGAAGGTGGACATAAACAACACCAAGAGATCCCAAAAGAGGGAATATTTTCAGCTATAAGTTGACAACTTTGAAGTTGGCCAACTTTGTTTTTCACCCTTTTCTCTGCAGAGAGCCTGATACTGTTTCCAAAGACACATGGAGCTTTTACAGTGAAAAATATATGATTGCTATGTCACTATAAATGTGCTTCCAATAAAAACAACCATAAAAGAACAGCATAAAGCAAACATATTTTGTTTAGCCTCCACAAACCTCCCTGACGTTTTCCTTGTGATGTGTGCAGCTCGTTAACATTCATAATATAATTATTTACATGTAAATCCGCTTCCTTATGCACAAATTTGTTGATCAAGTCTTTGTCTACCCCTCTCATGTAATCAAAGATACATCTAAAAGCAGAAAATAGTTATTTCCCTGATTTCTTGTGTTTGTGTTACTCATTTTTGAGAAGAGACATTGCATACTGGAGAGTTGTTTTTAGAAGCTGGACAATGATAAATAGTGTAAACAATTTCTGATATCCAGAATGTATTTGATACCAAGCATAGCCCACATCAACTGAGCCTGGTGCTCTGTCCCTGCCTAGTGGTGCCCAAACAGGGTATTAGTTCATTACCCCAAGAATAAATTATGGTTCTAATATCAAAACTGAGGGCTGGGCGTTGTTCCTGCAAGAAGACAACAACTTTCATCCTTTTTTTGTACAGTACAAAAGAAATCAGCTTTCCTGATTCAGTTCTCCTGCTGCTGTGGGAATTAATTAACTTGGATCTGGGGGAGCCATGAACTAAAGAGTAGCCAGACACAAATATTTGCAATGACAAAATCATTATTATAAGAAAAAGAAAAAACACACAAGCCCCTCAAAACTCTTGGAAAGTAGAGGGATGAGGACAGAAATGAGTATCAAGAGAGTCAGTGGCTCCAGAGACTGCACTTGGTTATCTTCTTTTGAAAGAAGGTCCTCTTCTGGGCCAAATTTTGCCACACTAAGTTTTGGGACCCTTTCTTCTCTAAGGCAATAGCTTGAGTGCCCCTGAAACCCTTGGGCTTGTCGTCAGGGAGTCCTCTCCAAGCAGGGCTACCTCTGGCATCAGTGGGAGGTTCCTTCATGTTGACCCTGACACAACAATGCACCAGATGGAGCAGAGAGAGTGATGTGCACAATTAATTTCCAACAATGCCAGCGAGCTCTAAAGCTGGTGAGTTGGTGTCTCAAAGTCTGAAATTTTGCACTATGGGAGATTATTTGTTGGTTTGATCTACATGTTGTTTCTACTCTGATGAATCTGTTTGATTAGAGAATGCTTTTTACCCAGGCTGATGTATATTATTTCCGATGTGGGTGCAACTGTAGTGGGAATATGGACTTGCTTTCTCACACTTGTACTCACATTATACTGTCATAGTGCACTTGCATGCACAGAAGAGCATTTTCAGTACAATAACACTAACTACACAGGGAGAGGTAAATGTGTTACAGCTGGTGTATGTGTAGAGCAAGATTCCAAGATGGGAAATGTAAAAGGGAGCGCTGGAAGCAGCAAACCTCTTAGGAGAGCAGTTAAAACAGTGGTGTAGAAATACCAGTTTGGTCCATTTATGCAAACAAATAAGTTATTTGGCTTTCATCAGACTACCGCAGTGACATCAACATGTGTGTGCACCACGTGTGTTGCCTAAGTTCTATCAATACAGCAGTGCTTGTAGGGATCCAGCTGCCTTCTTTTCTTATAAAAATAGGAATACAGTTCACTTGTCAATGCCAAAGCCATACATGTACCTGCACCCTACTTGTTATGGCTGAAAAATAAACTGTTACTTTAATCAGGTAGCTGATAATCAGCACAACAACCATCTGTGTTCCAAGACTGAAAATTTTTGCAAATGCCTAAGTTATGCTATTTTATTTCCTGAAAGGTACTGTTGATTTCCTCATACTGTAATGAAGCTCTACATTTCAGAAATGGGAGAAATTAGAGAAGTCATGGCTTGGCTTACAGATAAATAAGTGTAATTGCGACACATTTTTCCCAATTAACATGAGTTCGGAAGAAAAACTAAAAAGCTGCACAGACTGCTGCCAGGAACAGTTTAAAGATTCTGATTAATTGTTATAGTCTAGACCCTGCCTGGGAAATGCTAACGTAAACTCCACAATGACAAATTCATTTTCCCTTTAAGAATAATAGTTCCATAACATCAAACTATTTCCTAAATGTGCTGATATTCAAAGGTCTTTGTGAGCATAATCTCTGGGGTTGGAAAGTCACTGTGAAAGGACTCTGACAGCCGACGTGATGAAGCTATTCCTCCAGCCCCAAGGGCTGGAGGAGAATGATGAGTTGGGCTGGCATGTACCAGATAGCTGGTGCTGCTGGATAATGAAGAGAGGGCACAGAAAGGCACATGCTTTGTAGATTCAGTTTCTTCCCATGGATTTTCCATGTCCCATAGAATCTGAAGATGTCACATATCAAAAATTTTTACAAGATGGCAAACTTGCTGGGGTGGGTTTGATGCTGTAAATCAGCAAGCTGCTCTTTGAGCTGTTCTGCGGCTTGACAAGCTATACAGGAACAGACATGTGAACTTCCCAGCTCCATTTTAATGGTGCATTGACATCAAAGTCTAGCTTTAGATATTTAAATGATTACAAATTAGTGGATGTTTGTTTTACACAGTCTGGCCATGCTCGTTGCATTCACTATCGTTATTGAAATGGAAATGGTGTTAATCTGCAATAAAGAAAAAAATGGATCGCAAATTCTCGGCATATTAGAGAATGCATTTTAACCAATAAAGAATTATCTTAGAATAAATAATGCATTTGAGAACATGAACAGCACTCATTCACCTCACTGAGCAGTACACCTGTTCAGAGGGCAAAAGGGAGTCTGAAATATTTAAAAAGGGTCAAAGATTAATCTGCATTACTTAAAGCTGCATAATTCTCCTGAATTTCCTTTTTCACATTTTCATCATCACAGAATAGTGCCCACATTAAAACCCTAGGGTAGAAAACAAGCCCAGCTGTAGGAGAAACCTACAGATACCCCTGGGAATTTTCAGGCAATCTTTACTGATCCCAGTTTTATATGCAATGTTTATTTATTTACTCTTCAAATTCAGTTATTCTCTTTATACCTGAGCTTGTGATTAAGCAAAATAAGACAAAATAGGTAGATAAGCCATACACATTTTGGATTCTGTATAAAGAATAAAAGATCCATGTCAGAGCATCCAATTCTGAGGTCCTAATTCCGCATTAATGACTTAGCAAAGCTGTCTATTAATTTCAGGCAAAGGCAGAGGATGTAAAGAGTATAAGCAGGAACTTTAGTTTTCAGTTGTTCAACATTTGGATGCAGCACAGATACTGCTGAATTTAATACATTGAGTTTCTTAGCCTAAAATATGTTTTGTGCTGGGACTGGAGTTGCAGGCCAGGTGCTTATACTATAATGAGATAAACCAATCAAGATCAACTTGATTTGTATGTCTGGAGGCACAGTTTGTCAGAAACCCCCACCATTTGCTATACTACTTCTCTGACAGGGCAATGTATGATCTGAAAACACAGGAAATTAGTGACAAGCAAGGACAGGATACTATGGTCCTGTTTGGGTCACCAGCAAAAGATCCCTTTGACTTCCATGGTGCAGAATTGGATCCGAAGCACATGCTGAGTAACGCTCATTACTGAGCTAACATCAAAAAGCCAAGAACATTTTCTTCTAGTCTACACGTGTTTCTCAGTACGAGTTATGCTAGCAGGACTTTCTGTTTAAGCCTCTTAAGCTTTAACATAGGTCATTTTGAAACTAAATTAGACAGCACTTTCTGAGCAGCTCCACCTCCTTTTCTGGGAAGGTGGACATCTCCTGTTGAGAGCATTGGGGGACACTGCTCACTAGTGATTTCTTCTTCTGGCACACGTTTGCAAAGCACAGATCCACTCCCACTCCTTACCTCTATCAGGCATATACACAGTTTTAAGTTAAGTTAGAAAAAGGGAGATTGTCCCTCACAGAGACCCTCTGTACACTACGGTGGTGTCTGCACTACCAGGCTTCTTGATGACTACAGACCACATCCATTTGGACGTACTATTGTGGCAAATGCCTCAAAGGAGGCTGCCAAGTCCTTTGTTCAAATGGGAAGGGTTATTGGGAAGCCATCCTTCATACAGGGTACTTTATGTTGAATTTTGCTGTCTGTGTATTTGGGAAATGGTTGGGTTGGTGTGATGGGATATAAGAGTTGCTATGTGACAGTTCCTTGGCAGGGTGGCTGTAATACAATAGCAGTTTACTTGTTACGATAAGATCTGAACTGCCAATGTTGAATATTGAGACAACTACATTAGGAGATAAGCATTGTTAAATTTTAGGTAAATCAGTCTTTCAGGGGCCCATAAAAATACTGTTTGCAAGAACACGAAGCAAAAACTTGTGGCTATAACAGTAATGAAGAATTAGGGGATTTTTCATATATTTTAATGCACCAGGGGAAAAAAACACCCACCAAACATTCCAAGTTCATAACTAGTTGAAGGATTGCTTCAAACAGTAAAAGCTGGCATAGCTGAAGTCATCGTTTCTGTTCTACCCAAGCCATTTAACTGCATTGCAGGAAGGGACTGTGCAGCATGTGCAAGGTTAAACCCGCGCACAGCTTCTATTAGATCATGGTCTCAGGTCTCAACAACTCGGATGGGCAAACAGTGGTTCAGTAAGTAGCCTAGAGCACAGAGTGGGCCTGAGAAGCAAAGCTACGAGCCATGGCTAAAAGGCCATATTTTAACTGCTAGCACAATTTCCTTCCTTTCATGCATTGAAAGAGGGCGTTAAAAAGAAGTATATAAATGGATTCACCTGCATCACTTTTCGTACCAGAAAGGAGAATTCACTGACTTGAGAATACTGTTATCCATATGGGATTGAAGGTCTGTTTCATTGTGCAACATTGTGTGTTATTCCCTTTTAATTTCCAAGCTGAGGAAATAAAGAAAAAATATTCTTTGTCATTATGCTGCTATTATGGCAGAGAATTTAATTGCATTCAAATCAAGGCAAATTTATGATTCCCTTAGAAATTGTAACTTGGTCCAAAACACTGAGCTCTTTCAGAGTGATAGTTGCTACGCACCTTTACAGAAAATATTTAACTGACAGAAAGTGTGTATTGTAGTTGATAAGGGAACGATTACATTGAATTTCACAACTTGTATGGATATGTGATTAATCACAAATGCATTTTTATTGTAATTTTTACATATAGGTTATGATAGGGAGCTGTAGAGTAGGATTTGTCTGCCTTATCCTAGGCATCTCAGAGTCAGATGTCCATGCTACAGCTAGTCATCCGTGGAGAGAAATAAGGACCTCCAAATGCTGATTTATCTTAAGATGAAGTGAGTGACCTGGAAGCTTGTGTTTTGGTGGCATAACTAGCACAAGCACAGGCACCTAAGTTCTGATGTCCAAACCATGTGAGGTGAATCCGTCCTCAGGGAGCAATTCAATGGTCTTTAGGAAGGCAATCATTTCATCATCATTTTTGGGAGCTTTCCCTCAATAAACATGTAAGAAGTTTTGCCTTTCTGGCTTGCCTACTTTATTAGTGTCTCTTTGTCCTGTCTCCTCCCGAACTGCCATTGTTCAGCCTGGAGATAACGTGAAAATGCTACCACTTTCGCAGTAAATACTCAAAAAGTGTTTTCAGTTCATTATGCAAACACACTCGCTTGCTGCCTAGGCTGCTCAAAAGTTTCTAACTTAAAGGAAGAAGGAAAAAGTTAGTAGAAAGAAGGATGTTCCTCCCAAAAAGGCAGGGAGGATATTGCCAGCAGTCTTGTCTTGATCATCTCTGTAGCTCAGAGGCAGAGAGAGAGATTGGGATAGCAATAAGAGGAATTAAAAAGCAGGTATCTGAGACTACACTTCGAAAAATCTACGAGAAAGTCATAATTGATGCTCATAGTGATTAAAAATTGAAAATCACTTAGGAGTTCATTCTAGGTAAGTTTAGTTTGGTCTGAGGCCAAATCAGAACTAATGTTTCCATAGAACTGTGTTAAAATACGACACACCATTCGGGTGTTATTTATGCATGTTTAAGCAGAATGAAAAAATGGGCTTTCCATCATATTGAGCTAATGTCCAAACAATGGGGACTATTTTAGATCTAGAAATTCATATTCAACATCCAGCTCAAAAGTTTATACATCCCAGTGAGAGACTGTGGTGGGGCTGATCTTTGGTTAAAAATGGCATGAAACCATTCTGGCCACTCTCAAACCAGTGAAGGGCAGTACCAAAGAACAGTTCTGTGTTATTTGTTTTCACAAGTTCCCATTATATTCCTTTTTCTTGAAGTCCTAAGACCTCTGTGAAGTGGGGTGGGTGCCCAGTCTTCTCACCAGCTTCTTTTGTTGCTGAACAACAACAGGTGAGGGGAAAGCCAGCTTAGGTCCACAGGATGGCATGGGGAAGGTTGAATGTGTTGCCCAGTCTTCCCTGACTCTGTTTTGGTATAACCTGTCTCAGAAGATCTACTGGTGTCCCTCATTCTCATGCAGGATGCCAAATGGATTGAATAGATCATCTTCTGCCCTCCCCCATCACAAAAAAAAGTCCAAATTTGAGGAGGGGAGAGGCAAGTCTGCATGTGAGT
Source organism: Ibycter americanus (assembly GCA_035590275.1). Classification (NCBI taxonomy): domain Eukaryota; kingdom Metazoa; phylum Chordata; class Aves; order Falconiformes; family Falconidae; genus Ibycter; species Ibycter americanus. Next base: position 4,532,072 of record JAVJGI010000032.1, read on the forward strand.
CACCTTGTGCTTTTCATGGCAAAAAAGGCAGTGTATACCCAGAAGAATGCCTGTCAGCAGTGGCCATGGGGAATGGAAGGGAATCTGACCTTAGGGGAAAAAAACAGATAGGCATTTCTTCCACAGTCTAAGCCTGTGACAACTGATGTTATTGTAGTTTTGCAAAACCAGCTGAGGGTCACTAACAGCTTCCTTAAATTGCTGAGCCACACCGCAGGCAGGAGTCAGGCACATGACTATGCAAAGTGTGTGGTATTGATACCCACCCAGGTGATGAAGCTAAATATAGAGATAATGCAGCCTTTTCTGGGCAGGGGGTAAGAGATTAAAGTCTTACTGACAGCGATACAGGAGAAGAAAGGAAAGCTGCAACCTTTCTGCATCAGCTCCAACAACATCTGCAGCCTGTTGCTAGTGGAATGTGGTGCTCCAGGCTTCCAAAAATATGGAGGCATCTCCCCCAAGGCGAGTACTGCCCTGGGAGTCTGAAGAAACTATAAGCCAAACTAAATATTAACCTACCTCCAAGCATTGTAGCAGTGTAATTTTTTACAACATACTACATCTGAGATGGTGCAAACATCTGTTACTGGGTTTGTTGTTTGTTTTGTGTCTGTGTCTGTGTGTGTATGTGCTCTTCAGAGAAGGGAGAGGGAAAGAACTGCCAGTCTCTGAAGTTTGCCATGACTCAGAGGTCCAGGTGCAATGCTAAAGAGAAGTTGGTTTGAGCCAGATTGAAAGAAAACACTTTAAAGATACTTAAACAAGCCTCTGTTAACGTTCAGAGGTGGAGTGCTTTGTCTGGAGTTTAAAAAACCTTGCTTTTCATCAACTGTGCAACAGTAATGGGACATTTCCCAACTTTTCACAGCTACGATAAAGAAATACAAAGTGTTATTTCCTCTCTCGGTTGCCATGGGTCTGTGTTCTCCCCTGTGAGCTGCTGTCGGCAGTTCAAAGGTGTGGAGCAAACCCAAACCTCCAGCTTGCACTATTTGTGACTTCTACTGTTGACCAAAAAGGGAAAGGCAGTTCTCAGTACCCAATGTCCATCCAGCAGAGCCTTTCAAAAATGAAAGAATATTGTGCTGTCAGCTTTGTTCAAAACCTTTCTCATGGTCCCAGTGCATCTTCCTAACTCCTTCCCCCAAATATGTTTGAGTGGTCTGAAAAAAGTGTTTAAATCTGAAATTTAAGGATTGGCTGAAGACAGCACGTCTGATGGTACCTGTCAGCAGCAGGCCTCGGCGGTTGCTTGGCCGTGGTGTTGTATGGTCTGAATGGATGTTGCCCTGTCTTCAAATGTCTTCTTTATGCTAGTCTACTCCACAGCAGGCTTTGAGGTGTCTGGATGAACAGGACCAGATACTTCATTAGCTTGTTTAATGTGATGAAGGTGGAGGAAAAAGGCTGATCTATTCATACTCTTCAGCAGACACCAACACTTGTGACTTTAGCTGCAAGTGGAGCAGTTAAGTGAACCAAAAACCAGAGTATCTAAGAAACTGAGCAAATCCTGGTTATCAAGAAGCAGAGGATGAGTGTTCTTCTGTTTTCTGTTTCAATGAGGACAAAATCAGGCTCCTAAATGTCCTAACACGTATCCCAATAACTGGGGAATGAGACTACTCAACTCATCTCTGCAGCCACCTGTGCTCCTGTACTTCCTTTCAGAAAATAGCTGCCTCCATTAATCTTATTCCATTTAACTGGATTGAGTGTTGCCTGAGTGTTATCTATATTTTCTATACTGTGACCAGAAGAGAGACTGAATGCCATACGTAAGCTCATTATATATTTGTGTGTACAACTACAGAAGTACTGGAGGAGGTTCACCCTCGCCCAACTTCTTGGTATTTGATGGGGAGAAATTTAGCCCAATAATGTCTGAGACTGTGTGGGAATATCCCCTTCCCTGCTGTGTACCAAAGGTGGTGTTTCTATAGTTCAAAATAAGATTAGGGTTTCCTTGAATACGGATAACCATTTGCAAAATACAAGGAGCCTGTTCTTCGCTTGATGTGGTCGGGACTGCGAGGTGAAGATCAGCTTTGGGGTCTCACCTGGGCTTTATGCTGGGCTCGTTTGGGCACAGTGTCAACTTCAGCCACTCAGTTTCTCAGTCCCCAGTGAAACAGGAATAAATACTATTTGGTTCCTCACCCAAATGGTGCGAAGTTTTATTTTGCTGTATTTGAAGAGCGCTTTGAAGATACAAATCCCTAGCATTACAATTTGTTTCAACATGCATGTCCTGATAGTAAACTGCTGCATAAAAGCCCAGCATTCAGCTACAATGGTATTAAGAATAATCAAATGATTCAGAAATGTGAGTGGTTCAGGGCCCATAAAAGATAGCAGATATAAGCGAAGCCAAAAAAAAATGTCTGTGTATTACAAAGCTGTATTACAAAAGACTGTCATAAAAATATATGTAGAATATTATTTGTATTGTAGGAGAAGTGCTCGGTATCCTTTCCGGCAGAAAATCATATGTAAATCACAAAATCTTTTCAAAGATGTTCTATAAATACACAAACCTTGTGGGCTAAGAGATGAGTTGGAGACTGTTACCCAATCTGCCCTGGAGCAGGCCAGGAAAGTAGATCTGCTGCTGAAAGAGAAACAATTTTCCAAGATTTATAGACTATAAATATTTTATTTACCCTCCAAAGAAAGAGTCTGTACTTGTAGCAAAAAATGTGTACAAAGTGTGTGCAGGGTTGGGTCCTCTTTGGTTTGGTGTGACTGTGAAAATAAATTAAAGCATCCCTGGAAGCCAAGTGAGTTCAGGTGTCTTTTGGTCCCATCTCATTCATCACAGGGAGGTACAGTGAGGTTTCCCAGGCACGTCTGGCCTGGGAGCACTGCAATGTTCTCACACGTCTGTGACTGCACAGAGAGCTTTTCAGGCCTTAACTCTGAGCTGAGAAAGTACAGATGAGCCATGAATACAGAGCATTTCAATATCATTTCCAATTCTCAGGCTAGTGTCCAGCATAAACTGCAAGCTGTTTCTGCTTTTAGCTTTCTTATAATTGGGTCTTATCTAGCTGCGATATAGCATATCATTTCCAAATGCTCTGTACGCTCTAAGCAATGTGTAAGGGTAATGAACAGGGGTTTGGGTATGTGCATTCTGCAAGTCTCATCAGAGGTAGCACTAATATTTACTTGTTTGCATTTCAAATGAAAGAGAGTCTATTTAATAACATTAGTAATTTGGTCAATATTGGCACAGTCCAAGTGCCAAGTGGAGAGCTGGATGATGTTTTCATTAACCTCAGCACTCTCTGTAGTGCTGTAGTTTTTCTTGGGAGACTGTTTTCTGTCACTGTAGTGTGACCAAGGCTGTGGAGGAAGAGGTGTTATAAGTGTTTCCAGGCTTCACTCTTCATCACTGTTGCCTCTCTGCCAGAAAGCTTGCCTGTGCTTGGTCGATTAAGCATCTTCTTCCTTCTGCTCTACCTGCTCAGGTTGAGCTCCGCAAGTCCTCAACTCCGTGTGGGAGACCTCAATTTTTGCCCCTTACCTGCCATACCAGCCCTGTCTGTGGAGCAGCTGAAACTTGTTCATCAGCATCCACTTGATGGGACTAGAAGTCTCCATTCCTAAGGTGTGATTATCTGGGAAGAGAAATGCAATACATTTATTCATTCATTGATACCCTTGTGAAAGCACGTTATGGCTTATGTTGCTTACATACTTTTCTGTGGCAGTCATCGCAGTATTTTGCAGATAAAATTGAATTAGTTCTTAAAATTAGTCTAGGGAAGGGAAGTGTACAGATTCCCATGTTAGAGATGGAAAAGCTAAGGGAGAGAAGAAAGATGACTTGCTCAAGGAATCTGTGGAGAAAGAGTGGGAGGGGAAATCCCATCTGCCAAAGAAGGAATTAATCTGGACTACAGGAAGCATGAGAGAGACTGAGTTGCAGATGATAAGAAGGTTGGAGGGAAAGTGAAAGCTGGCCTGAAATCTGCCTGGATGCAGGAGAGAGAGGAACTATATTTTCTGAAATTACCCGCAGGAAAGTACCTGTACCTATGCAGCCAAAAGGGAAACCAGTACCTGGGTGAGGCTAGGACTTACCTCTCATATAAATAAGGAGACTGTGAATTAGAAGGTTGTCTCTACTTGGCTCGAGCACAGTGCTGGGCAGCATGCTTGGAGCAGAGCTGCCTGCTTACATGGAGTCTGAATTCAAGCCTCTGAGCAAAACATCCATTCTTGGTTCAATAGTTCTGTTCACAGCAGAGGTTGCAAGATGGGGTCACAAGAAAGAAGTCATTATTTTGCTACTGAAAATTCTGTTTCTAGCTAGTAATCATTGCTGTTTCTGCCTGTTGTATGTTACTGTGCTTAAGCTCATGTTGCTTTACATATTTTAGTATTTTTTATCTTTAAAAGTGATGGGAAAATAGACCTCCAGCATGCTTCTAAGAGTTTCTATCATTCAGGGGTTTTGCACAGTGATATGATGGCAGGGATTTAGGTGCTGAGAATTACAGAAGTAATTAGACTATTCGTATGAATTTAGTAAAGTTAATCTGTGCTGGACCACATCTGTAATTCATCTAAGGTAGTTTTTCACTTGTCAAGTAATTCCCAAACAAATAATTCCCAAGCAGATGATTTCAACTCTTAACACCAAACTTTGTGTTCAACCACCAAAACATGCTTCTTCCTCTGCATCTCTGATGGTCCCACTCAGTTCTTTAGATAATATGCATGTTGGTGTCAATAGTGAAAAAACTATGTCTAAAACCAAGAATAAAGTGTGTCTTAGTGAAAGGACAAAAATTCCCCATCAACAATGACTTAACTCGGCAGCTGTTATCTCGCTGGGATCAGGATTTCATGGTGCTCTTAATAAAGAAATATTGCACTGGATGAGTAAAACTCCAGGCTTGTATCTTCCAACATCAGAGGAAGTTACTCCTGTCTTCCTTTTAGCTGCTGACAGAGCGAATACGTCAGCGCAGAGTACCTAAAGGTACAGTGACTCGACAGTAATGAGTGAAGCCTGGTGAAATGTGAGCCAGTATGTTTTCCCTGGGGACATTTCAGATAGCTCCTATTTCTATGTGGGCTACAGACAGTGAGCAGAGATAGCGTCACAGTAGCTTTTCTGAATCGCAGAGGGCAAACCAGAAACCAAGTGTAAATCACCAGGACAAGGGAACTCAGTCATCTGAGTCTGGAAAGCATTTATGGCTCGTTTTTAGGTCAAGGTTTGCAGGGAAGGTTGTTTGACTGACTTGAAGAACTTCCTTGTCAACCTTGAAATGCATCTAAACTAGGTTATTTTTGTGCCATAAGGTGGCTGCCTGTGTTTCTAGACCTCATATTTGTACATATCTTGGTGCTGCAATGTGCTGCTGTTCCTTTATCTTCAGCTAAAAGTGAAAAGCAGGAACACTTGCCTCCTTTGTCTTTGTGGTGCTGTACCTCTTCTGGGCCAGTCCAAATGTTTCCTGAGCACTCTCAGTGATTGTCCCCTGTGTGCCCTGGCATCTTTCGTGACCACTGCCCAGAATGTGGATTGAAATGTTCTGTCTAAATAAATGCAGTATTTCTACTTGATGTGAAGCAAGTGTCCGTCCTGGTATTCACAGCTTCCTGACAGAGGCATTTACCAATTTTATTAACAAAAACAACCCTTCCCTTTTGGAGTCAGTTTTAATTTATCTCATCCCTGCCACAAAATTTCCTTTCGATGCCAGTGGGAGGTGAAGGAAACTTCTAGAAAAAAAAGGCCCAATAAAATATAGGTTAAATGTAGCTCTAAAGGATGTAATATTTTAGATGAAAAGCATCCTTCAAAGCAGTCCAGTGTTTACTGAACATGATGCCTTTGACACTGTCAAGTGCCCAAATCAGCTTCAGCATTTAGATAACTGAACATCCCTCTTTGAAACCTATTGATGGGAGAAAATAATGCAAAGATAAAACATTGTATTTGCAAAGGAAAGATGGACTGGCAGACATACACATTTTGAGACCTGAAAAAAAAATATCTTCATAAAATTACATACTGAGTTATCTTTATTGCTTCAGCATGCAAAACAAGTCTTGAGTGATGTTATAAATGTCCCGGTGTATTTGCAGTTCCTCACCAAACCACCTGTTGGGTTAACTGCAGGTCTGTCACCTAAATTAAATGTTTTAATACAGTTTAGTTCCTTTACTCCTTAGGGCCACAATGCCACTTTTATCCTGAGGTGTTGTTAGCAGCGCCCTGACCTTGGTTTACAAGCAGTCAAATAAAATTTTTGACCTGAGCATGACAAAACCCTGTGCTTTCCTACATCTAGGTGAGCTGTAACTCTCACATTTTTGTGGTGACCTTCGTGTCAAACCTGAAGGGCAAATGGGATAAGCGCTGGGCAGGTGATGGACGTTCATTAGAGTGGTGGTGCAGGCAGTAATCTTACTGCCTAATTTACATGTCCGCATTAGAAAGCTGGTTTACCTTGGCTCTGCTTACAGTCAGTGGAGCCTAATTCACTTGTGGTTCAGTCCAGCCGAACTATAAACTATGCTCTCTGGTGAAGACATTTATTTTTTTATTTTTTTTTAGCATCTCCTAAGGCACCAAACCTGGATGCATGAAAGCAGGCAGTGTGAATAACCTCCTAGAGGGAGATAAGCGCCTTGCATCAAGAAAAAAGCTTACGACACCAGCCTCCCATGAAAGGACAGGGGACAGGAGTTCTGCTCTTCAGATGGCTACAGTCCCACAGGAGTGAGGCATGAGAAGATGAAGATATCAGTGAAAACAGAGGAGGGAGGTTCAGAAGGTGACACATGGCCAGGAATGAGGTAAGGAAGCTGAGAACTAGCTTAATAACTGAGAATGTATTAATTCTCAAAATAAAAAGTCCTGTGGATTCACTCCTCAACCCTCACTGAGTGTCCCACTGTGCTTCCACACTGGACCAAGAGTTTCTCTTGCACCAGGCTGGAGGAGCCCGTGCAGCAGCACAAGCGCGGTGAGGTAGACTCCAAACCTACCTGCCAGCTATCACTTTTTATTCAATGCTGCAGCAGTTTCTTACTGGGAAGAAGGGAAAGTGGGTGAGTGAAAATACCTTTTTGCTGGTAATTTTATATTCTGAAGCTCAGCCTATGGATAGAAGGATCATCTGGGGGCAGAAGAAAAAATGCAACTGCTAGTTTGACATTTTGTTCAATATAGTGGAGAAGTGACATGGGATGTGGTATTTTAGAAGAGCAAAACAACACATTAGGCATCAAAGGAGATAGTACTGGAATTGCCTCTGATGAACCTAGGATGCAACTCTGGGTACGTTTAATGCACAAATGGGGAAGAAGGGGTTGCAATCTCCTTTGGGGAGAAGCAGCAAATACACAACAGGGACAGTCTGTGTGAGCCTTCATAGACAGCCACAAACTCTAAGCACAGAGAGAGCAGTACCATGACTAAGCTTCCCACTATTTCATAGGTGATGACCCGGTTGTGAGCTCTCCCCGTGCCTAGAGGAGGCAAGGCTGGCTGGCTGGCTGAGAGATCTACAATGGCAGCTGCACCTCCCCTGAAACCCCAGGTGGGACTTTTGCTTTCTGAGAGCAAAACCACAACAGAATTATGACCTGGTGGGAACTCAAGTGAAAATAAACCCGGTCATCAACAAAATCAGATCTGGGAAGGAAGTGTGGTGAAGGTCAAAGCAGAAGGACGCTAGATAAATTCAAAATACACATAGTTTAACTATAAAGGTGCAAAAGAGTAAACTCCTTTGGGGCAAATGACAGGAGATTTAGAAATCTTCTCTTGATATGCAGAAAAGAACTGGAATATTAGGAGGAAGTTTGAGCTACATATTTGTAGTAGCTTAATGTTACTTAAGGATGTGCCAGCTTAGTCATGTTCATTAACAACTCTTCGTAACAGGCAAAGTCGCATAGATAGAGAACCAGGGAAGAGACCAGATTTTATGCTCAGCCCTGAAAAAAAGCAAATAATAATAAAAACACTGTGGAAAGAGAAGGAATGGCTTGCCACTTTGGACATAAGCAGACCCTTGTAACAGGTACTCAGGATGTTAGTCTTTGGTCTACTTTGTGTGTATTTCATTGTTTCATTTTCAGACTTCCTATCTGATAACATGTAATGAAATATGTATTCTAGACAACTACCTCATTAGAGTACAGATTTGTTTCGTAGAAAGCCGGATGTTTTTGATGACATGTAAGAATGCCGTAGCTAAAAAGCATTAAAATAGCTACAGCTTGCGGCGCATGTTAACACAGAGGGAGCCTACATGAGTACACTGTGTAAATAGCTGCACTTCCTTCCAGTGGGCTGGAAATTAGTCCTTGGTTTTCTTTGTTGAATGAAAAATGTGCTATGTTAAAGATGTGATTTTGCATCTTACACAATTTTATTTTCCCCATCGAACAACTGGAGAATAAACTCTTCCATTTTCAATAACATTTTCGGACATTTTCTGAAATCTGAATCCTCTTCCTTGCCCTCCCTCCATACCACTTTGAAAGGTGGCCGTTGCGGTTTGGAGCAGGGAAGGGATTGCTCAAAGCTCTTCCACAACATCATGAATAATTTGAAACATGTATTTTTAAAATCTCAGAAATAATAGGTATTTCTGAGTTAACTCTCAAATTTGAAATCTGTTCATTTACAAACTTCTGAGTGTCTCCCACTGTATAAATGTGGGAGCAGCAGCTCTTTAACATCATGGAGCACCATTTCAGAAGTGTTTAATTTTGTTAGAGGAGGAATCTTTCAAATTATAGGTGCCAAAGATAATACTTTTCTGATTTATACTGCATAGATAAGTATGTATCACTCAAGTGTGAGAACAGGGAAGAGCTGAAGCATCCCCTGTATAAGGCAAAGATACAAATTGCATTATTTTCTGTTCTCTAGGGATATTGAAGGCAATATTGTGGCAAAGAGCAGCTCATTGAATGTATGTGACAATCAGGAGCTTGCCAAAAGCCTTTCAGAAACACGTTTAGTACAGCTAATTCTTGTGATCACATAAAGTTATTCATCTTTTATCAATTCAGATGGCTCTCCTTCTGGGGACAGCCTGTCTCCCAGCTGACATTTGATGTGTACTGTGTTAGCATTGCCACATCTCCAACAATGAAAAAAGGGTACAGTAGATTACATGATGCGTCAGAAAGATGTTGCTGCAGTGTCACTTGTCAGCAGCAAGGGCCAGTCTGGTGACCACAACTGAAAAAAAAAAATCAAAGACTTGGGAGAGAAAGAGCTGCAAGCCGAGAGCATCAGTCTGAGCCATAGCTCCCTTTCATTCTGCAGTATGGTGCTGGCATGTTGCACCAGCAAGACTCCCAGTCCCTTTAAAAAAGGAGATCTGTGTCTCCAGACTAAAGATACATAGATGATGAAATATGCCACGACATGAGGAGTGTGCTGTCGCTTCTAGCTAGCAGGAGCATTAACTGAACTCATTTCCTCCTCCCTTTTGCAAGAGATCAGCAAAAGGGAAACAGCAGTGACTTGCTGGGGCCAGGGGCAGGATGCATCCCCGGGAGGGCAGTGCTTTTTGGGGTGTGGTGTAGGGCTGGCCTCGGATCCTGCTGGGGATGTTTACATCCCTTGCATCAATTTACATTACTTTCTTGCTATATGCATTGACCCTTGAAAAGACAACCCTGCTGATTGCAACTGCTCTTGCTGCAGTCATTTAACTCTTTCATATTGAATCCAAAGAAGCTGTCTGGAAGTCTTCTGCAACTGTATAATTTTCTGTAATTGATTTTTTAAATATGCTGGACTTCCATACAATGACAGCAGGTCTTTGAGCAAGGCCATCAAGAAATTAAAAAGAGACACAGCCTTGGCAGCTTCTAGGACACAAATAAGGTATATAGACAATTGAGGAGATTAGAGAGAAATGTAATTTTATTTGCAGTGGGAAAATGCATCCTAAGGAGGAAGCAGAAATTTTGAGGGCTGGGCAAACCATGCCAGAAGTGAGTGCAGCTTCTAGATCCAGCTAGGGCTGAATGTTTTTCCTTTTGTTGTATGTGTCTTAGATACAAATTCCAACTTTATAGAAGAAAATAATTTTCTACCGTGAGGGTGGAGAAATACTGGCGTAGGTTGCCCAGAGAGGTTGTAAGACCTCCATTTTTGGAGATATCCAAAACCTGACTGGACATGGTCCAAGCAACCTGCTGTAACTGGACCTGCTTTGATGAGGAGGTTGGAGTGGAGGACCTCCGGAGGTCCTTTCCAACTTATGTGATTCTATGCCAACAGTAATGTGGTCTTTTTCATTTGCAAGTCAAATACTAGTGGAGGTGGATCTGTACAAAGTTTACTGACATTACCTGTTAATATGACACTTTAAAAGGTCTCAGCAACATCCCTTTCCATATTATCTTTAAAACAGTCTTAAAAAAGAGAAAATACCACTATTCTGGTTCAATATCAGCCAGGTGAGTAAGTACACAGAGAGGTACCTGCCCCAGCTGGAAGCCTTGATCAGAGCAGTTACATGTACAACCGCGGCCCGAGGAGCAGCGACTAGAGCGTAACAGGGACTCTGATGCCAGCACCCAGTCAAATTCCAAAACACAAACCTGCCAGGAGATGACATTAATTTGTTTAGGGGGATGTCATTATATCACATAGAGCAAACACGTAGATGCACCATGTCAGAGGGAACCTGTAGGGCATTGTGGATGTTAGGTATCTACAGCATGTGGATGGCTTCACGCTGGAGGAGGGGAAGGTGATGAACATTTAACTCTGCTTAGCATTTCTGTGCAGGACAGAATGTGAAGGATGTGTTCCTCACTCAGAAAAATGTGAAGCTTTTTTATTTTAATCTAGTCAAAATATAGAGATTGGAATTTGGCTGCAAAACCTGGGCTAACCTGTCTGCAAAGGCAAAGTGAACCAAGTTATTGAACCTTGGTCCTTGGAAGTGTCTTTGGGTTTTTACATCATGAGATTCTGAGGCTTCCCAGTCTCTTTTTGAAGGATGCCTTTATGATTAAGCTGAAAAGTTACATGAATTTTTAAAAAATGTATCTACTTATGCTTACATTCCTGTTAAGCCTAAAGTTGAACTGCTTCTTTGGGAGTGACAGCTCAGATGTGAGTGAAGGGCCAAACGAAAATTATGTAGAGATCTTATTTGACAAGGCCACTTCAGACAAAAGAAATGTTAAACAAATAGCCTTACACAATGGGAAATGGTGAACTTCTGCTGAACCTTGCTGATGGCTGGGTGCCAAAGGAAAGTTTGAAGCTACCCGCATGTTCTCTTTTGGAAATCTCTCTGGTTTTAATGTGCGGCATTTGTATACCATTTTAAATGGAAAATGAAGACTGTTTAATTATCTTTCCAGGGTATGACAGCTGATAGAAATTAAAATGTCTGCCCAGAACTCCTATGCTTAACGGAGTGAAAATCCTGAATACTGGTAATTACTCAGACGATATAAACCTAGGCCATATTAAGCTGTAAACATTAACTAGGTGAGACTAGATGATTTTGCAACATAATGATAATATCAAAGAAAATGAAAACATTCAGGTGTTACCACCCTGCATGAGTGTTGCTTTCGGACTGCAATCTGCTGCCACAAGCAGTAAAAGCAGTCATGGTCTGGGTAGCTTTTCAGAATTGTCTGCTTGGCTAGGCAATGCAAGGCAAGGTCTGTGAGTAGAAGCAATGGCTTTTCTTAGGGTAGATGCAGTTAGAAGAAGCTTTCCAGCATTCAGGACCACAAGTCCTTTGAATTTTAAGATAAAACTGCAATTTCTCTGCGTAATAGAAACCAAATCCTGGTGAAGAATATGAACTCTGCCTGTGAGGAAAAGGCTCTAACATTCAACCACCTTGTCATTACCTTCTGATATTCCAGATTTTTTTTTTTTTTTAATTTTTTTTTTTTTTGGCCATTACAGAAAAGCTGCAGTCTAATATTTTAAAGATTCTGATCATTGCTATCTGCAGTAACCGCAAAGAGCAAATTACTGAAGGGATCGATCTCATAAAGAAAAATTAACTATTTGAAATGGAAAGTTGCCATCACAATCTGATGACACCAATTAAAGTTACAGAAAATGCAGCTCACTGTTTGAGGCAAAAGAAAGACAGAGGCTGGGCCAAGTTGTTTTAAGGTGTGTTCTAGTCATTGTCCTTTTAACTCAAGATGAGTCTGAGCTTTAAATCTGAGATCCACAGGCAAGTGTCCTAGGGCACTGGAAGGTGCTTATGTGCAGGTTTGCATGCCACCCCAGCCCTTGTTTTTAGTAAGAACATTTCATTCTCCTGGTAGAAGAAGGAGGAATACTTCAAAAAGCTCAGAGCTTTGAGTCAAAGAGGCTTCTAGCCATAGCTGGCTGGAGAAGTTCACAGATTTTCTGGAATTACAACCTGTTTCTCCCCATCCCTCTTATATGATGCCTACAAAATGCTTGGCCATAACTAGAGCTCAGGAGCCCTCAAAACATGGTTTAGTGTGCTAGTGAAGACAGACTAACTCTACCTGCATGCTTCCCAGTCCTCCCAGGCTTTTAGATTATCAGGTCTTCAGAGTGAGTTTTCTGGTTGGGATCCTGAGATGCTGCCACAAACCCAGCTCCAGGTAAAACTTTCCCTGATGAACTTGCTGGTTTTAACCTGTTCTGCTCAGAGAAATGTTTCTGCTCCCCTCACCTGGTACAAGTTCCTGAAGTGAAGAAGGGTGGCTGATGACTCGGTTGCACTGGTGGCTTTAGGGGGTGCCATTACATTATGGGACAGGGCTTGCTAGTCAGGGTATGCAAGTACCAGTGCAAATCCTTCTGTGTGAAATGCCTTTGAAATCCCCAGGGGAAGCAATGGAAATCTAATAGAAATACCGATTATACAAAATTGGCCTGATGAGTAGTTTGTCTTCTGAGGAGATGCTGGTTAAAATTTCATTGTCAAATAGCAAGAGCAGCAGGATGTGTCAGTCCTTCTCATTAAATCCTCCTTCGCAGAGATGATTTGACCCCAAGGAATTGTAAAAATAAATCACAAAGCAGCTCAGCCTTTCACATGGGCCAGACTGCAGCAAGTGGCAGGTATTTTAATACAAGATGTACCTGAATCCACAGACTCCTTGCAAGATAATTGCCCACCTCCTGTACTTCAGCTGACACCAGTGGAACAACTTCCAGTGTGATGACATACTCAGAGCTGTTTTAAGGACAAATTATAAACATTTCTAGCTACAGGCTAAATACAACTTGGTTTGCCAAGTGCAGTCTCTTCCCTTGGTTTGCCAAGTGCAGCTGAATGTGAGATGTATTTATGCTGCAGCAGGAAGACCCATGAACAACTCACCCAGCTCTCTGTCCCTTTTCTCTGCAAAAACACTAATCCATGACACAAAAATTACTGCAGAAGCTAAGTTAAACACTATTTTTCTGCATGAGAGCCTGTTACTTAGGTGCTGTCCTACTGTGATTAATGAACATGGGCTCTTCCACTCCCTGGCCTCTCTGCCATTTACGGTGCTAAACATGCTTAGCTAAAAGTAAAAAGCTGTGAGGCTGTTTTCCAGCTGCTAGCCTTAAATTTAGTCAAATTAACATACTGCTTCTCAGGCACCCTCTCTGTTATAAAGATTGTATCTGCCACATTGGTCTTACCTGCTCCAGACCATTAGCTTCAGCACCATTTAGAAGGTTCAGGGTAGGAGAAAATCCAGTTTGAGGTTTCCTGCTGCCAACTGTTGCTGCTGAGTGTGCTGGGAGAAGGGAAAGCCATGAAAGTATCTGTTCTCTTCTCTTCAGGCAGAAAACAACCATAAATTCACAAGAATAACACCTGCTGAATGGTAAGGTAGCTTTCAGCAGTGAAACCACACTGGCAGCCAGGGCCAGGATATGGCCCTTCCCCACACCACGGTCATGGGAAAGTCATTGATGACCCACATCGTTACTGACCCCAATGCACCATAACCATCAGTGGCAACTGAGGTTGTGACAGAGGTGTGGGAAGAACAGTATTGGCTCTGAAGCTTTGGTATAGTTGTATTTGCTATCACTGTCCAAAGGTTTCCCCTCCACCTCTGAATAAGCAGGTGAGCAACATTTGCTATGCACAAATATTTGTAACAAAACTGAGTCCTAACACATGCCTCCTGGGAAAAAAATGCTTCTGGAAGTATAGACTATACTAGGAAGGCTTTTTTGCTTTGGAATATGTTGGATATGGGAAAAGTCTGTTATCATGCCTAAAATGGATTTTCTACCTTGATTTCTGTAGCTGTTTTTTTGACAGCTTTGTACAGTATGGTTTCAGGTATCAGTGTTGGACTTAGAACACTGTGGGCAATCCAGTTGGGCTCTCAGTGTCAGCAGGCTCATTCTCTGGTGTCAGGAAGGCTCCAGAGGCTAAGGTCTCTGCAAAACAGCTTCAGCTCTCCTCTCCTCATCTCTTGGATCTTCCCTTTCACCAGTTCCTCTCTCATGTCACCTGTGGACACCACAGCAACCACATCTCTCTTCTTTTCCTTTAGTGTCACTTAGCCAGAGGAGAGCACAAGCTGCTCCCTGGAGCTTTGTTCTGTGGATGAGTTGGTGAGCACATCCATGGCCAGCAGTGTGTGCTGAAGGCAATATCTAGAAGGCTAGTTCTCCCTGCCTTTCCCTCTGTGGCAGCATTAATAACATCACTTTTCTCTACGTGCCTCTATTTTTATGGAATTTAGAGGACTTTTTAAGCTCTTTACTGCAGCTTGCTAGCTAGCTTGGGTTAAAGCTGAACACAGTCTGATGGTAACAGCCTCATTTCCACAGGAAACCAGGCTAAAAGACTTCTCGCCTGCACTTGAAGCTGCCAGTTTGACAAGCTGCCAGAGCCTGCCTGACAAAAGCAAACCTCTCCGCACTTCCTCCTGCAATTTCTTTCCCATGGAACCTAAAGGTGAACTGCCAGGCCATTGATCTCACTGCAAACAAGGTATTGGCAGCAGTGGCAGGAGCTCTCCATGGGGATGAAGTGTCTGAGAATGGCACATGCTGGCTGCTCGTTACATTGATCTGGTACTAACTGGTCCCTAAATGAAGTGGAGTCACCGAAAGTGAGCCACAGGGCATATGACTTATTTTCATTAGTAGATCCAAAATAGTCACCCCCTCAAAAGTTAGACAAGGCATGGCATATCACAAATTTATTTCAGATTCAGCTCCCTTGCAGATTCCTCCAACTTTAGAACAGAACCCTTGCTTTAATCTTTAGAGGAGCACTTAATGCCAAGTCAACACGATAGCCTGCTTCTTCCTCGTTAGTCAGCGACTGATCCTGTTTCTCTGTTTTCAGCACAGGACTGAGAGGTTGATGGCAGGCAGAGTTATTAATTCCTGTCTGTGCTGATGAGTGGCATGGCTCTGTCTGCTGCCTCGTGCTGCTCCAGCATTAACCCTCACCGCCTTGCCAAGCTGGGGACTGGCACTGTGACCATCCTGTGGACAGGGAACTAAAGCCCCTAAAGTTAAAGCCACAGCTCTTTTGGTTTTGTGTATCCATCTGCAAAGGCTCTGGCTCTCTGGGGAGACCCTACACCCCTTGCAGCCACAGTGGCAGAGTCCTTAGTGACTCGAGCTGCAGCTATGAACGATGAGCATTTCTGTAAATCAGACAAACCAAGCCAGTCAGCAGAAATCTGGGGAACCATTAGCCAGCAGCTGTCTCAGAGAAATGTGTTGTAGGAAACCCAAGTAATAGTGGCAGCGGTGGCAGCTGTGGACTTTCCATCGCCCGGACCGTAAGGTCACCCCTTGCCTTCCTGCAGGCTCTGTCTCACTCTGCAACAAAGAGGAAGGGGTCCCACAGGACAGAGTTTCCATCCTCAGACAGACCTTTTTACTCCCCAGGCTGACACAGAGAACATCCATCCCATGCACCACATGAAATACCACATGTGGAGGCAAAACCATTCATTTTTAAACCAGGTAATGTCCATGATTGAGCTGACAGCCTGACTCCACAAAGAGTTGTCCTGGCATCACCTGGGGACAAGAAACTGTGGCACAGAGGAAGTCCTTGCCTAGCTGGTGATAGCAGGAATCAGGACCATTACCCACTTCTGCAGCTGAAGTCAGTGTCATGTCAAACCACACATTAACCACACATTCCTGAGGTCTCTCTGCTCGGGGGAAAAATGTTTGTGAGCCAGTGGCCAACGGCTGAGAGAACCAATTTAAATCAGATATGAAACTTTAATGCTGGACCTTCTGAAGTGCTTAAATTTGCAAATCTAAGCACCAGTTTAACACCAATGTTTGTAAGTGTCAGGCTTTTTAAAAGATAGCTGAGCTCCCCACTGCACCCTGGAATCCCACCCTGTGCTTATCAGAAGCTACCTAGATGACCAACAAGGCTGAAATCCCTCAATGAGCTGCCCAGAGCTCTGCCACATGTACTTATGGAATAGTTGATTGTGGTGGTTGTCTTGGAGGAGATGAATAGGCCAGTTTGATGTTGGCCCTCACATCTACTTGCTGGCAGCAAAGTGATGAAAAGATGCAGTGACAGGAGCATGCTCACCAAAATGTGGACACAGCATGGGAACCAACAAGAGGAATGTGTGAATTGTCGGGCTACAAGCATATTGGGATGATGGGGACGTGGTGGCATAGCTCACTCAACTGGACAGTGTTTGGGAAGGACAGCCTGGGAGGGGGAGTTGCTCTGTGTAAGAGGGCAAGAGGGCATGTATGGAGATATGCTCAGGGATGGGTGATGAGCCAGCTGAGAGCTTGTGGATCAGGGTTACTGCATGAGTGATTTTGTCATGGGTGTCAAAGAATGTGATCAGCGGCGCAAAGTCCAGCTGGACCAGTCACTGCTGGTGTACCCCAGGGGTCAATACTGAGGCCAATCGTGTTTAACACCTTCATTAATGACCTGAATGATGGAGCAGAGGGCACCCTCAGCAAGTTTGCAGAGGACAAGAAGCTGGGAGGAGCGGCTGATGGACCGGACGGGTGTGCTGCCCTCCAGAGGGACCTCAACAGGCTGGAGAAATGGGCCGGCAGGAACCACATGAAGTTCAACAAGAAGAAGTGCTAAGTCCTGCCCCTAAGGAGAAACAACCCCAGGCACCAGTATGTGCTGGGGGCCAACTGTCTGGAAAACAGCTTGGCAGAAAACCTTCTGTGGCTTCCACATTCTGGGTGGGGTGTCCTCGTTGAGCCCTGATGAGGGGAGCAAATGGGCCACATGCCTGCCCTGTGCCTCCCACCAGAAACACCGTGGCAGCTCTAACTGCGTGGATATGTGCAGATAACCATGTAGATAGCTTAGATGTTACAACAATCATTTCAAGAGCTTGGCATGAAATTTGTTGCACTGTGGAAGGGACTCAGGCTTCTGTTCAAGGGGTGCAAATGGAAACCAACAGGAGCTTGTGCATGATCTGATTCACAGCCTTCTGCTCTTACCTTGTACCTCCAGGTCATTTGCCTATTTTAATCCGTCAAGAGATGGGATCAGGGCCGTGCACCATTTTTCCATGATGCCTGTCTGGGGCAGTGAAGTCACAACAATGTTTTTTAACATTAGAAAGAGAACAAGATATTAGCTGGGCCCAGAACCCCGGGGAGATCGATTTCTCAATGTCTACAGAAGTCTGCAAAATGTCAAGGCTTCAACATTTTCTTATCGAAAGCTGGGACAGTGTGTGAGAGCACAACAGGAATGGCTGGAGAACCTGACTGTTGTCAGACCCCAGCACAAAATGTGACTGAAAATATTTCAGTACATCCCAGTATGCTCTTGCAACTCTGCTGGAAACTTCTTCTTCAGAAGAGGTACTTCAGGAACAGGATGAAGCAGGAGAGTGTCCCGCTATTGATTTGCATCTGCATGAATGCACAGATTTCTATAATTGCTCGTTAACCAAAACCTCACTCAGTAGGAGAGATTTTTAATGCAGCAATTAATTTATTAAAGCTACACATCACATTAACAAACAGGGTTTATTCCTAACATGACGAAGAAGGATGCATGTGCAGAGCTGACTTACTTTTTCCCTTTATCACATGGAAGTGCCTAACCAACAAAGACAGAAATCTCGGTTTGACACAACAGTCCTTCCCTACCTGTGCAGTGCTGTCCTCCCCCGCTGCCCTGGGTGGGCAACGTCTCCCACAGGAACGAGGAGCCAGGGTTGTGCATATTGAAGGGGCTCGTGGCACTGGGATCTGTCTGCAGCAGTAATTGGCAGGAGTGAGGCTTTCTCCTGAATTATTCAGAGCTGTCAACTAGAAGCAAGTCTAGGGTGAGATGACACCAAGGCATTCATTTTGGTTTAGTTTAGACCAAAGCCGAAGTAGTGGTAAATCAATTTTCACTATCCATACACAAACACAGCTCCTCTGGAATGTCAAGACTTTCAGCTTTATCGTCCACTGATACTCTGTTGTCAAAAAAACACTTGACAAATTAGTTGCCAAAGGTATCATCATGCCATAATACGGATATTACTAGTCACTGAAGTCTGTGTGCACAAGGATGCATTGCAATTTACATCCTATTCTGTTCTGCTTCACTAGTTTCTGAGTCTGTTTGAGAAGGACAAATTACATGGTCAAAAATTACACTTGGTGGGTTTCATGGCTTACCCAGAAAAGTCTGTGCTCAAAATATGGCACTTAGTCCATGTGGCTGTCCCAGTATGCAATAATCATAAAAAAGCTCTGGGGGAAGCAGCTGGCTTGATTTTTATCTCGGTTTTCTAAATTATGTGTTTAATTCATGTTTCTAAGTTTACCCTCTGTAGAGAAAGGCAGAAGTTTAACTGGCTTTTCCCTCTCTAACTGCTTCAGCCACAAAAGTTTCCACTGGTGGAACAAATTCCTTCCAAATGCCAGTGAGCAGCCTCAAACTCAACAGCCTTGTCTGCAGCCCCACGGGGGAACCTCACCCTATGGTGGGACCTTCAGCTCCTGCATTTTAGTCCAGTGATACTCAGAGGAAGGAGTATTTATTTCTGCTCTTCCCCTGCAAGCTTCAGAGCCATCACTGCTATTCAGAAGCTGATAAAGCTTGGCATGATGTGGGTACGTACTTCTTGGGTTTTTCCACTTGCTCTGGGTGCCTGAGGCACTGCAGTTATGTTGTACATCTGCCCAGCACAGCAAACATTTCTTTATGAGAAAAAAAAGGGGAAAAAAAAAGAAGTGTCCTCAAGTTTCATAGTCCCTGGGACAGATTTGAGCTACGTGACTATAACTTCAGCAATTAAAATTGTGTCATGGGAGTTAGTCTTGAGATGATCAAAGAACATAGTTGATGCTTCTTGTTCATTAGATAATACAATCCCTTTTGCTGGGTGGAGACTGGAAATGAAGGCCAGCTGTTCCTAGGGATGATGGCCGGGGGCTGGGCTGCAGGAGGTGCTGGTCAGCAGAGGCGCTTGCTGGACTCAGCTGGAGGAGAAGGTGGATGGGGCACCCTCAGTCTTCTCAGCCTTCCCCTTGCAGTGATGCTGCTGAGCTCAGCCAGGCGAGAAGACCTGACTGCTGGCTTACGGCGGAGTTTTCCAGGCCACTCAAACATGGGCACAGGCAGGAGCAGGACGTCCACGAGCTCCTGTGGGCAGGAGGACAGACTAACCAGGGGTGCTTCTGAAAACCCTACCACGCAGCTTGCCAGCAAGGAGTGCGAGGCTTGTGTTCAGGGTCCCTGCTGCTCCCTGGCTCCTCTCAGGAATGAGGTTGTCAAAGTCACTGCTTTCTATTTTTGCTTTTGCTTGCATTTGTGACTGGTGTCAAAGACCCCTCAGTTAATGTCGTTGCTATCTCTTTCCCCGACTGTTTCTCAGTAATTCTCATGATCTGCCACTGTGGGTTTGCAACTGAAGTAATTTTCAGTCAGAGTTTACAGGTGGAGAAGGATTATAACACCAAAAACAAGTTTACTGAAACAGGATCTGCTTTCTAATAATTTCATTGTCAGTTGCTCTAGCATTTGGGACACTTCATTGTCCAAACATGTCCAATTAGAGAGACGAAAATAGCCTTTTGTGGAGCATTGGCTTGGGGTGGCATCTGAGCCACTACTTGTCCTCCAGCTGATGGTAACCTCAGTTCAGCATCCCTTCATTTTGGGAGGCTTCATGCCTGTTTCCCTACAGAGGTGGTCCAGTCTCAGCCCAGCTAGAGCTGAGCAGGGCCAAAAGAAGAGCAGAGGAGAGCAAGAACACCAAAAGAGCATGAGGGTCTGTTTTCCCTTCAGCACAAAGATGGCTCCCATCATGGTTAATCATAGCAGTTGTGCCTGCAAAGAGAGGTCAGAACAGACCCTGCCGCAGGTAAAGGGATGAAGTGATGACTTGACCCGTTACTGTTAGCAGCTCCTTGAATCAGTGGAATATCTGGACATATGACAAGTGCCATTTTCTAGGAAAGCCTCTGAGTTGCTCCCAGATTTCATGTCTCCATTCCCCAGGGCTTCTGGAACTGGCGAATGTTTTTCTCCTGACTTTTTTAGCATTCACATGCCAGGAACTGACAGGAAAGACTGAGCACACTAATTTTTTTTATTTTTTTTTTTACATCTCATGGACACTTTGTCTACAGCAGGGCAATGACTCAGGACACAAGAAGAATATCATTTTCCAGCCCGCTGGACACAGCGTATCGGAGCCCAGGGCGATGCCAGCATGTTGATGGTGATGACTTTTGCTGTGAGGAGCCTCAGATGCAGCCAGACTCCCCCAACCCTGCCAGCACCACTTGTCATCCTGACCTTATGTTCCAGTTTGAGGGCAAAAGGGCCTATTTTTTCCTTTCTGTTAATTTTAAAGAGATAAATATAGTCAGTGAAGTGACCTCCTACTCCTGTGGAAATCTTTTAAGTTTAAAGCTGAACATGTGAAATTTAGCAGTAGCTCTTTTTTATTTATAGGCTGCTCATTGTTTTGCTTAGCATGAGGTTATGTTGTGTGCTTTCAAATGCAGTTAATTAGCACAAGGTCAGCTAGCTTTGCAAAACAATGACATGAGTCTTTATTTTGCTAAAAAACTATTTTTGAAGGAAAAGAAAATGTTACCAGCAGCAAATAAGGAGTGTCCAGTGTTGAAATTTGATTGAATATAGTCTTGAATAAGGTTTCTCAAATACCTATTTTTGATTGAACAGACATCTAGGGAATTCTGGCCCCATTGAACTGGCTGGGACTCAAGTCTGGATTTCACCCTGACTGATACAACTCCCAGGCCTGCACTTTTATCACTCAGAACATGAGCTGCGGGCAACAAGAGATGGTCATCTATAAGGAAGAAATTCTTCTTCTTGTAACAGCAGCTCTAAGGAGGTCCCAAACAAGAAGCACTGACCAAAAATAGGCTGTGATATAAAATTGACTTGAAATTGAGACCCTTCCTAGAACTGTCCAAAGCTTTTTATTTTCCCCATGGTGACTGCAGCACTAATAGGACACATGTTCATTAGTCTTCAGGAGGTTATTGTAATGAGTGATAATGGATGTGACAACAACCTCGAGGTAACTCAGTGACTCTGAAGCTGCTTCCCAGTTCTCCCACATTTGGCTATCATCCTCTCCGATTTCTGCCTTCTGCCACACAGAAGAATGAAAATAAAAAATGATTGGGACATTACTTTATGAAAATTATAACTAAAATTAAACTATAAACTAGATTGCTGCTTAGGAAAGACTTTGCTTAAGGGTCAGGGAAAGGAGCACGGTTATGGTGCCTCCTTGGAGAGACAAGCTTTTTCCCAAACCTCAGCCAAAAAGGCTGTGAAAGCGTGTCTATGTGTTACAAAAAGGTGTTGGCAATTCCTTTCAAGAAAGTTACAATGATGTTTTTAGATGAGATGACCAGATCACGGAACAGTTGAGGCTGGAGATCTCTCATCTCTCCAGGTGGCTCTGAAGATGTCTGATCCAACCCTGCTGCTCGAAGCAGGACCAGCTGGAGCAGGTTGCCTGGAACTAAATGCAAACAGTGCTTGAATTTCTCTGGGAATGGAAACTCCAAAACCTCTCCTGACAACCTGTTTGTCCACCTTCACAGCAAACAACTTTTTCTTATGTTTAGGTGGAATTGCATATGTTTCAGTTTGTGCGTGTTGTCTTTTGTCCTGGCACCACTGAGAAAAGCCTGGCTCCATCTTTACCCATTTCCATCTATTTCTAATTAGGATGGAGATGGGTGACGTATGAAGATGAACCTGGAGGCTGGACCTGAGGAGGATTTATGTGGAGAACCAAAGTTTAGTTTGCTAAAATGGGAACTGTAATTGCCCTTTGGTTGGACTGAAACACACAGCTTTTGCTTTTGGTTTACAATTGCCACTAGTTCATATAAGGCAAAAGGCAGCTTTGCTCCTGAAGGGCAGCTTGCTGCCCCTCTGGGTCACTCCTACAAATCACACAGGAGGCGCCTCAGGCTGCACCTCGAAGCTGCTGCTGCTGGAGGGCACAGTGATATCCTAAAGCTTTAGAACTCATCTGTGACCCCACGAGAGCCCTGTCCATCATCTTTTAAGTCAGAGGGAAGCATAAAAGCCTGTTTTCCAGATCATCTGAAATAATTGTACCAGCAAGCCAAAATCTGCTCCTGTTTCCTCTGGAAAAAGCAAGAGCAGCTTTACCAGAGTTTGGATTCTCCGCAAAGCTGCTGCAGGTGGAGGTGATCCTGGGCTGCGGCTGGAGGAAGCGGGTCCCTGGCCCCATCTAAGGGCTGGCACCTCCTGTTTCCCTCTTCAGCCAGAGAAAGGCAATTTGGGAGAGCGGGTGCTCTTGGCAGTGTGTGGAGCTGTCAGTACAGCCCACATACACCTCAGGGAGGCGCAGAGATGTGCGAGGAGAGACTGCAGAATCCAGAGCTATGCGGGGACTCCAGCCAGAGATTGAACAAAGCAAAAGGGGCTGTTGGCTCTTCCCAGGCTAAGGCCACAGAGGGACTGCACAGCTTGATAAATGCCTGCAGAGACACCACTAAGTGTGGGCAACGGTGTGGGAAGGGAATGAGAGTCTTTCTGAGGGTACCAGATAGAGAGCTGATGCTAGGCTGCAAATATCTGGTCAAGGCAAAGCTCAGAGCAGATGCCTGCTTGCATACAGTGCCCTGCTACCCCTAGAGAGGGACAGTGTCTCCATCCATCACCCCCTGAGACGTGGCTCTGCAGGATGAAGTGGTGTTCCTGGTGGAGGAGGTTGGACCAGCTGGGTGCAGCTTGCTTAGCTGTGGTGCTTTCACACAGGGCATCTGGGTGAGAAAGAAGAAAGGGACCCAGGAAGCTCAATTTGTATGAATTTTGCATGGACCTCTATGTTTGGGCTATCAGTCCTATTTATTCTGAATTTTCATTTCTCTGGGAAAAAAGCATTTGATTCTGAGAGTAGCTTTGAGTAGTACTTTATCTCCTGGGTGGTTGTTTTTTCTTTGACATGGGAGGCAGTTCTGTGTTCTTAAGTGACATGCTTCATATAAACATAGATTGAAGTTCCATATGTTATGGAAAATGTTCCCACAGCTATGATACACACAGGGCATGGTACACAATTCCTGCTAGACCACTAGCAGAAATGCTCATTTGAGTCATCACATCATCAAGCTTTGAGCAAAGGCTAGAGGGTTTGGTTCTCAAGCTGAAGCACTGGGACCATATCTTCCAGCTGGGTGTAATGAGGTGCACCTTCCCAGAACTGCTTAGCAGTCTTGTGTCTTGCAGATCCACCTTCTTAGTAGGTTTATCTTTGAAAAAGGCTCCGCAGTGAACCATCATCACTAAACAGACAAAGAAAACGTGCATGGATGGCCATTCACGGTGAAACAGGGTGTAAGACAGTCAGTATGATGCAGCTCTTCCAGAAGGGCTCTTTGGTAAGAAGTTCAAAGCCTTGATCTCCTCAGAGGTCATTCTCCCTGTGAAATTAAGGACTGAGCCAAGTGGCTGCAGACTGAAATCCTCTCTGTAGGTAAATGTGGTCTGCTTACCCTGATGGGGTAGGCACTAGATGGATGCCAGCTGAAGCACAACTTGAGCTCAAGTACTTGGTTTCAAGTGCCCAGCTTTGATTTCTGTTTTTGTGGGATCACTGAGTGCCGTAAGTACAACCAAAGTGGTTACAGAGCTCAGGAATTAAATGGATTCAGATCATCACTTTGATTTCCACAAGGGGAAAAGATTTTTGGAGCTGCACCCAGTTTTACGTAGCTTTTGAATCTTTACATGAGAAAATAAATTCCAAGTGTGGAGTTAGGCTTATTCATCTTTTTCATTTCAGTCAAATTCCAGGTCAATTGTAGTCTTGAAAAGCCTTTCCCCCTCGTCAAACAAGAATACATTAAAGGCTGAATATGCAAATTGTTTCTAAAAATACTTGGTATTTTCAAATAAATTGTTTAACTTTTACATTAACAGTCAAAAACCATTGAGCAGCATTGTGTGGTACAACCACCCACCCCCTGCAATTTGAATCTCTTGACTCTAGATGGATACCACAGGTCCTTTTAAAATACACAGCATGCTACAATATCCTAAAAGTTCAGGTAGGTTTGAGATTGCTGTTCTTGTCCTCTGGAGACAGAAAGTAAGCACAAAATATACCAGCTTGGGATGTACCAAAGTAGATCTGTATCAGAAAAACATGTTACTTGCTTCTATGACAACATTGGAGACATATAAGAAATAAGACACTAAGCATCCCACACATTAAAGAGATGAAACTGCCTGCTATCTGGAAGTGACCATAAAGCTTTCTCTTAGAGGGTTAAGGACTTAAAGGGTTAATGTTCTTTATTCACATGTTTGCATGACTAAGGTGTCTTGGTGCAGAGCACCACTGAGTCTGCCATAACTTCTGCAGATTGACATCTCCCACCATGACCCTCAACAGGGAGTCTTCAGTTGACTGTAGCAGTGGTGCCTCCGATCTAAATTTTAGGAGCCCTGGAGCAGAGGGAGGCTGGGAAGAATGAACTGATGGCCAAGGAAGGCTGTCAGCAGCCTTGTCTTCTGCTCTCCTAGTTGTATGGGGAAGAAGACAACCTCCCACTCTTCAAACAAGAATATTCTCTGCAACGGTCTGGTGCTACAGAGTTTAAATACTATCTCTGCCAAAGGTGATCCTAAAAGCAAGGTCCAGCTGCCTGACTTACCGATTTGGAACACAGGGTCAAGAGTTTGAGGTTTTTACTTTTTTCCCCTCCGTCAGGGTGCTTTGAAGATAAAATGGCTTGCTTGAACCTTGCGTACTGTAAAAGCAACATAAGGGTGAGAAGAACATGAGGTAGGACTTCTGTGCCCACGGAAAGCTTGTCTGAGCCTGGCTTTATGGAAAAACTGTCTGCAATTTTCCTGACCTCCACAGCTGATCTCAGTGTCAGGTCAGGGAGGCAAAACACCTCTTTTGCCTCAACAACATGGACCACAGGCCCCCCAGATCCACCAGCCAGCTTAGGGTTTCCCATCTTGAGGGACTAGTGGCAGATGGGACTAGCTTAGATGGCAGGAGATGAGGTTGCCAAGCTGCCTGGACCAGGAAACCTAGCAGGAGTGCCGAGGGCAAACAGGACTTGAGGTGCTGTGGGGTGGCCCTGGGACAGCTTCATCTGGGATCCCACGCTCCCCCTGCCCACAGGCCTGGGGCCCCCTTTGAGGCCCCTGGAGCTTCATGGGGGCCACAGGCTTCATGGTGCTCAGCTCAGGGCTTGAGGTGGCCTCAGTTGATGACAGGGGGCAGCAGGAGGCTGCCCCAGGAGAGGACATGAGCCAGGAGCTAAGGGTACCCACAGTAACCACCTGTACCCAAGCAAGGTGAAAGGGCTGGGTGACCACAGCAACAGGTTTCCAACAGCCCCATGGTCATGGGGAGCAGCAGGTCTGGGCAGAGGTCAATACAGGAAGGACAGACAGCAAGTCGGGAGCAAAACCCCCTGCATAGCTCGGCCATGGCCTGGTGTCCTGGTCTCGGCTGGGATAGATTTAATTTTCTTCTTAGCAGCTAGTGCAGTGCTGTGTTTTGGGTTAAACCAAGGGGTTACACCTGGGGGTTCCAGGGAGACGGCTACGTGGCCCAGGTGAGGGTGGTCAGGGCAATCAAGGCCCATTAACATCCCCAGTGCCACCTGTGGAAGAGTGGAGAGTGGCTCCAGGTGTGACTGGACCCCTTGCCTGCACATCCCCATACAGAAGGTGTTGGTAGGAATTAAAGACGGAGTTCCATCGTGCTTTCCTGACTGGGACCTGTCTTGTTAGTTCAAAGGAATAAAAGCTGTCTGCTGCCCTGAAGGTGACTGTGAGTGAGTGGCTTGCTTGGGCTGACTTCTCATTATCCTCTGCTGCAGCCCTCCAGGAGCTCTGGAGATGGGGAGGTTTGAAGGTAATGTGCTTAATCAGTTTTCTGCTTAGTCAGTGTAGTGAAGTGGAGGGTTAGTTTGCTGTCGCTGTATATCTTCTCCTTAGTTCTGTTCTTCCAACTCTGCTTGAGCCAGCGGGAGCGGTGGGAGAAGCTTCCTTATTAATGGCAGCTTGTAATTGTGAGCTTGGCATCTGGTGGATCAGAGAAGATGAAATCATTTGTGCTCCTGTCTGCACAAGGCTAGAAGTGATGCAGAGGAGGCAGCTTTAATTAAAACCAACCGCCACAGATCATAAAGCAGCCTTATCAACTTGCAGGCGCAGCACACCGTGCTCTGGAGAGTGCTGGACTGTGGGGAATGGAGGTGGCCCACAGCAGGAATGGTAATAAAGCAGAGGCAAGGAGCAGTGATAGCTACTGCAAAGCAA
Source organism: Ibycter americanus (assembly GCA_035590275.1). Lineage (NCBI taxonomy): Eukaryota > Metazoa > Chordata > Aves > Falconiformes > Falconidae > Ibycter > Ibycter americanus. The sequence goes on from JAVJGI010000032.1 coordinate 4,558,852, forward strand.
GCCTATCGAAACTGCTTCTTGCTTTTTCCCCTGGGAAAAAGACCCCTGATTAGGCCCAGCCTACTCAGTGATGTGGATGTCGGCACCATGTGGCATGGGTGAGCCTGTGCTTCTGGGAGCATGTTGTGAGGTTTGTCTGTCCTGTGATTGGGGTGTGTGGTTAAGGCTTTGGCTATCAGAAGTCCTGGAGGCTCGGCCGCTCCCAGCCCAGTGCATATGTAGGTCTGAAACTCCTCTAGGCTCCTGTTGCTTAAGCACTGAATGACCTTGGGTATTTGAAGTAGTGCAGCAGCGCTATGCACAAAAAATACTGTGCTATGATTGTGGTGAAAGATAGTGTCCAACAGTGTAAGCCAATATATATAAATCACTCTTTTAAAAAGTAGCACATTTAAAGCAAAGCTTTTGGCTTTCTGTGTGCTTCAGGCTAAGCCAGGCTGAAGGTCTAAATTCTGTTCCTGACCATGGATTTGCATTGCTGGGATCTGACCTGATGTTCAGCAGAGCTCGAACTGAGAATATGCCTTTTCCTTTTGTAGAGATTTGAATTTGCTGGAAACAGCTAGATGTATTATTCATGAGTATCTCCTGCAGAAGTCACAGACTGGCTTTCCTGGATTGCATTCAATGAAACAGATTTCCATATACTACGTCTATGGGGTTGAAAGGCTTGTGTGAAACTTCTGTTAGCTATGTGCAAAGAAATAACGCAAAAGTCTGAATCCACAAGAGACCACAGGATTACTAAGTTTGCTGCCTCCAAGAATTTGAAAATCATGAGTCAGTCCTTAGTCATAATTTTTTTATTACTATTTTTTTTTTTAATACAAAGAAACCTTAGGGTCTTTATTTGCTCACTGGCTCGTGGACATTGAGTTCTTGTTCTCAAACACTCAGGCCATCATAGCTGGGGAAATAAATTGATTTCTAGATGGAAAGCCAGATTCTCTTCCAATAGCAGCCCTAGAGAAGTTGATCTTTAACTGCAAGTTTCATAACTTTTTTGGGGTGAACTGAATGATCCTGCAGTGTAATGGTAGACCACCTAATGTGGACCTTCTCCATATGGACTTGTGTGTAGTGCAGGTTATCACCACTAACGTCAGGAACTGGTAGCTGGTTTTAAAAACCTCCCAAACTGAGCTTTCCAAACCAAACAAAGCATGTCTGAGGGAAGAGTTGCATGAATGTCTCCAAATAATAGCTGTGAAAAAGGATGTTTCTTGCCTCCTGCTTGTTCAGGAGGAGCTAGACCTCATGTAGTCCGTGCTGGCAGCAGGGGCAGTGTAGCTGGCAAAGCATGGAGGTGCCCTCTGCTCTTGCCTTGGGATGACACAAAGCAGTTATTTTAATCCTAGGTCTGAACTGCTGCCAAGCTTTATTTAAAAATATATATATGTAAAGGAAAGCAAGCATGCAAGTCATGGGAAACTTCCTGGTACATTTTAGCCTTGTGAATAAAGCTGCATGTGTTTCCACGTAGCCTTCACTCCTCCGATCCCCAAACCTGATACTTTGGATTGATCTCTTCACTCTGCCAGAAGCATAGTGACAAGCACATCGAGTGCAAGTGCCCGGGGACTGTGTTTTGCTGGGGTGTTGGATTAGCTGTAGCAAGGAAAGGCCAGCACACATAGACGACTCAAAACTTCAAATGTAATAAAGTTTCTTAACAGAAACCAACAGCTACCTGTCTTGTGTCCTTCCCTTCACCCTGGAAGACAACACAAGCAAAAGAAGTTTTTAAAATTAATCTGTTTCTGTGAAGCGCTGCCCTTAAATGTACTTAACTGTGGCAAATTTTGGGTTGCAAAGTGCTTTCTGGAGCAGGTATGTTGCACTCGTCTAGACCTGATGCTGGATCAAGTTCACCAGCTGCCACGGTTGCATTTAACCATCCAACATTTCACTTGTTTTAATGTGAATCTCACTTGCTCTTAAGCATTTTGTTTCAAAGCTGATCTCTTGAAACCAGGTCCCTATTTGTGAGGAAATGGTGCATCTCCAAACCAATGTGAGCTGTGATCCCTTTTGTGCTCACCTGAGTTTGGAGGTCAGTATCTGAGTCTCAAGTTTCAGTGAAAACATACAGCACAGCTTTGCTGCCAACCTTTTCACCTTAACAGTTAATCTCTTCTGCTGGCAACCGTTACTGTTTATCCACCCAAATTGAATGTCCCTTCCTGGAGCATGTCCCTGCTAGGAGAACCTAGCAGGATGGGGACAGCTGACTGAAAACTGAATTAGAGCTAAATCTCTGCACCAAAAGTTCATGGGGCTAAACTATCCAATGCAGCGGTCATGTTGTCAAAGACCAGGAGCTGTATTTACCTTCTCTCAGAAGGAAAGCCCCCCAACATTCAGCTTTAGTGTTGCTCAGTGCTCAAATAGCTTTAGGAAGAGGATCAGGGATACCATCTCTGTCAGAGCTGGCCTGAGTGTTGCAACTCAGGGCTCGTAAAAGCTCCCTGTGGCGGCAGGTTGCCTGCTCTGAAACATTCATGCAGCTTTTGGGAAGGATTAAGTAAAGCTTTCGGTAAGGATTAAGGGACAACAGCAGCATCACTTGCGTGTGAGGTTGTGAGCAGCGGGGCCAAGAAAAGCAGGATTAGTGCTTGTGGGAAGCTTTCATCTGGAAAACCAAGCACTGACTCAAGCAGCTGTAATGACTTTGTGCGCTGACCTCCTGGTGTTGCTGACTGTAGGTGTTCAGTGTGGCTGGAGGTGCTCCCTGAAATGGGAGGTGTTCCCATCCCGCTCAGGACGAGCATGAGGGGAAACAGAGAAAGGACAAGGAGGGATGGAAAAAAGAATGGATGCTCTCTTAGCCTGTCCTAAAGTGCTAAAAAGTTTAAAATAAAATTGTATGAGCTTCTTGAGGACTCAGGAGATTCAGGTAGGGCACCTGGGCACATCATCTGGGGTGAAAGCTCTTCCAGTTCTCATTTGGTTGGGCTGTCAGATGTCAGAGCTTCTGAGCCGCTGCCATCTGACAGCAGGCTGAGTCATTGGCTGTTGAGTCTTAAATGTGCTTTTCTTTACCTTTATTGCCTCTGTTCATGTGCCTGGCTGCTTCCCAGGTGTCTTCAGGTATGGTCCTTCGAAGTGAGCAGGGGTGTTTATACTGCTTGGGTTCTCTGCAGAGTGTAGTTACAGTTGATTTCTGATTCAAAGGTGGGGTTTGGGTTTGGGTTTGGGGGATGTTGGCTTGTTTGTTTGCTTTTCCTCAGTAAAGGATCCAAACTTCTCGTTTCTTTAAGAAAACAAATTCTTCAAGAAGATGGCAATCATTAAGATGGGTTCAGAGGTGCTGAGGTTCCTTGCTCGCTTCTAAAGGCTCATGTGGCCAATGTTTGACCTGTTTTTGAGACTCCCTGCTCAAGCATCGACAGGAGTTGCTTTTATGCACCTTATAAAGAATAGTTTCAATACCACTCAAGCGGTGGGCAGGTTTTTCTCTCTCAACACTTGTACAATACCGGGTGTTTCAGGGGCATCTAAAATGGCATGGATCTGTGTATGTGATGTGTTTCTTAAAACGTGATCACTCCAAGCTCATTTGGGGAGAAACAAAATGTGTCTGTTTCTTACCTCTTAGGGCAGTGAATGCTGAAGCTGTCCTGTGGTTTCCCTTCTGGAAAGAAGGTGAAGAGCTAGAAGGGTGGATCTGACAGAGGTGTAACTGGCTGTGATGGCACTGAAGGAGCTGAAGACTGGAAAGCCGTAAGGGCCAGTGTTCATAAAAATGTTTTCTAGTACTGTTTTACCCAACGTAGACAACTGTTACATGCTTCAGCACTGAAATAGTTGATACTTGAGTTTAGTGGTACAAATATATCAAGAAACATCTGTTTGCTGACTAATCTAAAGAAACGCCACAGTAATGGGCATGAGGTTAACGGAGCAAGCTGGAATCCAAAACAGAGTTTCAGCAGTCACTTCTGCTTCTCGAAATGAGAAATGTTGACTCTCCAGTGGGAAGGCAGTCTTTTTCTCACATAGGTGAGTATGAGTGAGAAAGAAAACTGTGTTCTCCTGCAGCATTACCCTATTGACATTAAGAAAATGAAAATTATGTTTTTACCATCTGCTCAGGATTTTGTTTCAAAGACCACCCCGCTTCCAGTGCTGAAAGACCCTAACTTCTTCCAGCTTAAAATAATAATCATAATTTGTGACAGCCCTGTTTACTTGAGTGGTGTAGCAAAACAGCTCCTATCTCATCCCAGCTGGTGAGGAAAATGGCTGGTAGTTTTACCTAATGCAAGGTGTGATCCCAGTAAAGCTCTAAATCTCCTAACACCCAAGTTGCAAGGCAGATGGTAGAGGTGGTCTAGTGGAAATCCACTAGTCTAGTGAAAATTGCAGTTAGAGGAGAGTCTTTGGGGAGAGACTGGAAATCTCTTGGGGTCATGGTCCATTCCTCCCCCCATCAGACTTAGTCCATCAGCATAGGATTTGGAGACAGGGGTGGTCTGGTGCTACTTCCCTTCGTGGAGTCACAGTTCATTACTAGGTTGGTCTACAAGTGATGTTGCTTTTATTCAGACTTTTTAAATGTCTGTGTATCTCTAGGTTTGGTGTGCAAAGTGTTCTGTGTACATATATTTTTAGTTTCCCTTTGCAACCTCTTTGTGGCTTTGACCTTTGAAGGACTGTAAAGTGAATCTGTTTATAAGAGTGCTGAGCCAACGTAGAGACACCTGGGTTTTGTTACCTTTTACTTTTATTTTTAGGGACCTTCAGCAAGTTGCTTAGTTTCTTTTGACCTTCCTTTCTTCCTTGGTTTAAACACTTGGTGAACTGGGAAAAAAAAAAAAATGCTGTTAGAGACTCAATAGTACTGTAAATTGTGAATGAAAAATGGGAATTACTTAGTGATAATAGATTATTAGCATAGTGGGAATGTCTCCTGGAAACTTAATGCAGGGTATCAAACGTACCGTATATTTAAAATGTACATAAAATTGGATTTTTATTCTTGCAGAACTTTTAAATGGCTCCTAAGATTAATAAGTGCTGGCTGGCTGCGTATGGGGGGCCATGGAGACTTGCCTGGAATTTCTTTACATTTCCTTGGAGATTGTATGACGTTCATGAGGCATGAAGTCCTGAATCAAATATTTCTAGTGATATACAGTACGTTTTTCTCGATGCATTTGTTACTAATGCAATCATGCTTTTCTTCTGCTAAAGATAAATCTAGAATAGGGCAAAGCAATGATATCATACTCCGATTAATGACCTGGACAACAGGCTGAGAAGGGCAGAGGACAGCCTGTTCTGCCGAGCAGGACTTGCTGCATCCCTGCTCTTGGACAGGGCTTGCATAGCCTGGTGACATGGATTATAAATGTCTGCAACAGGTCTGCCTAGACTGCTGGGAGACTGGGTAAACAAGTCTCCAAATGCACATGACACAAGCTAGGATATCGCTTAAGCACTTCTTTCGGACTGGGAAATATAATGTGTCTTAGGAACCATATTAGCTCACCTCTGCTTGCAGGAGGACAGGGAGCCATCCTGGAGACAAGGCCCACCAGTCCTGATGCAGCCTGTCTGAATGAAGCTTGTAAGAAAAAATAGCAAGGGCTTTCAGATCCAGTTGCAAAAATAGATGTTTCCTGTGTTTGCTCTGAGCAGGGTTAGGAGGATGCCATCAGGTGCTGAGTATTCATTATTGGAGCTTTGCTTTGCTGGTGCAGAAATCAGAGATGCCCGAGAACAATCTCAGCTTTATTTCTACCTGCTGGGCACAAATTATTTCAGAAAGAGCTTCAGACCCAGGTTTGTGTAATGACATGCTGTGCTGACCTCGTTTGGTGTGAAAACTATGCTGGGTGTCCTAGCTGTATGGTCCCTGCAGCTGTGTCATCCTGGGGGGACTGTAAAACACAAGCTACTTGTTACCTCAGCTGCTGAAATTCAGGCTTAAGAGGTGGTTGCAAGTACCAAAGATGCCAATTAAGCTTCCAAATAAATTGTCTTACGCGGATGTTGAACAGCACCACTAATTACTAATACATGGAAAGCTGTATGTGTGTCAATACAGACTTTGAAGAGCCATTTGAGGCAGACATCTTTTATTCCTGGTGGATTCGTTTCCCCTGTAGACATTTGTTGTAAGGACTCTGCTTGCTCAGAGGATTCCAGTGAGGTTTTTAATGTCAATATTGATTAGGGACATAGAAGGTGCATTTGATGTATACATGAAGAGGTGCTTTATTTCTGATATCCCCTGGAGGGTCAAACAATTTCCTACCTGTGGTCAAACGAAACATTAGAGCAACACAATACTGAAATCTTAATATGACCCCAGTGCTTAATTACATTTTCTTCAAACAGACATTAAATTATAGAGACATCTACCCTTTCATGGACCAGAAGTCGTAAGTATTGCATTATTTTATTTTAGCTTATCTATATCTGCCTTGTGGTCTGTTACTTTGTGTGCAAAAATGGTTCCCTCTGGTGCAAAATTCTCACTTGTAAGCAAGTAAATGAAAGGACCATTAACAGCAAACGATCCTATGGGTGTTTAGTTAAAGAACATTTGGAATATTCAACTAAAAAAAGCAAAGGGGTTGGAAAATCCTCTGAAAACTGGATGACTTTATCTTTACTGGCATCAGTCAGCTCTTGAGTTAATAAATCAAACTCTTGCCAGCTAAAGTATCTCATCCACAGTGTCAGTAGTTAAGGTATGAGGTTGTTCTTTGTCAGAGGCTTGATGTATGTGCATGGTGGGAATGCACTGATGACTTTGGACTTGCTAGGCATCAGAAGTCCCCTCTGGAGAGCCAGATCCAGCTGTTTTCCCAATCTCTGCCTCATTTCTGTACTTGGTTACGTGACTTCCCCTTGAGAACATTTCCTCTGAATATTGTTCATAAATATTTCCAAGAAACCAACAAACTATTGTTTGGCTTCTGTCTTCTTTTTGTTGTTTTTTTGTTTTCTTTGGGGTTTTTTTTCCTGGACGGTTTTTCAGCAGGGAACATTACTGCTGTTGGTCTTTTCAGCAGGTTGGGAGGGAGGGGGTTATTGTTTCTGGGTTTGGGCAGTTTGTTTGGATGGCTGTTGACTTTGTTGTTGTTGTCTTTCCCCTTCATTTTCGGCAGACTGGGGAAGTGGGTGGTTCCCCATTTGGGTTTTTTGGGTTTTTTTACCGTTTGTGAACTGTTTATACAGGCAGGCTTTTGTGGGGGTGAGGTTTTCTTTGGGTTTTGGTGTTTGTTTGTAGAGTTTGTTGTATCTCGGGGCATTTTTTTTTTCTTTTGTTCAGCTTTTGCTATTCTGAAGTTCAGCTTGCTCTTGGTAGCTTCCAAGTGGCTCCTGTGGCTGATGGCTTCTGTAGCTGTTTCTTGACAGTTTGATTTACAACCTAAAAATGCTTTGCCCTTCCATCCCAGGCTGCCCACTGCTCAGGGAGAACGGGGCTCAGACTTGCTTTGCTCCTTGAGAAAAACATGGAGAGTAAGTCCACATTTCTGGGCAGTGGAAGAAGGTGGTGGTGACTGGCAATAGGCAGCACGCATTTGCAAGTGGTTAATCATGTGTGACCAACCTGATTGCTTTCTGAGAAGAGATGACTGAATCTATGGATGAGGGAAAGCAGTGGATGTCACTTACCTTGACTTTAGTGAGGCTTTCGATGCAGTCTCCCCCAGCTATCTTGTATCCAGGTTGGGATGTTACAGTCTGGATTGGTATACTACTAGATGTGTGGGAAAACTGTCTGGATCATTGGGTCAAAGCATAGTGGTTAGTGGTTTGTGCTTGACCTGAAGACTGGTTACAAGTGGGGTTATTCAGGAATCCCTCCTGGGACATCTCCTGCTGCTTTGGGAAGGAGGTTTACTGAAGATCTCCTGAGGTCCCTTTTGACCTGAATAATTGTTATTCAAACAGGCTGGCATCAACTAGGTGTCAATGTCAAGAGCACACAGTGCAGACTTCCTATTAAAATTAGTTTTGTGTAGAGGCCTAGTTTTTCAGCTGAAGGGATCAAGATAGACTTTGGTTCTGTAGCCAGCTCTGTCATTGCAAGGAGGATTGCAATGATGGGAGATGCACTGATGGACCATTTGTGTACTAGCATCCTCATTCATTCCTGAAATAAATTCAGTGTACACAAACTACATACACACTTCACAGCGCTTTTTTAATAATCTATAAGAGCAGAGTTTTGCAGCCATATCTAGAGCCTAAGCAGGTGCAATAACTCTCTCAACAGATTTCCTTCCCTTAGTCACGGTTAAAAACAGGTGAGCTTCTGCTTCAGTATGCACCGGAGGGATGAAAGGAAAGCAGCCTTCAGCTGGTTTCTAAGCACTCATGGCCCATTGAGAAAAGCTTGGGGAGAGTTTGGATCAGCTCTGAAGAGGAATTGCTGCTTTGGAGGAAATGGTTTGGAAGGAATGAGTTGTGAGCCCACAGCCAGGTCATCCGAGACTTGCATTTGCACTATTCCTTGATTTTTAGGCTCTACGTAAATTTTTTGCATAGCTCCAAATAGTGTCTCTTGAGATTTGTTTCCTGAGGTGCTGTTCCTGTAAGGCATTAAAAAAACAAACCAAAACCCCCGAACACATTTCTCCATTTGCTCTACAGGTACCTGGTGGTCATACTGAATATTTTGTCACCTGCCTTAGCCAATTCCCTAAAACGCCACCCCCGGAAAGTGTTCTATCCCTAACAGATCCCTTCAAGGAGGTTTCTTCCTTTTTTTTTTCCCCCTGCCCTCTGGAATGTAGTGGGGGTCTCCAGTGTAATAAGTCAACTTAAAAAGATTGAACAAAGTTTAGAACTGGTTGAGAAAAATGGTGAAAACTTTAATTTACTGGATTTTTAGTTGAGCAAAGTTTAAACTTGGAAGCTAAAGTATTAGGGTGGGGTCTTTTCCTCGTTCCTTTCCGTTACTTCCTCATTCATTAAGGGTTATGTGATGGAGGGTGCTTCCTCCTGCCTTGCTTTCTTCCCCCTTGTCTTCCCAAATCCACTCTGAAGATTTGGTAGGAGAAGATCTGGAAGCCTGTGATATGGACTAAAAGAGTATGGCTCCTGCAAGTCTGAAAGAAGCAGTACCACCTCTCTCTTCAGCCTTGAACTTCCAAGTACAGGAAAACTGGTCCTAGCCTTCTCAATAAAAACCCTGACCTGGAAGTACCAGGCTTATTTAAACCGAAGCTGCTCTGAAGCTGGTTTATCAACTCTGTCAAAGGCCACAATTCTCCATCAAACTTTCCTGCTAGGTGGAGTCTCTTTTGATTTTCCCAACAGCTGTGTAAGTGTAGAGTCCTAAAGTCAATATAACACCCGGTCACAGGCTCTAACAGGAACATTCTGAGCAATAAAGGATTTATTTTTTTTTTCTGCAGCAGTGATACCTTAGTTGATAAAAATGCATTCATCCATGTTTATCAGTCATAAAACAGATAAATGACATGGTGTGGTCTGCTATGCTTAGGTAAATCAATGTTTCAGTCTACCAGTGCTTCAGTTTTGATTCTTTACAGCTTTCAACTCACTTAGACTTGCCTTGGATGGTTTGTCTTCTGACTGCTTAATCTAAGATACCTGAAGGCTGATGTGGAGGTGTCTGATCCCCCCCATTTGGGTTCTCTGCACTGGCAGCAAGAAGTTAAACCTTAACATCTGACTCGGTGCTTCATCTGAATGAAGCTTTCCTTACCTCCAGCCCTCAGGGAGATGGTGAAGCTTTGTTCAACTGCAGTCTACTGAAACCTGCCAGTGAGAGCTACTGAGCAAAATAAAGTGTTTGTGCTCAGAGTTTGGTTTTTTTCACTATTGAAATAGCTTTTTTGGTTATAAATGGTAAAAATGAAGGAATACTGTTTCATTCATATCCTTCTGGACTGATTGTCAAAGCAAACTGAGAGTCTCTTCCCACCACAAGCAGCAGTTCTTACTGAACAGAAGATTAATTACATTTTCATTTGATCGCATTTGTATCTACATCTGCGATATCATATGGTATGAGGGGATTTCTGACCTAACACTTTTTTAAGGGACTTGCATGAAAGCCAAAAAAGACATCTGACTCACCGTTGTCTCATACAAGGGGAGAGAGTCTGTGTCTCCACAGATGAGAAGGGGACATCTGCTTCGACTAGCAGCAAGGAATGAAGCTCTGTCTCCTCACTCCAGAAGTGACCTTGTAGCATGAAAGTTTGCAATGAGCAGCTCACTTCTTCTGCCACATGGTGCAAGGAAGGACCGAGGTAGCAAACCTTTCTTCCCAGGGTGGTATTGCCTGCCCCAGGCTGGTTGTGGTGGACCTGGAAGCTCAGGGATTTTGTTAATTGAAGAACCTGCTCAGTAGCACCATGGCACTAAAACTCACCTAAATTTTAAATTTAGCACTAGCAAGGATCCCTTGATTTCTAAAGGGGGCAGGGGGAACACTGGGGTGATGTCGGAGAGCAGAGGAGGTGGCACTGTTAAGTTAAAGCTCTTTTTTCTTGCAATATGTGGATGTTGAAGGCTTTACATTAAACCCAGTGTATTGTAACACTTTTCAGATACATATTCTTGCATATAACCTTAACAAATCCAAATATGAGGCCAGTACAACCTGGAAGAGTCCACAGAACTTGGACCAAAATAGGGTTTGAAAACAAACTTATCAAGGATTGAAAAGAAGAGGCCATGGGTTTGTGTAAGTCAGGATCTCAAGCGCTGTTCCTGCCTTGCGAGCTGGCCTCTTTCCCTTACCCACATTCACATCTCCCAGTTGGGAATAGATGCTGACTTTTCATTTCTTTGGTATGTATCAAGTCATTTTTTTGCTGCCCTAAAATACATTTTAAAGAAGTAAAAATGAGCAGGCAGTTACTTCAACACTTTCATGAAAGCATGTAGATACATTATAAGCTGATTTCATTCCCGTCTCCTTAAAGAGAAATAAATAGTTTGTGGTATAAATATGCAATTAAAAATAGTAGCAATTAGAGAGTGTCAAGGAATGAAATAGGAGCTTTCTGTGAGGTAGAGCTGGTTTCTCTTTCGTCTGTGCTTCTAATTCGAAACTCTTTGACGCCGGCATCTAATCTTCATAGTTGATGCTCAGCTTCTGGTTTTGTCACACAAGTTAAACGTCATGGGCTAGACTCTGACGTAGACTCACATGTGCTTCAGACCTTCACTGCATGTCGGTAGTACAAGGATAACCATGTCTGTAACCCCCTACATGCATGCAGCAGTGAAAGATTTTGCATGAATTGGCTTCATTTGGTCCTGAATGAAAGATAAAGATGCCTCTTATGCCTATAGGTGCCTGTGTGCATACAAAGAAGAGATGTCTGCAGATCAGAAAGGTGCTTTCAAGCTCACCCATTCCAGTTATGGGCATTTTGGTATTGCGGGACATGGTGAAGGGTCTGAGCACCCATCTGCCCAAATCCATCCCCAGTGCCAGCTGGCAGATTGATGGCAGTGCTCTTGGTGCAGCTCAGGATGGAGTTAAACTGAAGTAATGGAAGATGCCCAGCACAGCTCTCTGGAGAGCAAATCAGTAAACAGGTGCTGCTTGGAAGAGTGATATTTGGTGCACGCTGAGACCTCACCATCGCTAAAGATCAAACAACCCCTGCTGTGGCCCTGTTTTGTTAGAGCTATTTGGTCTAGTACAGACCAGGAGCCCCTGGAGCTGCAGCTCCAATTCTGCAGCATCCTTAAGGCTGTTGAACTCTAAGGCACTTCAGTGAATGCAAATACTTTTAAAATGAACTCCCCAATCCAGATGCCCAGCTACACCCCAGCTGCTCAGTGTTGGCACTTGTGGCAGGCCCAGTGTTTGCCCACCACTACCTCTATGTCGTGCTTTTCTGGCTGATGTTTCAGAGCATACTAATGCAGAGGTTACCACAAAGTATATATTTCCATTACTTTTTCTCATGCTTTTGGAGCCAGCTGCTACTTCTGCGCCAGTCCACATCCGGAGGTGCAGCCATTTGGGATGGGCAGAAGTAACGGCAAATGAAGGTTTCAAGCCCCTGTGTTCCTCAACCAGACCAGCAGACATCCAATTCCTTGTGCCCGCAGCCAGCTTCAGTCACAAAACTGGAGTGCTTTAAAAACAGTGCATTTTCTCCCTGCTCTCCATTGTTTTTGACATATCCTAGTGATATTTCTAGTCTATTTTTCACATATTGTTAATAAAAGCAGGTTAAGAGATGGCTAGAGAGGCAGCAGCAGCAGCAAGGCTCTGTCTTGAGGAGTGCTTTCCATTCAGGGATCAAAGCTCAGTGCAAAGTGCGAAGGTACCCAGACTTTTTAAGTGCTCTCTCCCATCTGCAGCAAGCAATTATATTGGGCACAAAACAAGATATTGTGCGTCTGACACATTGCTTCATCTCCGTGGCAGAGTCTTGAGCATGACTGAAGAATAGCTTTATCAGACTTGTGTCTAGACACTATTGGCTTTTTTGCATTAGTCGTCGTACACTCAGATCCTTTCTAACAATAATGTTCAATGTGTGCCTCACGTACTTGGTTCTATATGGACAATCCTGGACATGTGTATAACTTTGCATGCAAGTGGTTGGATGAACAGGAACTGGACAGCCTGGATCCCTCTTTACCTGGGAAAACCCTGCATGAATTTTACTTACCTCCAAGTAGTGCAAATTATGTTGAATTTAAAAAAGATTAGGCATTGAAGTGCAGTTGGCTTCTCAAACAGCTATTTCAGTGTACCCATCCCTTACTCTGTGGGCAAATGAATGTTAACTCAACCCTCTGAGCAACACACATGTCGGTGCCTGTTATCATCATCAACTTTTCTTAACTTTTGCTGTAACATCTGTGCTTGTGCCCTGATGAGGTGGCAATCTCCTTGGGGCAGGGAGCACAATTCACCCAGAATAGTTTAATTACCCCAAACACCCTTTTTGTTGCTCTCAAAGGGATTTTGGCCTCTATGGCTCCTGTGCGATGAAGCTACAGCTCAGGGGAATGACTCTACCAACAGCTATCATGTGTCTGGGTTGAAGACAGCACCTGCAGCAGTGCTGAGCTCTGGAACCGCTCCTCGCCAGTGATAGGACTGCAGATGCTGTCCTGCACCTTCTTGTAAGTGAGAATAAGGTCAGTGATGCTATGATGGATGGAGAGGATACAGCAGAGCAAGCCAACAGCGAACGGGTCACTGCGATACTCCTGGCTGCCGATGCTTTCTGATCTGCGAGTCTTTTGAGTATTGACAATGTGATGTTGAAGTTCCTTCTGTGCATGCAGAGTAGGCATGGGAGCAAAGCAACCTTATGTACTCCTGTTTTCTCTGGTTGTCCTTATTTCTACTTGTAGGGTGGCCAGTCTTTACAAATAAATATAGGAGGCAGGCCCCCCCAGCTAGGTCATGCAGGGTGACCTCAAGCATGGGTAATGACCCTGTGAAGAGGCGGCTGTCCTTGGCTCCTGCCGGGAGCTGGGAACAAGCTCGTTCCCAGGGCTGCAGCCTGGGTGGGGGCGACAGAAGACAACACGAACCCTCTGCCCGGAGCAAACCCCAAGGCAGCATGCTGACTAATCTTGCTGGCGTGCTGGGACAGACCCAGTTAAACCAGGACATCTGGGCACGTCAGTGATTCCTCCAGTCACGCTGTACTTGAGCCCTGTCCCTTCTCCAGTGTTCCTGGGGACTTTGCTCACAGCCTTGGAGAAATTATGATCCAGGCTCTTGTTTAAAAGTTTAGAAGAAGTGTATATATCTCCTGTTGTCTTGTTCTCTAGAGGGTTGTATTTAAGTGGTCATGCAGTGGGCTAGAAATCTTGGGAGGTTTTTTCCTACGGTAGATCTTTTGATTTGAAAAGAACTGAATTTTTATTTAAAGCAGTAACCTGCCTTCTGCGTGGCATCAGACCAGCAAGTATGAGAAAGCAACACAGTCCGAGGCACGAGAGTTGTCTAGAAATGGGAGCCCAATCCTTGACACTACCACACGTCTGCTTTTTGCTAGAGGCCTCCTGCATCTCCGCTTCGCAGCCTGTGAAGTGCAGAGCTGCCTCAAACACTGCTCTTACCCATACTCGCACGCTCTCTAACACTACTTATTCCAACAGCGTTACAGTTTTCCCCTAACTCTTTGCAATTCCCATGCTTCGTGTGCATCTTCTCTGGGCCTTTAGCTGAAAGCACAGCAACATCTCCTGGAACTGGGTGGCTATTGCAAGTTCAGTTGTCGAAGTGCCCTCCTTAAATCCTGATCAATTCACTCAATTGGAGAGGCTCCAGATTCATTCCCATTGTGCAGGTAATGGGGATGACGCAGGGGTAGCCTGTGTCCAGCACATCTCCTCACCTTTGTGAGGAGGAGAAAGGGACCAGCTATTGGAAACTTCCTGTTCGTTATTCAGATGTCCTTCAGGGAAGTTTATCACACCTAATGAGGCAGACCACCATGTTAGCTGATGCATTTAGAGAAAAACCAGGGAGAGAACTGGACTGATGATACCACACCAAAGGAGACAGAACAGGTGTGTGAGTTACCAAATGTCTGGATTTAATTACCAAGGAGCTGGTCTCCTGTAAAGAAAAGCAACTGGGGATGCGGGCCATGGGTATCCTTGAAACTGGAACAAGCCACCAAAAGAGGTTCTCTGCTCAGAAATAAGGCAAACTCCTGTCCTTTGTAAGAGCAGACAGCACTGGGGAGAGAGGCAGATGCATAAGGGCAATAATTGCCGCCTCTGAGGAAACACAAGAGATGGCAGCATCGAGGCTGGGTGAGATTTGTCTCTCAACTGCATTTTCACAGTTCCCAGCAGCTGCATGTTGCGGTACACCACCTCAGTACGCAACTCTTGGGGCAGGGCTGAACTGAACGGCAGCCCAAGCCCACCTGCAGGTTCCCTCCCTTCTTACAGAAAAAGGCGGAAAATAGTGGAAGGGAACTGTTGCTCACATGGCTTAGAGGAAACTGGAGGTCCTGGTTGCTATATGAGAACCACCCACTAAAGTGTAAGACAGTGGGTGAGGAAAGTGGGGCACTATGAGGTGGACTCTGGCTTAGGAAGAAGGATTTTTCTACTTGCATAGTGCATCTGTCATTTTGCAATGTCTCCTGTTGTCATGGAAAACAGCTTCTTCCCCTGGCATGGCTTGTCAGTGCCTGACACAAGCTAAAGACTTTGTTCACTTGTTTCATGGTATGGCTGCACCCATCAAACGCTGGTCGCTGGTGATTTTATGCATGGTAAAAAGTTCAACTAACCCACTGAACAATCCTCACTGTTTCCTCACTCCGACCTTACCAGAGAAGCTGTATTGGCCATGACAACTCTTGTTTGAGATGTACATATTTAAAAAAATCCCTCATCAGAAACTGGAGGTTTCCCCCATTGAATTAGACCACCATTCCTCCTGCTCTAATATCTTTTCAGCTGCAATGACTAGGACGAGGTATCTCCAAAATAAAGGTGCCCAGTGATAGTGTCTGTGGGCAACAGGTATAGAAGTTCACACCAATCCCCAAATAATTGGGGGATAAGCAGATTCCTGAAGCAGGAGTTGCCAAATCTTTACATCACCTTTGCCATTTACGGTTTTGTTGGACAACTTGGCCACCCTAGGCAGGAGAGGGGCAGCAGGTAGCCTTTCGTGAGACCACAGGCTGAGGTGGTTCAGGTGCCCAATCCAACTGGGGGGTTTTGTGAACTGGTGGAAAAGTTGGTGTTCGGGCTGTGATGGTCTGATGATGGGATTCATTATGCTGTGTGAATGAACAAATCTTTCCTCCTGTGTTGCATCTGAAGGATGGGGAAAATCATCATTTCTTTCTACCTTTCTGGAGTCTTCTCGTTTTTTTAATCATTCAAATAGAAAACCCCAAAATGTTATTATTTGAAACTTTCATTTTGCTTTTCTGCTGAAATTCCAAGAAATGCATGTAATCATAAAGGCACCAGCCCTGCCCATGTTGGGCAGCTCAAAGCTCCCTGACCAAGACTTCACAGCTTGAGTTTCTTGCTGCTTCTGTGCTCACTGTGTCCTGGGCAGAGGAAAGGAAGGGCTATGACTTATTTAAACCTAGCTGTGCTTTTTTAGAGAGAGACCTTTTCCCCCTTGTTCTAACAATTAGCCGACAGGATCATGTTACAGAAAAATGGAAGAACCGGGAAGGGGAGAGCAGGGATGGATGTGAATGCAGATTTCTTGTCTGGTGCCATACAAAGGCACTGCTTGTACTACAGCAAGCCCAGCAGCAGTAGCAGGCAAATAATTTGTTTAACGTTAACTGCTGTCCTTGTTGCATCTTGATCCACCAATTAGTATTTTAAGTGCTTGTGAAATAGTTTGGTCATATTCCTTCAGCTTTCATACATGTCTCTATTGCTATTGCTGTTCCTTCCTCCTGCCCTGCACCGTCACCTAAGTAACATCATTTCTGCTTCCAGATGGGTTGAATTCTCTAAAGTGGGAGGAAAACACAATCTTCTTTGCTTATTCATGCACAGAGCATGCTTATTTGCATGAGAAGAGATCAGGCTGTGGAGCAGCACTCCCTAAAGGCTGAGGAGAAGGGAAACTATGCTTGCTGACAGGGAATAATGAGGCACAAATGTAGATAAGCTAAATTTTTTTTGTTCTCAAACTACCCTGGATTTTGATACCGCATTTGCAGCATTCAGACTGCTCTGTGCAGCTGACGTGCAGAAATTGTGGGCTGGGAACACCACTGGCAATCTCGGTTGGATTTCACCGGGCAATTGCCTGGGTGACGTACGCCTCAATTGGTGCGATGCAGAGGAGGACGTCCTAAATGACTGGATTGAAAAAATAGGCATGGATTTCTGAATGAACACAGTGACTGGTGTGTTGTCATGTGGCAGGCTGCTAAATGTGGTACAGCAGTAATGCTGGCAGGCATGGATGGAGGTACAGCAATGGGAGAACCTGTTGGACCTAAACATGAGCCGAGGAATTTGTTGAATTGCCACTGCAAACAGATGAACCTTGAATTACAGACAGGGAACCTTAAACAATGTGGTTTGGTTTGTTGGTTTTTTTTTTTTTGTGCAAGTAGTATGTGGCAGTTGTACAAAGGACAAAAAAAAAAGCCCCTTATTTTACAGATTTCCCTGTAGATTTTTGCATGTACCTTTCTGTAAGTATGCAGAGAGCAGCTATTAAAAACCATTTTCAGCAGGAGCAGTTTTCAAAGCACACAGTCACCCCAGCTGCTGTTTATGAATGATGTTTGAGA
Source organism: Ibycter americanus (assembly GCA_035590275.1). Taxonomy (NCBI): domain Eukaryota; kingdom Metazoa; phylum Chordata; class Aves; order Falconiformes; family Falconidae; genus Ibycter; species Ibycter americanus. The sequence continues at coordinate 4,576,080 of JAVJGI010000032.1, forward strand.
GGTTCTGCAAATGGAAGAACCATTTTGTATGTGCACAATTCTGGATATTTAGCACACAGAGGCACTTCCCAAACATTTTGAGAGAACAAAAAGTCTTTTCCCTGGCTGTTTACAGATGAGTTGCAAAGAATAAGTGAAAGGTTGGAGCATGGCTGAAATGAGCAGCTGCCGAGAATTCAAATAAGTGGTCTCAAACCCTGCTTTTTCTACAGGCTCAACGAGACATGTCACAGGCTAATGCTGTCCATCAGAACAGTGGTGAGAAGCAAACCTTGTCTCATTTCCATTCTCCTGACTTGCTCTTTGGAAGTTGATTCTTTCAGCATTATGACTGCTGAAAGCTTTTTAGTGTTTAGGTTCCAGCCGTGATCTCATGGGCTTTGATGAGCTTTTTTGAGCTGAAAGCAGCTTGTGTGAACAATGAAATGAAGATGATCACTTGCATCTGTATGCCGTGTTCACTGGGATGTGTCAATCCATATAATGAATAATGCACACATCAACACGTTTGATTTTCCCAGAATGGATTTCCATCTCTTGCGTATCCTCAGTGGGGCAAAGTCTGATTTTCCAAATTTTAAGGCTCTCCAAATGTATCTTCTGGAGTGATAAATTACTGTGATGAAGAACACAGGATTTCTTCCAAAGTCAGACTGGCTCCAAATCCCTGCATTGCCGATGTCTGCATCCAAAAGACCTGAAAACAAAGTCACCTGTAAGGTGTCCTGTACATCCCCTGTCATCAGAGCTAATAAGATAATGCCCCCATTAGGCCATTCAAGGCCATAAAAAGAGGGTTTAAGTCACAGAAACATTACACTTTAATATAAGCAGTGTTTTTTTGTAAGCTTGTTTTACTTTTGCTTGTTTGTTCATGAATTGGGAATCTCTCAAATCCTATTCAGAGGCTGTTTGGGACATTTCTTTCTCTGCAGGTGGAGTTACTGAGCCTGCAGGAATACTTGGCTCAGACTTTACAGCAGGCAAACAGAGTACTAAAATGCTATTTAAACCAAAACAAAATCAAAGTAAAAATGCATGCTTCTTATGGAGGTGTTTCTGCACAGCTGGTGTAGTGTATGCAGGAGCCCTCAGTGATGCTACAAAGATTTTACAGGGCTCATTAGACTTGACCTACCTCTCTCTTGTGTTTTGAACTGGTGGAGAGAAGCTCCTTCGAACTCATGTTAACACCAGTGTGGTAGAGATGTCTTCCCACTGCTGAAATAGTTTTAGCCTGCTCCAGGCTTCAGCTTTGCTACAGTGGCAATGGCATCCTGAAGGGAGGGTGAATCAATGGTGACTGCTTTCTCTAACACATAGTTGTGCATCAGTCTCTAATGTAAAATTAAATGTCTTTGTTGTCAGGTGTAAGATATAATTTATTTTTTTTGCTGTAGCTTGCTCTGGGGTGTGAGAGTTCCCACTGAAATGTCCACTAAAGAAAAAAGAAAAAACAAGTGGTGACTGTATTCTACTGCCTTGACAGGGAAATGGAATAAGGAAAACCTTAAATTTGCATCCTTACTATGAGAGGTATTTTTTAAAACAACTTGATTCACTCTCTATCAGCTCCTAGCTTCAACCATGAATTTCTTAGGTTACAAAGTTGATTAAATTTGGTCCAACCTGATGTCACTGGGGTGGGAATGGGTGCCACATCAATCTCTGTCCTGCAATGAACATGGACATCTTAGGGGCAGATCCAAAATAAGCATTGTTCTGCCTTTTGTGGATGACTTTGGGGATGTGTCTCTTATTTTTGGTCCCCAGGCACAGTAAAGAACCGAGAAGCAGGTTCTTAAGAAAACCCTCAGAAGCTTGAGACAAGGTAAGCACCTTGCTAGACTGAAAGGTCAAGTGGTGATGCAATAACCCTGGGGACAGGCTCATCAGGCCAACTTCAGTTTGCTCATGGGTAGAATTAACTGGCCAGTGGGTAGACAAAACCTTTGTCATTGGTTGCGTTTAGTTTGTGGACTTTTCTGTAATTCAGCAAATGAAGGGTTTCTGACCTGAAAACCTGCTAGGGCTCCCATCCATATTCTTGGAGCAAAACCAGTTTGTCCTACTGCCTCCAGGGAGTCTGTGCTCCCATGCACAACAGTTTGCATCTACCGCCTACACGTGGTCACGACTGTGACCAGACTTCTGCAGGAGGATGTGCACATATTCGGTGTGTGATTTGTGAGCTGACAGAGGATAGCTGGGCTAGACTGAACTAAAACCTGCTCACGTGGTGTACGCTCATGTCATCCGTTCTTTAGATCAAAAGACTGATGGCAGAAGTGCATAATAATGAATTAATAGAGACCTAGAGGGACTCAGAAGTCAACTGTTTGACAGCAGTGGCCTGCTCGCCTGTTTTTCTGACAGTTTCCCTGTCAGGCCTTATTACGCAGTCACTTCCAAGTCTGAGGGATGACAAAGTGGATTAACATATCCAAGCTAGATGACGTTGAAAACAAACATCTTTCATCTGCTAAGTATCCCCTTTTGGAGCCATTCCCATCCTGATGGCTGCAAGGGCCTTTTGGAGGCCACATGCTTTCTGCTGCTTCTTTGTGCCAAAGGACCAACATCCAGTAGCGGCATCCCAGAGCTGAGACAGGTACGTGCCAATTTGAGCTCTTATCCCAGGACTGTCATCTCTGCTGGGTTTCTGCTCATGACCTTGCAGCCCACAAGCTGTACAGCTGGAGATAAGCAGCTTGGAAGTGCTCTAGGGCTCACACATTCCCAACCATGAAGACATGAATAACGCATAATGTACTACAGTGCATGAATCGGCTATGAAGTCAGAGGGAAGGTGCTCTGTGGGCTTGAAATACCATTGGATGGCATCCATGCTCCCTCTGAAGTCAATAGGAGCTGGCTTGTTATACTATTAGATTTTTCTTATATTTGTCTCAGATGAACCCTAAAAAAAATTGGGTTTAGGTGTCCATGCTGAGAGCATCCATTTTGACATGTGAAAACTTAGTCTTAGAAAACAGTCACACTCAGTGGCAGTGCTGTGGATTTACAGTAACATCTGAGCAGATCCATTGTATGTGTTGGTGGTGTCTCCCAGACCTGCTGTTTTTATGGATTTTGGGGTTAAACCTTGCAAGGCGCCACAGAGGCAGCCAGATTTAAGGGGAATAATATTGAGGAGTATGGGAAACTATATATTCACTATGAATATCAAGGAATTTCTGCCTTGCACAGCTGTGCAAACCCGCCTGGCTGACCTAGCCTTTTTTGCTGTAACCTTGTCTCCAAGCTGAACCTATCTTTCCTTCCCACCTTTGTGAGACTTCAAGAGGATGGCACAATCTGTGAGGTCTTTCTTGCTATTGCTCCTTCCACAATGTCGACTGCAATGGTTTCAGTGCCAGCAGCCTCTCTTGCTGGGCAGTGCTGTCTTGTTCTTTTAGTCTTTTGCACTTATATGTGCTTTTCAGCTGGGATTACTATTTCTTCTGTTCAGACAAGTTGGGATTAGGACTTTGGTTGAGCACCTAAGAGGTGTATGTCAATAGAAAGAGTAACGCTGCAAGCATTCATGTTTAGTCCCTGCAAAATACAGTTTGGAGATTTGGTCTGTAGCATCTTGGCATGCCAACCAAGTAATGGCACATCTGCCAATGAGCTTCACCTTTGGTGAGACGTTGTCTTTCCTAGCCCAGCCCCTGGTTTGCAGACCAGTATTCTCCAAGATTTATACTCAAGGGGTCGCAAACAAAGAGTCAGGACCTTGTACTGTTCCCTCTGTACAGGTGTTTTTGAAGCGATCTGGTTTCAAACAAGGAAGCCTGCAGGCTGCCAGAGAGCACTTTTGTCCAAAGGGTTGTATCAGCACAACTGAGCAGTGGGGGAGTGAGGGAAGGACCAGCATGACCTACATGTGCCGATGGTTCATCAGGTAGAGGTTTTCCTACCCTAAGCTGGTGTATTGACTAGATTAGTCATGCTGGTACTTGAATTAGTTCATTGCCAATCAACGTCTATTACTAAACACAACTGTAAATGCAAATGAAGACCCAAACCCACCTACAGAGTCCAAATATGAGCCACCAGTTAGAACTTTGTCTAAAATGAGATTGTCATTTGAGGTGCCACCTCTGTGTTTGCTGGCCATTCCCTGTTGACAAGTGGACTAAACCAGTTCATTCGCAACAGCTTACATCCCTGCTAATACCAGGGGCATGCTGTCCATCCTCCACAAAGTACCCCAAGTAAATGAAGCTTAGACCCTCACCCACAGTAATTTGGTGTAGGTCAGCAAGAGGTCAGGACCCACAGATCTACAAATAGAGATTGGGAGCACAAGGCTGTAAGTGCATTCGTGTTTGTTAACATAATCTCTCCACTGACCATCACCTTGTCTCATGTTTCTGCTGCGACCTGATGTGTATTTGCAGGCTCTTGAGCTACGATACAAGTAATTTGCTTCAGGGTGCTTGGGACATTTCCGATATCCAGCTCTGTACGTGTGATGCCAGGGTACATCTGTGCGCTGGCAGCCATCAGGATGGAAGTGCCATGCTTGTGAAATGGCTGCATTTGACTCTTCTGCCAAGGCCTCTTGTCCTCCCCCACCGCTGGCGCACATATACCAATACCATTTTGTAAAGACAAAGTCATCCAGATGATGTCTAACACTTGCCCGTGATAATGTTTCGCAATACTGCTACCCACAGCACCTCAGCTGGGATCGAACATCATGGAAGATGCATTTCAACTGACTTGAACAATCAGGCTTGCTCCAGCACCGACAGTAATAGCCATTTTTCTAGACAGAATTGATATTATAAATGAGTTGTTGGTTAATTTTCTGCTTTCTTAACATCATTGATCCTATAGCTACGGCCTTAAGCAGCAGTGCCTGAATATAAACTACTCAGCAGTAAAATTATAACTCCATTTGGATGCAAAGCACAATCTTTCTATCGCCAGACTTTCAATCCCATCAAGAGTTTCAGGGTTACTCATGCAAAAATAGCTTGTCTGCTTGAGTGAGCGTACAAGGGCTGTTCATCAGCATCATCTGCAGAAGTGTAAGCGCTCGCTGTCATGAGCTGGGGAGCAGGTTAGGAAAATCTGTCTTTTCAGAGCTGTACAAACCCACCTCACAGGGAACTCCTCGTGGAGCTCAGAGTGATGCAAATGAATCGAAGCCTTAGTCCCATCTCCCATTCACAGCTCTGGCTCAGCTTGGTCAGACCTTCACCCTGCTCCAACAAGACAGAGCCAAAGGACATCCAGATTTGCTACTTTTGATAGTCATCCAGCAAATTTACAGCTAGCTTAGCATTTTGAGGACGTTTAAATAGTGCAAGATTTAATGCTTGTAGTAACAGGACCACACAGGTGAACCATGGATATGCTGGTCTTCAGCTCAGTGGGTTTCAGTCTCTTTTTATTTATAAAGATAGAAAATAATGATAAATATTTATAAAATATGGGGAGCTGTATTTGATTATACCTCCTGCCTTTTTCATACCAGCCTTATGGAAATACAGCCTGTCCCTACACAGGCATCATAGGGAGCTACTCTTTTCAAAGCTTCTGGGCAAAAAATTAAGGGAATTGGGTAAAAAGTGCAGGAATATCCCTCACAGGGGGAGCAGCCGTGCAAAAACCAGGAAGCATGAATAGTAGAACAGTGAGAAACAAGCCAAGAGAACAAACATGTTCACAAACATGTTGTGAAGCTGCTGAAGCAGATAGCAGAGCTGTAACAGTGATGGGGTTTTTTTCCTTCAAGAATTTTCCTTGCTCTCCAAGGGACAGCATAAAGACCTTTTCTCACCTTACTGTGACACGTTACAAATGGAGGTTAAGAAGAAGATTATTAAACTTGGCCACTCATGTCCACTTGAGGAATAAAAAGACCCCTTCAGAAACAAATTGTTTCATGGAAGTAGGACAGTCCAACTTTTATTCTTTCCCAGAGGCTTGGTTAAATAAATACTTTTCTCTGGGTGAAAAAATGAACATTTACAGTAAAATCTGTCAGCCAGAAATGAATTCCAGTGGGCAAGCCGCTGAGTGGCCATAGGAAAGCATCCCCAGATACTCGGGTATACATTTTTTTTGCTTATTAAAAGTCTGCTTTTGATATAAATAACCCCCTCTCTCATTTATACCTGTGTGTTTTTATGCACACCCACACACAGATACATAGATAGATAGATAGATACGTATATCTGACTATAGGACTATTTATTCCTAAACTTAAAGCAGCTTTTAGATCCTGCGATGAGATGTAAATACTCATCTCACAGGCTCATACCCATGGCTGAAATATCAGGTCTGCTCACAGCAGTGTGGATGCAAATACTGAAATACACCTGGCTTGGAGCTGGCACTGGACCTATCAGATGGCAAGCAAAGGATGTATAGATCTTGGGCCTATACATTTCCAAGGCACTTCTAGCTAAGTCATGTTTCCTTGTGAGCTGCAATGTGGGAGAATAAGATCTCTGCTCCAAAGATGCGTGCCCAGAACACCAGGCCTTTAATTATGCAAAGAACTGGAGCCAGCTTCCTCCTGCCTTTTCAGATAAGTGGTTTCACCGAGAGATTACAGCAAGCAGAATTTGGCACCTGGCTCTGCTGGCACGAAGGGGCTTTTTTTTTTTTGCCCATGCCGACTCCCCCCATGGAAATTTGTGCTTAACCGAGGATCCACCCAAGTGGATCCAGTTGCCATGTCAGCAGATTACTGCCTACAAAAGACCAGCAGCCCTTGGCAGAAATTTAGCATCTCCCAAAGCCTGTGAGCTGAATCATAAGGATGCTTATTTGTCTTCTTCATCCCACGTGGGAAAAGTTGGCTTAAGTCCCGTTTTGCTCTAGTCCCTCCAGCTTCGGGAGCTGGAAAGGCAGCGAGCTAGCCCTCCTCCTCCTGAGCGGGGTGTTGCTGGAAGCTGTTTTACTGAAGAACAAACTGATTATGTGCATGCGAGTGATACCTGGGCCATAGCAAATAGTGGAAACCATCAGAAATTCAGCAGGATCTCTAATAGCGACTTGGCAGTCTCAGAATAACTTTCACTGTCTGATAATTAGATAAAAATACAGCCTGGCTTTCCTCCTTTGCAGTCTTGTAGTGGTAGATTGCAGCAGAGCAGCCAGTAATTGAGGCAAGGGGACCTCACCCAGGGAGAAGCAGGGCAGAGCTGCTTCCAGACACGGGCAGCTCCTGCTCTTGAACAGTTTTCGTATCTGAATTTAGCTGAAATCAGATCTATAAAAAGTGTCTTTTAAGTTCCTGTGGATACAGTGAGTTGCTGTACTCACATGAAATGTGCAGAATATGTCTTTGGAGACTTTGGGAGAAGCAAACCCTAGTAGTAGAAACTTGGGTGGAGGCTTTGGAAATTGCCTTGGTGTTGGGTTAATGTTGCTAATTGAAGTGAATGCTAAAGCTAATACAGACTTCAAGGGGAGCGGTTACCCCAAGGGTAAATCTTGAAGACAAGTAGGATACTTTCTCTCTATTTCAATGTTTACACGGAGGAAAGACTTCATAGCTGCATATTTACTGTGACTGTACAGGAGGGAGAGTGACATCTGAAGAAACATATGCAGGCTTTCTTCTCCAAAGGGAAAATTGGATTGAGACAAAAATGACCTAAATAAACATTGGAAGATCATAGGAAACTATTCCTTGGAGGCAGAGAGAAGGAATATATACATGCAGATTAGGGTTGTGTGTTAAAGTTGAGTATTGTTCTTTGGGGAATTTCAGTGCATCAAAGGAGGCTGATATCAGTCCTGGAATAACATCAGAAGAAACATTGTCTGTGGAAAAGGAGTAGAGGGGGTGAAAGAAATTTATCTGGGCAGGAGAAGGTGCAATGGACTCGCTGGTGTTAAATACTGAAGTGGTTTCTGGCTTTTCCATGTTTTGCTCACTGGGCTTAATAGAGCACGACTTCTTTCTGCGCAGATACTTGTGAGTGATGGAGAGATGGAAGAGTAGGCTTGGTGGTGGAGCCAGGAAATTTGACAATAATTTGTTGGGTCTGTATGAGTTCAATTTTCTATTACAAGCATAGACTAAGGTAACTACACTTGTATCTGGTCTATCCCCATATTGGAACAGTCCGCTGCTGTCAGCCCACTGTGTTGGCTCCCAGGCATGATGACAGACCTCTTTGCACAAAATCGCAGCATCACGAAGAAATGAGGGTATCGATGGGGCTTCTCCAGCTGGCACGACCTGCTAGTTCCCTGGGGAAGAGATGCAGGAGTGTGGCAGTGAATGAGTACTGGGTGCAAAGCTCTGGGCTGTAAATACACAGAGCAGAACAGGACACATTCCACCTTTATGCACCGAGGAGTGCATATGGTCGATTTTAAGTTTCTAAATTAATATTTTAGCTACTTTGCAACTGAAACATTAGGCTTGTGGACATCTTTAACCATTAAGATACCAGGTGGTATCTGCAGGCTCTGCATGATTTGCTTAAGATCCCAGATGGGAGTGCGGCCCTGAGCCTGAGTGCAGAAGTCCCAAATGCAGCTACACTGGACAAGGCAATTGGCTGTCTGGCACGTGCAAACTTGTCCTGGGGATACTGGAAAACACTGGACCCATGGGGTGTTCGCCCTATGGTTGGTCTGTGTATAGGAGACAACAGAAATGATCATGAACCCAGAGAATAATTTAGGAAGGAAAAAGGCATTGAAACAAATAAGCGATGGAATTTAGGAATACTTCAAGAGTACGGACACCATGGAGCACTGATCTCAGAGTGCAATTGAAAAGGATATCATAACACGTCAGGTTTGGGGCAGAATTTAGGGTTTATTGCAAAGAAGAAAGAAAAACTCCAGGGCAGAATTTACTTGCTCCTCCCCACCTCTGTCTTTTTCTGCAGGTAGGCCAGATTACAAGAGGGAATGTGCAGCTTCTGAAACTATTGCATACCATCAATGAACTGCTGGAAGCTGGTGATCTACTTAGGGCCAAGTTGCGGCAGAAAGAGAATGTCATCCTGAGCAAACTGCCGGCCCTCACGAGCACATCCTTGTGTGAAAACGGTGTAAGAACTAAATACGGCTTCAAGACAGTGCTGGGTTAAATATATCATCTTCAGAGGCACCAGTGTGCTTTCTGTGTGAATGAATTTACGCTGCAAGTTACACAGAGTGAATTAGCTTTTAAAAATAGAGCGTTGTGCCTGAATTCAGCTCGGTTGCTTCTCCCCTTTGGCTTGGTTAATAGCGCGTCAGGCGGTAGCTTGTTTGTGTCTGCTGGCCCCATCAGTCCAGGAGGGCTTGAAGTAATCGCTGAGCTGTATTTTTACCTTCAGGTTCCTCCAGTTCTCATGCCCCAGCCTGACAGCACCACTCTGTTCTCATATTTGGGGTGAGTCACTCAGTCGTATGGGCTGAATTACCCTGCCGTGGGCCAGCAGTTTGGCTTCAAAAAGCACAGAGGCAGTGAGCAAAATCTTCCCTGCATGGAATTTTCTTTCTTAGTGGCAAAACCCCCACAAAACACTAAATTCCAACCCCACACTGATATGCTGTGATATTCTTTTCACTCGCGGTCTGAGGTCAGTGCTCACTGGCATACATCTTCTGATATTCAGAAAAAAACAAAGTGTTTGGATGGCAAGGGGGGTGGGGGCTGGGGGTGTGACCCAAAGTGTTTGGATGGCTTATTTTTATGCAACTGCAGCTCCTGCTTGGCCAACCCAAGTCCCTGAGCAGCTCTCTAAAAATCTCAATCTCTTTCTTCAGTTCCATCGCTTACCCTGGCATAGCTAATATTTAGTAATATTTAGGAATACTTCTGACTGTGGGGGAAAGCTGTCCCAGTCTGAAAGGCCAGGTTCAGCCCTGAGGTGCTCTTTCAGGTGGCTGCTGCCTGTTGAACACTGAGAAAGGGAAAAACAGGTTTACCTTGAGCATAAACTACTAATGAGAGGCTCTCCTGGATACTCTACTGATCTGGCCAGAGCCAGCTGGCGACAAGTTCAAAAAGATACGAGGTTATTCTCAGACCAAGGAGATGCTGCACTAGAGAGGAACACTACAAGGACTACGTGGATCCCAGAAGTGTTTTTGTGTTTTGAACGTCATTTTTCTCCTTTCCCTCTCTTGGCTTTATTTGCTACAGCTGCTTGTGGGAGTCCCACGGGGTTTGGGTCTGCCAGGGCATTCTCCAATACCTCTTGCAGCAAAGCCTTTGAAAGGCTTTGCATGAAAGACATAGAGAGAAATGGGAGATTTAGATACTTTTTACAGCTTGAAAGGCCAGCTGAGCGTGTTGCGATGCTCTGCATTTCAGGGCTGTATTGGGCTGACACATCGCACGGTCATAAAGGGGTTCTTTACGCTAAAGAAAACAGTAAAAGTCTGTCACTGGAGTTACTACCTGGGGAGAAAGCTGAAGAACTGCCTTCGCTGTGAGGTGGGAAGGTCCTGGAGGGAGGCAGGTGACTCTGCACTTCCCTGGAGGAAATTGCCCCAGTCCCTCTTGATCTCATGCCAATGGTCCCAGGGCCATGGTAACCAGTCATTGTCTTTCCAGGGGACACTGATACCAGTGGGTAGTTTTTAAGGTGTCTAAGAAATAACCCTGTGCAGCCTAAAACTCTCGGTCCACCAAGAAAAATCTTGAACAGCCATAGGAATGATTTTTGTACAGATACTGTCATGCTGGATTTATTTGCTGTTGTTTCCCCATCACCTTATTGTGCTTTTTTTTATACTAGCATCACGTTTATGCACTACTGCCATGCAGTCCCATGTGGGCAGAAAGCAACTGCTGCAATGGACTGTGACCCAGCCTTGAGCCCTATAGTGCCCTGGCCCATGCAGGTGGTGTCAGGCTGGACAGCCAGAGCATCGGGGAGGATGCCAAGGAGGAGGAAACCTTTCCATGTGCTATAGGGGAGGGGGGAACAGCTGTGGGGTGCCCTGCTGTAAGGGAAAGGGAATGGGCTGTGCATCAGCATCCTGCTGGCAGAGCTGTGGACACTGGCTGGACCAGCACCAGTGCCAGCATGGGTGCAATCATCCACACACAGAGCAAAAATACAGCTCCTGCCTCCTGGTGCTCACACGGATAAGAGGCAGCTCAGCCTTTTTCCTGGGAAATGGCATTTACAAAAATAGAAAGCTGGAAATGCCACCACACGGCAGCTAAATATAGCCCCACCAACAGATGAGCTGCAGTGCTCATTCCAGCAACAAAGGCAGTGAAAGGGGATGCCCAGCTCCCCGCCAGGGTGGTGTGGGACGGAGGGAGAGGTGGCAGAGCCACTAGCCATGGCAGGAAGCTTTGCCAGGAGGATGCTAGCTGCGAGCATGAGGTGCACAAGCAGGGGAGTTACTCAGAGATGAAACCCTGGCTCAGTGTGAAAAACTGAACTACAAAATGTCCCAGCTTTCCATTAAAATCATGTTTTCTTCCCTAACGCTTATATGACGCGATTAGAAGCACTAGGTTTTTTCTCCTGAGACCGACATCTGCAGTAAAATACGAACATTTTGCTGAGTCAGGCGCTTTTTTTGCCAACCCTGATGTGGGGAAGCAACACTCCATCCTAGAGGAAAGGTTCCTCTGGCTTCATGCAGTAAATGCTGGTTGATGCTGGCAGCTGGGAGCACGCTAGGATTTGCCAGGGCCAGGATGCTGCCGTGGCCAGCTCTGCTTACCAGGAAAAGAGAACACATGCACAGCTGGGCCGCACTTCTGCAGGGCTTGATAATTCTGCCATCCTTAGACATGCTTAGCATTTCCTCCCCCCCAAAAAAACCACAACTTGATTGTAGTTGTATGTTTGCAAATGCTGATTTGGGGGATCCAATTCCCCCAAAGACACAGAAGTGGAGGAGGGGGGACGTAGTGTGACCCCTCAAAGGTACTGGTGGTGGAGGTGGGGCTTACCACATTTGCTGGCCATCAGCTGTGGTGGCTGTAAGAGCAGTGACATCTCCTCAGACGAGGTCCACCTTGGGATTGGTATCACAGCACAAGAGGGAATGTGGGTCTGTTATAGGAAGTTTTAGGATTGCAAAGTCTGGCACTAGGAGATCACAGCATTCAGGCTGCCTGTGCATCCTGGGCTTGATCTTTTAGTGTATAAGTGTTAAAACAGTCTGTTATTGTAGGTTTCAATACTGTTTTTTCCCTTTCAGTAAATGGGGAATCACTCAACAGTCGAGTCATAGAATCACAGAATGGTTTAGGTTGGAAGGGACCTTGAAGACGATCTAGTCCCACTCCCCTGCCATGGGCAGGGACACCTTCCACTAGACAGGGTTGCTCCAAGCCCCATCCAACCTGGCCTTGAACACTTCCTTCTTATCCTTCTCATCGGCATGTTACTTTCTGTGTTATTAACCAAAGAGCGTCCAGACGTGGCACTGAATACAGAAGTCCTGCCTTCGGGGTGTTTCACCAGAATATCAAAACAATGCACAAACATTAGTGAGCTGTAAGCATAGTAATCCTATATAATTAGATGAGGAAATTAGACAGGGGTGATGCTGCTCCCTTTTGCAGCTAGAGATCTGAGGAAAAGAGATTAAGGCCGTAAGCATGTATTAATTTCCAGTGCTCAGTTTCAGATAATGAGAGCTTAACTTTTTAATTTAATTTAATTGCCTAGCAATTCAGCTGCACTTCACTGGTTCAACCTGCTGTGGAAGCAACAGCTAAACCAAAACCCCTCCACACCTTGAAGTAAACCTCACTTTCGGGGGCTGAACTGGAATCTAAAGAGAAGGCTCGTACATGCTCCCACCATTTTGGGATGTGATGGGTTCTTCTCTTGAAGACTCAAGAGTCTTTAAGTCCACCTTGAAATAAACTCATAACAGCAATAAGGCCCTGCATGCCCTCCTTTTTTTTTTTTTTTTAATCTCAGGGACAAATTTTGCATTAAGCAATGTGAAGTTACCTCCAAGTAAAGGTCTCCTGGCTGGGGCCTGGAACAGCTTCCCGACACTTGATGTTTCTGGGATGGGGAGCTGGGCTCTGGCTGAACATTGCCTCTCTCAGCACTTGGCACCTCAGCCCAGCAAACTGGCAAAAACATCTTCTTTTTTTTTTTCATAGGATCATTTTTCTGCCAATATATGCAAATCTTATTGGGTTTTTCAACACCTATCCAGCTCTGGTGGTTTTCTGTTGGATTTGCTGTACCCTTCTCAGGTGGTGGCTGCTCTGGGGTTTGCGGGCACAGTTTTGCTGGGGTCTGGTCCAAAAGATCCTCCATCCACAGCACATCACCTTATAATGTCCCAGTGAGATAAATACCACTTTTTTTTCCCCTTCCCTTCCATCAAACTTGCCTAATGTAATGACCACGCCAGGGCATGGGGCACAGATGACACAAGACTGGCAGGGAGCAGCTTTGTGCAGTAAGCTGGAGCAGAACTAAAACAAAATATCCCAAACCCCAGCCTCCATCCAAATAAACTGTAACTTCAGACATCTCCGACTGGATTTGACTTCTGAGCCTTGGACTCACCTCTGTTTGTGACGTGCATTGCTTTGATATACATCTTTATACATCTATACGTGTATATATAAACCCTGTTCTTTAATACCTCCTACAGCAGCAAGCTGTTTCTCTTTTCCCAGAGTCTCCAGATGGTGCTGAAATCTTCAGGGCTTTGGGGGTTTATTTGTTTGTTTATTTTTAGATAACTTCCCACACTTGGGCCCTCATCAGGATGCCTCAGCCTTTCCATTTACCAAACAATTTTACTTCTAGCTTGGTTTTTGTCCTCGCTGCTGGTACCCCTTCCCAAGCAGGACTGCGATGAATCGTCATGGTTTATTATTAGTGTTGGTGCTGAAGTTGATTTTCTAAATCTTTGTTGTTCTTCCCCTTCCCAAAATAATTTGCAATTTCCTCTGTGTTGCGATCTCAGTTATTTGCTTACCTCTACACTGGATCAAGACCAAGTTTTCTGACAAGGCTTGGCTATTAAAAAATAAAAGAGAACCACTCATCTCATGTGCTGCTAGAAGAGTACTGCATAAATACATATATTTCTTTCTTTTTAGGCTCCTTATTTTTTATTTGTGTGTTTTCTCAATATAACCCCATATTGTTGAATCTCATTTTGGATCTTTAGAAATAAGTTGAATGTGCTCTGTACCTGGGGCAAGCTGGGATGGGTTTGAATCCCAATGCTGATCCCAGCTGCCTTGCAGCTCCTCTGAGTGCAGCTGAGAAGAAGAGTTTTCCTCAAAACTTCTTTTTAGATCTAATGCCCTTTGTGTTTGTGATGGATCTTCCTTTTTCTTATGGACTTGATAAAAAGAGGAAGTCACAACCCTTCCTCCTTCAGTATTTGTCTTGCTGAAGTTATATTCCCAATTTTTTTACACGCCCCATTAAAGTTTTTGCCATACTTCCAGCTACATCACCTCCTTTGGGATATAGCAATGATAATATATAACAATAAACACCTCTGTTGCATGTCATCCCCCAAATTTTCTCAAAGGTTGTTTCTGCAGAGGCAGCCTCATAATCAGTTCCTCCTGTTAGCCTTGTTACTCCTTGCACAATTTTTGGCTTGGAGCTGACCTTCAGTTTATACCGATTGTGCTTTAATTTTATTCTTACTGATGCTGCTAATTTGAGGGGAAGCTAGGCACCTACAAACAGTAAGCTGATTTTTGCTCACTGTTTGCAATGCTCATGGCACACAGTCCAAACCACCACACCATACTGACGAGAATCGGAATCCGATGGGACGTCTGTCCCTCTGGGAGGCCTCCAAGGATGCAAACCAGCACTTCAAGGCAGCTCAGGTGCTTGGGCTCTGCCGAGCCCTTCCTGGGGCCCCAGCATCCAGAGGACCCTGGCTCTGTGCTGGGTGATGCTGGGTGACTGAGGACAGTCCAGCTGTGCCACAGGCTGCCCAGGGAGGTTGTGCCATCTCCACCCTCAGAGGTTTTCCAGATCCACCTGGTTCAAGCCCTGAGCAATCCGGTCAGACCCCAGAGCTGACCAGCTTAGAGCAGGAGGTGGCACAGGGACCTCCTGAGGTCCCCTCCAGCTGGACCGGTTGTGTTATGCTACAGATTTATTACCTGGCCAATTTGAGAGATGATGGACAGAATTTTAAGTCGTCACACTGCAAGGATTCAGAGAAAGTTTGATTTTTACACCTCATGAGATGACTGCTACAAAAGAGCTGCAAACTTCCCCGCAACCTCCAGCGACACTCTCCTGTGCCAGCTGCAGCCCCCACCTGTCCTTAGTGCTGCCTTTCTCCCAACTGAGACAAAAAACTATGGCATTAGTGAGGTTTTTTCCCCAGTTTTTGTTCTTCGATGAGCATCCATGGGGAGAGAATTGGCTGGGTGCTGCAGATGAAAAGGGGCAGCAGCAGAAAAGGACTCCATTCTTTGCTCTCCTCTGCTTTTCTGTTGGATTTGTTCAAAGTTTCAGGTCTTCTCCACAGCACTTTTCCTAGGGTGCCCAAGCTGCCCTACATTAGCATCATGGTTTTTCTCTCACATTCCTAAAAAAACCTGTGATTCTGTGCAATGGGAGAGAAATCTTTGTTCACACGTGCCAACAAAACTCATCTCCCCGTAGCCAGCAATAGAAGCTGCAACGCCTGCAACACAAACACCCTTCTTCCATCCCAGTTCTCCCTCCTATCAACCCACTAGAACAAAATGATTTAACCAAATAATAAATATTGAAAAGGCCAGTCCCTGCAGACTCACAACAAAGGCAAGGAAAATGCTAGGCTAATTATTATCTTCCTTTCTTTGCACAGGCCTTTCTGTGAGGCTCTAGCAATTAAAGACGATGCTGGGGAACAAGCTAGATGGGAATTAGTCTGACTTGGGGAAATTACCACCCAGAGGTTTTCGGGGGTTTTGTGCTGCTATGCAAATTCCCTTTGCTCAGCTTAAACTCTTTTTAACCGAATGCATTACTTTGACAACACATTTTAATAGCTGGTTTTAAAAAAATACACTGTAAAAATGTTTCCAGCCACCTCTAATCCTAGCCTGTATTTCTCCTTGTGGTCTTGAAACCAAACTCCTGGACACAGATACTCTCCTCACCCTCTTACTCAGCTCCCCCAGCAAACCTCCCTTGCCAGGCAGGTAGAGCTCCAACCGAGATGTACAAGCCAGGAGGGTAAATTGCTTGCCTGGTTATTCATATACTCCAGTCCTTTCCCTTCCTGTGAAAACAAACCTGTAATCCCAACACACATCCACACTGTATGAAGTAGTCTGCATGTGGGAACTGTTTTCTTTCACTCCTGCCGTGGTGAAAAAGGTCTGTGTGTGTAGTCCTCCAAGTAACTGTCTCCTTCAGTGGCAGGAGGGGCCAACTGAGCGTTGGCTGACCTGATGTTCCTCTCTAAGGCATTATCTGATGCCTGTGCTTCCATTTCTATGAGAAAAGGGTTTGATCAGATGGTGAAGAAGCCTTTGAGCATGTGCAGCCGCCTATCTAAGGATGTGTTTTGCATTTTGTGCTCTCTGATCCCCATAGCAGCTCCTTCACACCTCTCTTCTAGGTGGGATCCACTGTTACCCAGCCTGGCCAGTGGAACCTGGATGGCCAACATTGCATAGCGTATCCTAGAGATAGGGCAGGTGCCTTATTCAGTGCTGGTACCTAATGGATTGCACATCTCTACTGGGAATATTTTGCCTAAGAGGTCCTAGAAATTGCGTTTGTCTTTTCACGGTCATGTTATTTGGTGGCTTTTCACTGAAGTGTCTGACGGGTTCAAAGCCTGGCTTCCATCAATCCTAACCAGTCAGCCAAAGATTACAGCACAGAATTTGTACCCAGACATGCAATGCTGCAGGCTGGACAGAGGTATTCCCCCCAGCTCTCGGAGTCATTTGTACCTACCTTCTCACATGATATTCTATTCCTCTTTTGTATTTTTTGCTGCCTTGACACTTAATTGATTTTGTGCTTGTGTTTAGTCTAACATCATCAATTAAAATAATGAACAATACTTACTAGACCCAAGATCAACCCTTGAACAAATCTATGAGTAACCTTCTTCCACCCTGATACTTCTCTTGATATGTACAGCTCGTGATTTCTTTCCTAAACAGTTTCTCACCTATCATACTATCTCATCTCCAAACCAATTTTGCCAGTAATTATGATTGCTCTCTGTTTTGATAATTTTGCTTTAGCAAGAGCTTGGTCAGAGTATCAGCTGAGCCCACCCCTTCTTAGGACACTAAGGATTATAAATACCTAACTAGTAGCAACCTGGTTCTCAGGAAAATAAGTGATGTATTTTAAGTGCTGGAGTTTGTGTGATTTAATACTTTCCTTCTACTTTCAATTTTGTTTTTTCAGGAAATTAAATTTTCCTGGGAGGATGACTGTTTTCTCTTTTGCTCTACTATTTTCTGCAGAATATAACATTTTTAAGCGCAGCAAGTATTTCTAGTCTCTCTCAGCCACTTCTTTCATATGATACTATATTATTTATGTCTTCTTATGTTCTTTTATATTAAAAATTATCCTTTATGGCTAGTTTCAAGCTGGATTTTCCCCTCTGGATATTTATTATCTGCTTTCAAAAGAGGCATGTACGAATCTAGAAGGTAGACTGCAAGGTTCTGTGCAGGAGGTGGGCAGCTGGGATTACCGTCATGCTGGGGCCAACTTTCTAACACAGCAGGTATAATTTTGTATCATATAAGGGAGAATTAAATTGGAAAGAGTGAGGACTGGGGCAGGTCTTGAGAAACCCGCCATGCTGGCTGTTTAGTTAGAGGCTACCATGGTATCTAATATATGCAGACAGCAGAGGTGAAGCCCGCTGGCGGGCTAAAAGACTCTTTTGTGGTGTTTTACTGTAACGCTTGGCAAGGCTGCCCTTGCTTCACACCCTGCCTGCCTTGCTGAGGCACCGAAGTGGAAAAATCAGCTGCAGAGGATCCAGACAGTAGGGAGGGATGTAAACACCCCAAAGTCTTGTTCTTCTGTTTTCCAATAGATGGAGAAGCAGGCAACAATCAGTGTTCTGAACCCTGCACCATTCAGCCTAATTAAGTCATGTAATGCTATTAATAAGCAGGGAGACTTAGCTGAGCCTCTGGGGAATGCCAAAATCATGCTTCCTTTCACTCTGTTATTTAAAAGTCCAGCGGGATGGAAAATCTCACCCACCAACTTACCATGATCAACTTATGATATCAGTGGTGATATCATAAAATGGTTGTATCAGAAGAGATGTATCTTGCAGAAGAGATGCTCACCTGTCACAGAGGGGACAGCACAGTAAACACCTCCTGAGCTGACTGCCCTGAGGCTGGGCGGGCAAGGGAGGGTGGGGAGGGTAGGGCAGCCTCGGGTCCATGGAAGGATTCGGTACCCGCTGCCTGCGGGGATGAGTGACACAGGCAGACAAACACCTTCAGATGCATTTAGTTTCCATGATTTTCAATGTGTCCGTCTGTAAGAATACAAAAATACTACAGCAAAGTCACTTGCAGACCTCTGAGTCGATGGGAATAACAGAGTTATTGTGGCTTGTATAGCTCAGGCTACAGAACTCCACCTTGCAAGACAGCATCGTGCTGGGGAAGGAACCTAAACCCAGTCCCCCACCAAGGACGTTGTGTGTGTCCCCCAGCTCCCGGGCAGGAGGGTGAGGGCAGCCCTGGCCTCCACAGCCCTTTGGCCCGTGGTTTTGGGAGATCCAGGGCTGAACCTGGCAACATCTGTGAGCCCAGGTCTGGTTTTCAGACTGAAACACCATTTGTTCAGCCTCAACCCAGCCTAGCATTTCTGTAGTATCATTTCATCATTCAAGAAAGAAGGATTGCCTTCACAGGGATTGCTGCTCACAGGGATGTTTTTCCTCCTTTTGTTTGGGAGAACCAGGCAGCAGAGTGCAAGGGGAGTTTTGCAAGGCTCTGGCTTTCCCACAGAGGAAGGCTCCTGCTCGGCAGTCTGTAAGCGCCCTCTGGTGCAAACGCAGCCATCTGGCTTCAGCCAGCTCTGCCCGGCGGATTTATCCAGCAAAACATCCATTGTGGGTGTTAATTTGGGTGTTTCGGGGGGTGGAAAGGGGGGTGACAGCCATCCTGCACCACGAAGGCAGCACCCCGAGAGCGAGCCAGCCTCCTCTGCAGGCTGGACATCAGCGTGGCGCTCGTGAGACCTTCCCTCAGGTTGTTACCAAGGTTTTTGCTGGTAAATGGGATTGGTCTGGTGGAATCGAGACGCCCAGTTGCCACCTGGACTAGGACAGAGAAAGGCATAGATGGCTCTTGGGAGACCACCTAGCCACCCCACCAGAAGATGGGGTGGTAGCAAGAAGGTCAGCAAGAAAAGGGAGCTTCCAGATAGCATGGAGAGATACATTTGAGGGCAATTAAGGGATGGGGTGCTACGCATGAAACATGGGCCAGGAGGGCAGTAAATGATAGTAAAAAAATGGCTGGCAAGATGACTAGAGCAGTGAGGAAGTGGGGAAAAAAAACCAGTCACGATAAAGATGAGCAGAGCCATTTAGGTTTGGCAAACTGAGCTTGATGGCTAGACAAGAAACATGGGGAGAAGCTTGCAGCTAGGTGGGGCCACAAAGAATGATTAATGAGACGATAAACCATTAGAACTATAAATGATGTCGGTTAGGTGCTGAGAACACAACACACAGCATGTAGCTAACCAGGAGCTGGGACACTCGTTAATTCACCCCAGCAAATGGGCTGTCAGTCAGGTTTGCTGCAGGTAGTGGCTGAGTCCGTGGTTCCTCGGGCTCCCAGTGCCACCAAAGCAGGAGCATCTGAGAGACAAGGGAAAGAAAATGGAAAAGCAATCGACTCCCTGGGATACTCTGCAATAAGAAGTGCAGCTGCAGCTATTTTTGAAGAGTTAGGAAACCCTAGCTGTTCATAATTATCTTCATTTTTGCATAGGGGTTATTTGCCAGCATTGCAATTTGCTGTTGGTTGAAATAATGTGGGATCCTGCGCAGTCCTGGCCAGTGTTGCCGCGCCTGCTGGCTGCCTACTGCAGCCGGGCGTACTGAGGCAGGACCCGCACCAGGGATGCGCCAAATTCCTCCCAGTCCTGCAAAATCGGGGCATGCTGAGGTGTGACGCAGCGATGTGAAAGGCAGCAAGAAAACTGTTGAAAAAGCAAAATAGGAGGGAGATGAGGAAAAGCACAGGTCTCTTAAAGGAAGGGATGGAAAAGGCTGAAGCCTTGCAAAGTGCAATTTATCGACAGGATGACTAAAATGAGACTAGAACAGGAGTAAGGAAAGTAGAGGTGAAAGGCTATTTGGTCTGAGAAAATTTGGTTAGTAGGGCCTGAATTTATCTCAGTTTATTTGCTTTGGCTAATGACTTAAGGAAGTTTTAAACTATTGAGTTATAATGGAGGACTGAAACATCCCCGGAGGACGCGAGGAGATTAACAGTAAGGCCATTGATACAAGGCAGGACTTGGAGGCTAGTCGATAGAGTTTAGATTCCTGAAAACTACTGGGACAGCCTATCAAACACATAAGTCCTATGGACCTGCAGTACTAGTAAGATGACTAATAAATTCATACAGACTCTTTATTAGAAAAAAAAATGTTTTAAATTAAACAAAAAAAAAAAGCTTTGTTGGTTTGCTGACCCGGAAAAAAGAAAGATTAAGATTGTTTGGCTTTTGTAATATTATTGATATTTCAATGTTGTGTCCAAGCAAAAAACCCCGTGGGAAACCTTGCCAAGCTTGAGAATAGGTTACAGGAGCTGACTGTGCCTTTCTTCTAGTGATTTCTGACAAACGGAATGGTTCTGTAGGGATGCTGAGGGCTGTTTTGTAGGGAATGGGATCCTGCTTAGGGTATGGGATCCTGCTTAGGGTATGGCTTGTAAGCAACACACCTTCCTCTGACCACCGCTTGCTGGGCAGCGCTGCCAGGGACCGCATCGCTGCCAGGGACCACATCGCTGCCACGCAGGCACGCCCTGGCAAGCAGGGACAGATCATGAGCTGAAGCTCCAGCACCCTTTTCTCACCCGCCTGCTCCTCACTGAGTTTACACACAGCACATGCACAGCCACAGAGGAGCAGGTGACCCCAAGAGGAGGAGCCCACTACCCAAACATACGCACGTGCTACTTATTCAGCATGGAAAAGGGGACAGTTGTGGTAGCTGCTCGCTTTGGGCAGCTTGTCTGCTACAGCGCATGTTTCTTGGCCACTTCTTGCAACCACAGCTCCTCTTTATGCATCTGACAAGGCTTCCTGCTTCTTGACCGGTGTTTTTTCGCATAAAATGTTCTGTGTGCGTTGCAAACAGTCAGGCTGAATAGAGGACAGTTGGGGCGATGGTGCCAGGAACGCCTCAGGGAAACACAGTTTGCATAAACCAAAGCGGACGCTCACTTACATAACTGGGCACCGAGTCTCGTCATCAAATCCATGCCAAAACATCACTTTGCTTTTCTATCATTCTTTACTCGGTGGGGAAGCTTCAATGCAAATATCTCTCCAAAGACAGAAAAGCCTTGAAACAATAATCTACTGGAAAATGATATTCTTAAGATTTTAAAACATACCTTCTGTTGGTCAAGGGTGATCAGTAAAACGAATCAAGCTGTGCTTGGCAAATAAAACTTGGGAAAAAACCTTTAGAAGAGGGCAAGATGTAGCCTGTAAAATCTTCTGGACTGAAATAAGAGATGAATTTGCAAAGGTGTCAAGGCCAGATGTCATGGCTGATGCTTCCACAGGTGTCTCACAAACACTTGAAGCAGAGCAGTGTTTGAATACTTTAGGCACAGCACCAAGATACTATGGATTTAGGAATTTTAATGTGCTACCGCTCTGAACTGATACACTTCTAAAGGAAGTCTCTTCCCGTCTTTATTCAGTGCCTGGAACAGCAGAGGCTCGGGCCTGTGTGCTGTTGACTTGACACACAGAAATACTTCAGTGGAATGTAAAGGAAAAGCACAGCTGGCTCTGAACTTATTTAACACCCCCTTGTTTACATTGTAATACACATGGAACAAACAGTGCAGTGATACTATTTATTCCTCTATGTTTTTTTCCTCAGAAATAAAAACCCACCACAATCTAAGGAGACTGGAAAAAGGCCTATATAATCATTCCTCAGTGGGACACATGGCAGAAATCAAAGCCTCCGGACACAGTTCCTTCAACTCAGCTTCTGAAGACTGGGTAAGCAGTTTTCAGTGTATAGAAAAGGAAGCTCAAGTTATGCTCCTCTTTCTGCGTGTAGAAATAATAAAATGAAGGATAAAGCCAGGCATCGGTCATGCAGCAAACTGCAAAATGGCAGTATTTCCCACAAACTGAAGCAAATGCAAAAGAATTTGCTTTTAGGCTTAAGTGTGTGTCACTTAAATATAAATATATATATACTCCGCAGTGTATAGCATTTGTTAGAGCCTTCTTTGCACAAAATCAGCTCCTTTCCAGCATATACTCACACCGGGGCTGAAGTATTTGACAGGTTATAACAAGGACAATTTACCTGGTGGTATGTAGCCTAGCAAAGCGTAAGATTTACTTTATAGAATAAGCAGTAGAGCACACAAAATATCAATGTTAAGGTCAAACACAGCATGTCAGGAGTCAGCACACAGGTACCCTTTAAGGCACGATGGCATCAGACCAAAATAGAACTATGTTTTTCCTCCATGAGGGGAGCAAGACTGAGAAAGAGAGAATTTTTCTTCCCCTTTACTCCATGACTGAAGCCCACAGACCCATGGTCTCCCCCTGCTGTACAGGAAAAAAGCAACCATTTTGTTTCTAACTGCATCAAAACAACAAAGCCTCATGTATGGCTTGTCCAAATACCCTTAACAGATCGGGGTACACATCCATACAGCTGTAACCCATCCGAGCTCAGCCTCTGCAGGAGCAGGCTAACTGCCAGAAGCAAACCTTTCTGAGCTGGTATTAGGTGGCGAAGCTTTCACCTCAGCAAACCACAGCTTACATGCAAGGAGCTAGTTGTAAGTACTGTTGTGATGTACAGCAGTGAGAAATACTACCAATAAAAGATGAAAAAACATAGCACCAGTGCTAGGGACAGTATCAGAGTTGCTCACGTGCTCAGAGCAGCTTCCTGGATTAGTGAGGCTGTGATGGGCTCCGCAAAGCACCTGGGCGTGCACAGCACCCTGTTCCTCACAGGTTAGCAAGTTCCCCAGGTCAGCATGGACCCTCCGCACAATGGTGCTAGTGGCAAAGCTGATAAAAGACATTTTCCCCTTTGCTCAAAGGTGCCATGCAGAGCTCTGGGTAACAGTGCACCCTTCTCCTCCAAGTGTGTTGGCAAAGCTGGGAGGGGTGAGCATGTGCTGCAAGCCCAGGAACACCCCGAGAGGGCTGACGTCTGAACAAGCCAGAAAAGCAGCTGCCTCCTTTGCCCAGACTAAGTGCCCGCAAAACACTTGCAGGATCGGTGTCCAAACGCAACACCCAACATCACGGACTGTGAGGGCCTTCCGGCCCCAGGCTCTCCCTGCTAGATCATTCTGCCTCCCAGCGTATTTGGCCAAACTAGGTTCAAACTCTGCAACCATAAAAACATCCACTCTAGCCATAGGGATAGCAAAGCTTAAATGGTCTTTCACTTCCAGCTTGGTTTTTTGGATTCTCTCCCATTCTTATACCCATGCAAAAAAAGAGCTCTTGTGCTTCAAATTTTGAATGTGTGGTCCTTGGCCACACAAATGTCATGCGGACAATTTTGTACTCAAGAAGTTGCTTCTGGGATGCTATTTGATTGCCAAGAAACTCGTAAGTTTAAGCTGAAGACTTCTATGTGAAATTGATGGAAAATCCCCATAGAAGAAACTAAAAGTCAGGTTTTTTCTTCTCAGCTTACTCTGAGCTGAAGCACCTCTTGGACAGCCAGTTTACTGAGCAGAAGCTATGTCAAAAAACAATAAATCTTAGAAATTACAATGGGTTTAGAAACCTGCTTGCTGCATAAAGCTAGTGTCCGCTCACAGCACAGAAGATTACACACTTTGGTGACAGATAAAAACATGCCCCTGTTGTCAAGGTCCTCTTTGCCTGAAGCACCAACATCACAGTAAAATTACTGAAAGCACAATGAGGCTATTACAGACAGGAAACCCAAGGAGAGGGCAGGTCCCCGTTTAGATAACCTTATCGAACTGCGATGCAAACACAAGGAACCTTCGGTTCTTAGGCAGTTGTCCAACACTGTATGTGGAACAAGCACTTGGTGGTTTCTGGATCATGACCTTCAGCACAGTGTGCATTCAGCTACGTGGGTAACACTACCCTGGGTCAACACTTTCAGGTGTGGTTGATCCAGTCATAATCAACCTCCGTGTGAAGAGCTGGTCTCCGCTCGTAGCTTCTTCAGGCAGATCCAGAGAGCCTTCTTTACTAGTCTACACTATTCTAGTAGCCTCTGGTACTGCTAGTCAGTTTTCCTTCTGCAGAGAAAAATTTAAAGGTATTTCTGTGGAAAAGTCTTTTCTCCAAAAGCAGGGGAAAGAAAGTAATTGTTCAGAAATGTAACCTGGGAGGTAGCATGAATGCTTCTGACGGCATTAAGACAAAGACACTCAGTAAACTACAAAGCCTTTAACTTGGTATCAGTACTCATGCCAGAAACCCTTCAGATTTACCTTCAGCCAATATTTCCAATATGGGTAAGGATGTGTTTATTCTGTTATGTACCTGACCAGACATAAAGGAGAGACTAGCTTTGGAGACATCTCACAAGTATATTTATTAGTCAGGAGCAATCAGTCTCAAAGCATGACCCATTTCATACTTCTAATGCCATTTCATTACAGTGCAGCTGCACAAGCCTCTCTTCTCCCTGAACAGATGTCTGCCTTCTGCGTATCAAGCTTTAGCACATGACTTATTTACATACGTAAGTTCCTGGATTTGTTTAGGTTTCAGGACAGTAGTTCAAGAAGAAAAATCTATTTGTCTCAATCATTTGAAAAGCTTCTTTCTTTTCTTTCTCCACTGTTTATTGTCCACATCTTCAGTATCATCAGGAGGATCTGGTATTACAAAGCCATCAGTCATTTTATAGTAGACTACTGTGGAATCTGACTCAACTATGGCCAAGGTAACTGACAGCGGGATGTCGGGATCATCTTGTGGGAGAGACGCTTTCTTCATGATTTCTCTTATCCTGGAAGAGGAAACAGTCAGTTAGAAAGGAGCCCACAACCACCTCACGATGGCACAAAGGTAGAAGTGCACCATTGCTATTTTTATTCAGTCTGGGTTTATTCTGCAAATTTGTCTTCAGTAGAGAAAGTACACTATCTGTTCTAATAAAAATCCAAAGTTGTATAATCAAGCAACAAAATCAAATAACAAAGAACCTTATAAAACGTACTCAGTTACACATATCTCTGCTGGAAATGGCTCAACACATGCTTCTAAGCTTTGCTTAGGTGTACTACTGTGCACATGCCTCAACCATCCTTCAACTACCACAATCATAGCATGGCAATCTCTAATGGCCTTGTTTTCATTAGATTAAAAAAAAATAAAATCTAATTGAACAACACATGGTGTTCAATTAGAGAACAAAATAATTAAGACTTGTTCCATTTGTAGAGGTAAGCCTTCCAGTCACTGTACTGCAGTTCTCTGCCAGACTGTGAAAGACCCAGGAACTGAAGCCAGGTTTCTCTACCTCCCTGTCTAGACAAGAAGCCACAAGACTAATGTTCTTGAAGACAGTCAGCATAAATAATGTCTTCCTTAAAAATTCAAGACAAGGTTATGCAATTTTTCCTATTCAGCTTGTTTTAAAGGTAACATGCCAGTTACTTTTCAGTTCAGAGCTGAGGATGACACTGATTCCTGGAGTCCCTGTATTACTCTTCTGACTGGGGAGCAAGTACAGAAGGAATGCAGCGCCCAGGGGCAGAACAGTGTCACAAACCAGTGGTTTAGGTCAAATCACTTGAAGAATCACCATCAAAAGGTATGAGCGAAATAGTTTTAAGAGCTAATACCTTTGATGGTGATTCTTTAAGCAACCTAAACCACTCACTCGTGACAAACAGTAATACTCCCCATAGCAAGCATCTCCACAGGGAGCTTTCTCCTACACCTAAAGGTGGAAGAGGGCTCATCTGGGACTGCCAAGACAGGTTACACTCTGGGGAGAGGTCAGCTATGCAGTGGGAAAAATCACCCCTCGCTCCATGTGCCCCTGAGATCTCATTCACCGGAAAACATGCATTTCTGAAGCTGGGCACTGTAGCTGAAAATAAGGCTCTTTCTAAATGCATCAGCTTTTAAACTTTAATCATCATCTTCCTTCAAAATCTCTTTGATCCCTTAATAAAAGCCAAATGGAAAGCGGCAGAGAATAAGCAGCAGCCTGGAAAGCCTACGCTGTTAAGCCCGTGACCCTCTTAAGCATCCATCTGTGTTCTGAACTGTTCATAATTCAGCTTGGCTAAATTCAGTAGTGCCTTTTCTTTTGCTTTCACCACTTGCCCATATATAATGCAAGGCAAGGAAACACAACACTGTTAAGTCATTCCATGCAACAGAGAGACTAAGGCTGTGAAAAGCCATATTCTGGTCCTCCTACCATCAGCACATTCTGTAACAAGAGAACAAATAAGCAAAGAGATACCGTACTGGCCACTGGCAGAAGAAGGACACCTGCAAAAGACTCATACTTCAAGCAATGTGATATCACCTACTCCGCTCCCTACCACCTTGGCACTGCTTTGTTTATGCGCAGGTGTTTACTTGGCAGGTGCCTCAGGGCCTTGCTGTGGGAAGACTAACTGCACCGTGGGTATTAAGAAGAGCACAAACTCAAGCCTGCCTTCCAAAGCTGTAGGCAATTC
This sequence comes from Ibycter americanus, assembly GCA_035590275.1. Classification (NCBI taxonomy): domain Eukaryota; kingdom Metazoa; phylum Chordata; class Aves; order Falconiformes; family Falconidae; genus Ibycter; species Ibycter americanus. The sequence continues at coordinate 4,602,925 of JAVJGI010000032.1, forward strand.
ATGGATGGAAGTGCTCTGCAACAAGAAAGAAATCCATTACACTGTGAGCAATGCCTCAAACACAGCAAGACCTTCCAGTGAAAGCACCACCTGGTGAGAGAAGGGTCATGTGCCTGCTGGAGTTGCACAGCAAGTACCAAATGAATTGCAGGTGTACAAGCAGGCGCCAGGACTGCAGTAAGCAAGGACAAACAAGCTGTGAAGTGCTGTACCTCTGCGCTGGTGCTGGACACCTTCTGCTTCTGTCACTTTCAGCCCTTCCTTAGAGGTACCTCCAGCACCACAATGTCTTGCCGTAGCTCTGGCAGATGACAAGGGCCTGGGAAAGGATTCCAGATGTCCTTCCAGACATGCTGCATGTGCACAGAGCAAGAATCCACTTGTTACACCTTGGTAGCTCATGTCTAGAGGAAGCTCTGAGTAAGTTATCAATGGTGAGGGCAAGCTACTAGCAGAGACCCAGTGAGGGAAGAACTATATCCATGGCTTTATGAAGCAGTGGATATTAATGTATCTCTCTCTCCTGGGAATGTGAAATAGAAATAACAATAAAAAGCCAAATAAAAGAGCACAACTACCCAGGAGAGATATTTTGGGACCCAAAGAAACCAATCTTGTGTTGAGTGTGTACAGCCCCACATCTGGAAGCAGACTCAGACAGTGGCCTGTATTCACCTGTCAGCCAAGGCAGAAGCTCCTTTGTATTTTCTTTAGTAACTGTCACCGTTTCTTTTCCTAGTCTACTAGGAGGGGTGGATGTAACAGCAAGGCCTTAGATTTAGATTTCCCATCACTCATGATTCCTTCTTATACTGTCAGGCACAAATATCTGAACCTTTATGTCCTCCCCATTTAGCACTTAAGTCTTCGAAGACACAGCATGATCCCAAAAGTGGCCAGGTCCTGACAACAGATCAATGACATTTCTTCACATCCTTGACTTACTTTTCAGGAGACTTGAGTGTCGGGCTTTGTGCAAAGAGCACAAAGACAGGCCACTGCCTCCAGATGATCTGCTGACAGTGCTGTCCACAGAGCCCAATACTTTCCACTGCACATGGGGAAATCGGCCACTATCACCCCAAAGAATTACAACTGCAAATGCAAGATTCTCCTCTTCCCCCTTTCCTCAATACAGGCAGCCCCAAAACAAAAGCTCTCATTCATGCATACCACAACTAGCCATAATGCAATGCAGCACATCTGCATACTAGTGAGAGGATATCTTTTAAAAGAATAAGCTTTGGAATTCAGGAAGTCTGTATCAGACGCCTGCGTTTCCTCTCCTTCCCTTAAGGCATCACTGTCAGTCTCTGCATCCAGCGTGTTCGCAAAGTTTCTCTGCAGCAGCAGATATTTCAAAGAAGGAGTCAGAGAACATCTGGGTTTGTGCTGGTTTCACTGCACTTGCTACCTGTCACGAACAGATAAATAAAACATTGCAGGAAAGGTATAGGGTTTTTTAATCCTTTTGATATTTCTAACACTGTGTATTGGGAAAAATAAAAAACAAGAAGTGTTCTTGGCCTTCTGAAATTCAAAGCAATGCATGTTTGACCTCCTAAACAAGGCAAGAAGCCTTTATTTCAAGAGATACAGCCCTCTAGGCTACCCATCTCACACAACAGCTGCCTTCAGTGACTAAAATGAAGCCCTAAACAAGAAGCCCATATGTTAACACCTCCCCCCAATAGAGCTATCTGACTTCATTTACTAAGTTGATAGTTACAGATAAGCGCCTTAATGACCAGTACATCTGCTATACCACACAAGTGATGTCAGTTATAAAAGATGGCTTTTGCTTAAGTAAAGTGGATTTAGTATTTCTGAAAGTGTCAAATATTAGAAGCCTTTGGAATGGGGGAATTCAATACATTCAGTACTTTGGCAACTCCACCAACAGTCTTGATCATGTTCCCTCACCATCATGGTGACCAGCCTTTTGCTCATGAGTCACAACTGTGTTAGGACACATTCTGCAAACATTGTTCCCATTGATACTAAGGGGGCCACAATGACTCTGGTTTTGGTTCCCCAGTAGCGTGAACCCCACAGAAGCTGGCATGGACTGGCTCTACCCGGTTCCTCCTTTTCAAGAGGCATTCAGGTATGCCCACTCCACTGGTTAGCCATCAGGTTTTAAGCAGAACGTACAGACTTAACCTAAGAAAAGGTGCAGCTGAGAAGCAGTTAATACTGTTCTGCAGTGTCTGAATAAAAGCTTAGCAGGTTTCAATACAGTCTCAGGTAAAGTCTGTGCTGGAAGAATGCACCGTTTCACTTTGTCATCTCCTGAAGGACAGTGTACAATACAATACTCAATCACCTTAGCAGATGCTCATCCACAGGCTCTGCCTTGTTCATCACCTCAGACTTCCTCATCCACAGGCGCAGCCTGTGCAGGAAGATCAGGGACAGTCAACCCTACACGTGCTGCTTTCTCGGAATTTATGCCAATGACTACCTGGTAAAAAACATAAAAGGCATCTAGAGCCCCAAGAGAGCACACAGAACAATCAAGTGTGTGTGCTGCTGTGTGCACAGTGAGAAATCTAGGAGTTAAAAACATCCTGCAACCACTCCTTTCCCTCTCTCCCCCTCCCCATGAAGAGGAGCCATTGAATGTTAAAACAGGCAACACAGAAGCTTTAGGTTCCCCACACAAAAGGTATGTCTTGAACAAAGGCACTGTGAAAGCAAAATAACACACATAAACCGGGAGAAGAGAGACACCAGAAGAAACACTGGAAAGTTTTATTTAAGTCCTATAACTAGAATAAGACTAATTTTTTTTTTTAATAAGAATTCTCATCTGTTGCAGATCATACAAAGTGTGCAGAATAGCTTGAAAAAACATTTCTAAAAACTGATAGTGTCTGCATGTTCACTGCAAGCCAGGATCTGCTCCCACCAAGCCAAATGCAAGCAGGATTAAGCCCTCAGTTTCCACCTAAGAAGCAAACTCACATTCACCTCACATTGCAGGAGATGAAAAGGATTTAATCTCAAACACTGAAGCAGACGCTGTTATCCAAAAGCAAGGAGCTGGCATTTCTAAAGCCCTTTGTATCAGAAAAAAAGCTTTAGAAACGGCTTTCTAGATACCTACAAACTACCATTGGTAGGGATTGCTTTTTTCTACTGAATAATTAGTCCCAAGAGCAGGTTTAACTTACTTATCATACAAGGACCACTGCAGCTAAGGTAACAGCAGGATGAATGTCAACCTGTATCTGCCTTTACTGCTGCCTTCAAACTAAATGGCAACAGTGAACTTACCTGGTCTTCTATTACTGTTGCAATTAATAGCTTAAAACCAAAACAAAACCCAACAAAACAAATTCATACAAATCCATCCAAAGAGAAAGAGGGAAATTTTCCATCTTTCCCCATCTTCATTCTTTGTTAACAAAACAACCTTTCATACTAGGTAGGCCTTCAACACACATCAGAAATCTGCACTGTCTTTCCTAATGATCTGCTCCTAACACAGTAACATTGCCATTTTCGCTCCAGAGAAAGAAACAGATCTTCGACTGGTGAACTTCAGGCAACTGTAGCGTGAGGTTTCAACTGACTGTCCAAAACCACAAAAAGAACAGTATCATAAAGGAAAGATAACATGGGCAGAAAGTTCTGTGACAAACAAGAGTATTTCAGTGATATATCCCATGCAAGTACTCTGAGAAGCAGTGGTAACACTGAAAGCTCAGAGTAGTTTTATGGAGGTTGCATAGAGCTCCATTGAGCTGAAATGGAACTACTGCCTTCCATACCATAAAAGCCAAAGGCTTTCAATCTGCCCTTTATACTTGGATGAATAATTAATTGCAGGCTTGGCCAGCCCAAACAGCTCCCTCCCCTCCATGCAAGGCAGGGCTGGAGAGTCAACACAAGTTGGTCTCTGTACCACTACGCAGAGATCATTACGCTGTGCATTGGAGTGCGCCATTGTACCAGACTTGTTTGAACAGGCCCCACGACAAGAGAACGCGGGCAGAGGAAACCTCCGATAAAGCACAATACCTTGAAGTTGGCCAGTGCTATGAAAACAGCGCAGCATGGCTCGCCATCAGGAATGCTGCTTCAGACCTAGCTGCAGGGCAGGCAGCAGTATTAACCCAATGCCTTGAAATAGATGGGAAGAAGCACGTGATGGTGGGAGAAGGTGTAAATGGACACCATAATTTCTTGGGATTTGTTTCCAAACAACAGGAACACGGGATGATAGAAGAAACTCAGGATTTTGTAATGGAAAAAAACCACCCAACAAAAAACCAGAGAAAACACCACATGCCTCACTGGTCTGGAAAAGGAATTGAAATCTGAAGGAATATAAAGTCCTTTTTTCCATGGAGGTTGAAAAAAACCCCAAGACAAATCATGCAAAAGGAAGAATCAGAATTCAGTAAAGTTCTACAAGACACATCAACTGTAGCATGCTCAATCATAGTACTGCATAACCAGCTCAGCTGTATGAGCTACACCAAACACTTTTAAACTATTAAGAGTTTGCATTTAGAAGCCATTAATTAAATTTTTGATGTGTGATTTACTGTATGAGTAAACCCACTGCTTACAGCAGAAGAGTTACAGACAAAACTGTGAAGAGGATGCAAGATAAGGAGCACGTCACACTTCCAGGGCATTTAAAATAACAATGCTTCTTATAAGCGAAACCACTTCAGATTAGAGGAAGGAGTATCTATTTCAGACTACAGACTTAGAAGAGGATACACTGTTTCCAGTCCTTTTTGCTTCTCAGGATGCTTATCAGTGTTAAAATGCAACATTTATGTATTCTTTTTCCAAAATTAAGTTACCATTTTAATAAAATAACCGTTTCCCTCTTAGCCTAAACTAAACTTTGCAGTCTTCATAACCTCAGGCAACTGACTTTATCCTTCATTTCAGACCCTTGCATACAAAAAACAAGCAGGGCAGTGATGTATCATTTAATCTGATGGTTTATTAGTAACATTTTGCTTAGACAATGTTATTTATCTAGGACAGACAGCACGTAATGCCATCAGATCCAGCATCTAACTCCTTGGTCCTTGGAAGGACATACAATTCCATTAGATCTGGCATTTAACTCCCTGGTCCTTGGAAGCATCAAGGCTTTCAACACTATCTAGAAAATCCAGCTATGAACAGTGTGAGCTCTCCTACCCTTGCTGAGCTTGGTTTATGCAAGTCATTTCTGCCAGCTCTGAAGCAGGACTGCTTGTATTTGACTGCTTCATCCCCTTCGGGGAGCCACAATTCTGGAATGTACTGACAATCAGGTACTTGCTGTGCACCAAGGTGTCGTCTGCAGTAGCGAACATCAAAGACATCCCAGGCAACAGACCTATGAATTCCTCCTGCAAGTATGAATCACTGCTAAATTCAAAGGTGTACAAACACAAGGTTTTCCAAACCTCAGCCAGCTGTGAGTGGTTGGAGAGACTGGTCCAAGACAGACAGAAGTTGCATCTTATTCTCCAGGTCTCTACTCACAGAAGATTCAGCAATCTTCATTTTTATAGCATGCACACACAGCATGAAGCCACTTCTCAGACTGTATGAGACTACCATTTACACTGGTGGTGACATTGCTCCAGACCTGTGCAGCCTTACACTGGCAGGGCAGGACGATCAGCATCCATTGAGCTGTTTGTAGAAGTGGACAGTGAGCTTGGTATGCCGAACAGCTTCTGCCTTAAGCAGTTAACTGTCATGCATAAACTGGACATGATGAAATCTTATAAGCTAAAAAACATTGAGTACCCATATTTATCATTTGCTTAGGTGTCTTGCTGGTAATTTCCACAGCAACTGTACTATGGCCTTTTTCATAACACACTCCCCTGAGTGCCAGCCAAGAGGAATCCTCACGAGACACCTGGGAAGGCAGAGCTTGGCTGAAGTTGCTTTGAGAGGAAAACCACCCCTGCAGCCCCTACCCAGTCCTTATGGGTTAAATAAAGGAAATGCTGCCCACAGACACTGCCATCTGCTAGCTGCTTTTGCAGTTAGCACATTTCCAGGCCCAGCAATGAGAACAGAACATTTTCACCTTCCCAGCCCGCTCCAACTACTTACTTTCAACATTAAGTGAGCTGCATTCACTTGTACTTGTACCTCTTCCTCTACGTTCAGCAGGTAACACCAAACCCCAAAGAATTCCTTTGAACAAAATAGCAAAGCAGCTAAGTACAAAAGCTTCCCTGCCTACCCATAGCTTGGGAAGTCAAATGAACTAGGAGGGACTGGAGCATCTCCCGTAGGAGGAAAGGTTGAGAGAGCTGGGCCTGTTTAGCCTGGAGAAGAGAAGACTGAGAGGGGATCTTATCAATGCATACAAACATCTTAAGGGCAAGTGTCAAGAAGATGGGGCCAGGCTCTTTTCAGTAGTGCGCAGCGACAGGACAAGGGGCAACGGGTACAAACTGAAACATAGGAAGTTCCATCTGAAAAAATTCTGTACTTTGAGGGTGACAGAGCACTGGAACAGACCGTCCATGGAGTCTCCTTCTCTGGAGGCATTCAAAACCTGCCTGGACACAATCCTGTGCAACCTGCTCTAGGAGACCCTGCTTTGGCACAGGGTTGGGCTAGATGATCTCCAGAGGTCCCTTCCAACCCTGCCCATTCTGTGAGAAAAGATCATTTAAGACATCAGATACATAACTAGCCTCCTGCTATCAATAATCACAACAACAAAATATTCATCACTGTCAGAACAAAGAGACAGTAGTGCTGTAATACTGTTTCCCACCAACTCCTTCTATAGGATGCCTTTTTAATGGCTTCCCTCTATGCTACATAACATTGAGCTACAGTTATTGTCTATACCCCCTGGTTTTTGCCTACTGTTCCAGCAAAGGAGCCAAGAAGTTGATGCTGTCCTTTCTCTGCAAAGACAGATCAGGCCTCTCTGATCAGTGGTGACTTGCTAATGAAATGCCAAGCACGCATACGCACACACACGTTCAATAACACAAATACAAGCATATATGATCTTCCTGCCTGACAGCATACAGGCTTTAAATGGACTCACCTGGCACTACAGCCAGGTATTCAGCTCATTTTAGTGACAATACACTCTATGTAGTTGCTCTGTAGCAAAACCTAGTTACAAGCTGTACTTTTAATCAATGTGATGCATTCACTCTTTGCTTCCCTAACACACATCCTTCCAGTAATGGATTCCATCCGCACTGGTGCCAGAAGCAGAGCAAACAGTATCACCACAGTACAAACACGTTCAGAGGCTCCAAATGAAAAGCTCCAATGAAACAGTAAAAGATAGGACATACATGCAGCCCAATATCTCACTGTTGTTAAAAGCCAATTTGAACATACTTGCTGGCATTGAGCCAATGCCAGAAATCAACGTTTCCAACCTAGATGGAAACCTACTACACTACACAAGCACAACAACTTGGCACGTATGCATAATTTCTCAAAGATCCTATATCCTAATTTGCTGCCTTCTTTTCCCACCTAAAATCTAGTTTGAACTCTGAATAGCAGCGTGTCTTTTTCACACACACACAGTGATATGCTTCTTGCAGGGAGGCTGAATTACATTCAGCATTTCATCCTGCAAGACCCCTCAGCAACTTCCCTCTGTTGTGGAGATCACACTGTACTTCTCTGCAAGACCAAGCTCACAAGAGTGACTGACCAGTATTTGTAAATGGAAGATTTTTTTCAGCATGTAGATAGCACTCAAATCCATCAATAACTATTAAGTAATTTTCTTCCCCCTCACAAATACACTCTTAGGAAAACACATAGCAGAATTAAGATGGACATCTGTTTGCAAGAGACTGATCTGTCACTTCTAAAACCTTAAAAAAAAAAAAAAAGCAGCAAAAACCATAGTGTGTCTAAACCACCACTCCTAGGGCGCACACACACACATCTGCTAAGTGCAATTCATTAGCTACCTACTACTGTATCAGGCTGCTGCCCACAGAGGAAGAGGAAACAGCAAACACTAGCAAGATCTGTAAAGCCAGCCCTGAACACACACTACTAGGAGGAGTAGGAACAGAAGAAATTGAAAAATGTACTACCACATGATGCAGCTGAAATAGTTCAGGTCTTCAGAGACATCATAGGAAAGAATGGCAAATACCAGCAAGAGAAGGCGGCCATTATCAGAGAGTAAATCATACTGTGTGTTTGAGGCTGCTCTAAGGGCCAGTTAAAATATACTATAAAATTACTGAAGCAGAATTCCTCTAGGCTGCAAATATCTGTAATATCACAAAGTCATAGCTGTGCTGTCCTCTGCTTAAGAATTAGTCTTGCATGTGTAAGGAAAGTAAGCAAAAATCACAGCTCAAGGGACAGTTACACGTTAGACTGGTTAAGTAAGAGGAATTTCTGGTTGAAAGTAGCCAAATTATACTTTCAAAACAAAAAGAAAACCAAACCAAACACACCAGGCTTATCCATACATTTGACAATTTAAAAAAAGTTTATTCTTCGACAGGTCCAAGAGGATTTCTTTCCTCTTAGGTACTTTAAAACCCAGTGACACAAAGAGCATTGCTAGATTTCCCAGAGTACAAAAAAGCAGCACAAGAATGTTCCAAAACATAAGCTGCGAAGGTCTTGTATTCTAACCTTGTCTCTCAAACCCATACTTTGATATCCACTGTTATCTCCTTGAGCATATACAAATTCTAAACAATACGAAGTGTTTATCAGCAGAAGGAGTCAGTTGCTGTGGGAAGCCGACATCAAAGGCGTACCACTTTCAGAGAGGGAGAAGCAGAGACCTATGCAGCTTAGAAAATTGAAGAAATCTCAACTGCAGCACTCAACTCTGTTCACAGGCTGAGATACTGCTTTGCTCTGACACACCTTTGTTTCCTCCCCCTTCCCCTTGACCCAGTCAGCAGCAGCCTGTTAAACAGATCTGTTCTTCATTTTATCTTACTGGTAATGCGAGCCAAACATTGACCAACTACATCCTCACCTCTCATGGCTTAACGATATGTGCACAGGTACCGGCACCATCACTTGGAGACTGTCCTGTTCTTTTTCACGTGCGTGTAAACATACAAGTTGCAATTCTGCTACTCCAACATGCTTCACTTCATGCCAGTTTCTCCCTAGAAAGGATCATCATCAATGAGAAGGACCAGAACACAAAACAAGAGTTTTAATCATTCAAATATCAAATTTTACATTTAAGTTAACATCTGAGGCTCCATTTTCCCTTCCTCTCCTCACAGGACATTTCTCTTGAGAGACAACTACCCCATTCAACTGTCAGGTTCCCTTCTGAAAAACAATCCTGTTAAAGAAACCCACAGGAGCAGGAGCAGCCTGCTGACTCCAGAGCTACACTGACTGATGGTGAATAGGGATCTGTCTGACAAAGCTTTGTCTCAAAAAGGCAAAAAGACGACAAAATCCCCCACAGATTTAGTCATCTGCAGCATAAAACTGTAATCCAAATTTGGACTTTATCAGTACCGTAAACTGTGAAGAAGCAGGTGCTAAAAGCATGATTAATGATAATACACAGTTCTTCCCTCCTACTTGAAGGGATAAAGCTGAAAGTTTTTGCTGCAGAACTACAGGAGCCTTCTCTTAAAGCCTATTAAGGCATTTTCTTCAGAAGTGTAACAATAACAGACACAGTGCTTTCTGGCCTGTAAAATCCCTCCTTTCCCTGACCTTGAGAACCACCAGCCTCCAAGAGAAACTAAAATATTTTTATTAGGCTGGCTGCCTGCCTACACACAGTCCCTTTTCAATAAAGCTAACTTGGAAGAATTGCAGGCAAAAGTGTAACTACCACATAACTCTGCTCCCGTCTTTCAAGACACCAGAAGACTATACTTCATTTGTCATAATTATTGCCACCAGACTCCTGAATTATCTTCTCTCCTATACGATTCCTTGCCCTTTCCAGTAAACACCATCCTCAACAGGGATGAGGCGCACACTAGCCATTTGCTAAACGGTAACCTTAGTGAAACACCATGATTTAGCAACTTTGACATTGATCTACAAGTAAGGACTCTTTTACCAGTGCAACCACTGAACTTGTAGCTTCACCTTTCTACGTTCCTTTTCCTTCCCCCATTCCTCTTTTGCTGTTTTTCCATGCCAAGTGTCTTTGCCCTGGAATGCCTGTACCTGTAACTGCCAGACAAAATGGGCCTTCACCTTTGTAAAGGCTCCAGGCTAGAAATCTTGAGTGACAAAATACCATCTGTTTCTTACATAACCATGACTGCACTAAATTTCAAAAAGAACACCAAGGACTTTGTAGGAAAGATACTTCTAGTGCACAAACTTTAAAAGTGCCTGAAGGCAAATACATTTGTTGAGATGTCTATCCAGTCACTCACTGAATTACCTTCTAAGAGGTCCAGGTATACCACAAACGCAGCATAGATTTGAGCACTGTCAGATATGTCAAGAGACATCATATCTGTGAACTGAAACCCAAAAAGTAACATTGGTGAAGGAAAGCAGAAGTTATATTAAGCATGCACAGACCAAAACCAGAACCTGCACAGCCAGCTAAGCCACTGACGTCTGAAACCAGTTTTAGAGACCAACAGGCAATTAAAAAAGCAGGCCTTGTTTTTGACAGTATCTTAAGAGCTCTTTTTTTCCACATTCCCGCTATTTCAGCACTGAAGAAAGCAAGCCAAATAAACAAATCAATGAGGAATCGCAGCTATTTCTGGAACAGATCTAGCTTTGTGGAGAAGGGCTATGAATTTTACCTATTTTTGCTGCAGTACATCAACATAAGGTGAGGGCCAAATTAAATATCTCCATGTCTTCGGTATACTAAAAATTAAGATGGAGTCAAAATTTAAGAGGCTGGCGTTTGGCAGCAGTGGTTTCAGCATTCACAACCCTGTCCCCTACAGAAGCCGCATTCCCCAGCGACCCACCGGCTCCCCCCACGGGCCGGGAGCCCAGCCCCCTCAGGCCCACTACAGGGGAACACCTTATATTAAAATCTCCTCCTCCAAGCCCCCTTCTCGGGGGGATGGGGGGGCGAGGGGGCCGCCTCCCGGCCCCTCGGGCTGCCCACGGTCGCCTACGTGCGCCCCGGGCCCGAAGTGCTCCTCACAACCGCGCGGGCGGGCGGGAATCCTGTCAGGGACCGGGGCAGG
>JAVJGI010000032.1:4619263-4665038 GCA_035590275.1 Ibycter americanus
GCCTGGCCGGTCGGTGCCGGGCTTTGCGGGGAGCTGGTCGGGGCTTGCCAGGGCCGGGGAGCAGGCGGGCTGGGGAGGTGCTGGTGGGCATTGAAAAGGAGCATTGTTGCAAGGCTGTAGTCCCAAAGATAGATTCAAAGATGTATTCAGAAATCACAGCATGGGGGCAGCTGTGGCAATCAAATGTCTGTCGGGATGGAGGAATTAGACCAATTTGGGAACTGGTTAATCTGCCTTTATTTATAAGGGTAGAAAGAAAAAAAAAAAAAGTCTTTCAACCTGACACAAATGTTGGGAGAAACAGGAATTGCTTGGGAGGACCCAAAACAGATTTTCTTTTTGAGTGTGGTAATCCTGTAAAATAAGAAATGGTGCTACAGGGCCTGATCCAAAGCTCACTGAAGTCAGTGAGGAGACTCCTGTTAACTTAAAAAGTCAATGCAAGTTTTACTCTGTATAAAGGGATGTGGGGAGAACCACTCCTCCCAGCCACATCGCTGATGCTGGAGTGTCATTAGCAGACAGCATTAGATGTCTATGTGTGTGCTTCAGGAACATGTCTTCAAGTACTCTACAGATCATTGCAGAAAATCAGTGGCTGGTATAATCACTGCATGGCTCTTCTGTGCTTTGTTAGTCGTTTGGTGGGGTTTTTTGTGGTTTGGTTTGGTGTGGTTTTTTTCCATTTTGATTGAGTGTGTACAAAGCAGATTGTGATATCAGCCCGAATGTGGTGTGCCACACAAACGTGGCCGTGGAGTTACAGGCTGGTGTATGGCAGTGAGTGAATGAATGCCAGATTCATCTGTGTGTAGGTCCATGACTGTGCTCTCATTTGTATCAGTAGGAATTTTGCTGGTTTGGATTTCATCTTAGCAGATGTGTGTAAGAGTAGATATTATCAGACCCTATGTATGGACTGTGATTCAGCTAAGCTTGGTGTTTATAAAACATAGTGGGAGTTGTAAGTGCAGACCTGATCACCAAAGCAGAGTGAATCCTGGAATGCCTCTTGCTCTACAAGTGCAGAATAAGTTTGTTGGGGTTTTTTGTTGGGGTTTTTTTTGTTATTTTTTTTTTTAAATCCTACAGAGCACTGGTTGGCTCTACAACTTTCTACAACTTTTTTAGTACATTGCTTGCATTATCCTTACTTTACTTAAGATCTCCAGTATTGTGTGAAAGTATTTTGGGGGGGCTATTAATGAAATGACAGTGTAAGACAACTTAAAATATGCTAAGATTCTGACAAGAATATCACTCCATTTTTAAGAAGATTGCACACAGGTGCAAGTGATGGTTAAACTGGAAAATCTGCTGTTTAAAATGTCAAGCTTTATAAAATGAGAATGACCAAAAAGTCGAGGCCACTGAAAAGGAAGTTCTGTAGATGCACTGAGTTGCCACAGAGAGCAGCACCTGTAGGGTGGCAGCGATTCCTTGCGGAGGTTTAGTCCTGTTCTCTTCAGCTCCCCAATAAAACTTGAGCTTTTTCAGAGCCGGGGATGTTCAGGGCACAACATACCCACCGAGAGGAAGCTCACATATGGTATCTATCCAGTCTCTTGAGAACAAATGAAACAATACAGTCCATTTCTGGAAGCGTCTCGCATTTCAGACTTTGTGCCTGACACGAGCCTTTTCAACAGATAAATCCCGGGATTTGCCTGTATCCCTGTGCTGTTGCATTACTGGGATAGCTTGGTGTGAAGGGCTGTGAAGTGGTGGTTGTCAGAGAGTTGCATTCCTTCATTGCTACTTATATTCTACTTCAAAGTTTTCTGGAGTAAGTCAGCATTTTAAAATGCCCAAATGTAGGTCTTGAGAATAAAAATTAAGAACATGTATCGTCTCTGTAACTCCCATGTGCTCTCTGTATTGCTTGAGGGCTTAAATTCAATGGTGGATTCCTCAAGTTTGTAGGGTGGAAGCTTGATGAGTGGCAGTAAAGATGGGTTAAGAGTCAATGAATGAATTTGAAGCAAACACTGATTTTTCTTTTCATAGCCTGTATCAATTAATCTCAATCTTTGTTAGCCAGATCCTGAGCAAAAGATGTATGTGGGACAGTCTCATACTTCCTTCTTGTCTAATTCTGACTTATTCAGTTGCTGTGGTTGTGAGCAACCTCGGAAGAAATTGGTGGCTACTAATGAATCAAGCAGGCTGTTTGGTTTGAAGCCAACTGGCACATTGTGACCCATGTCCTTTCAGTTCAATGCTTCCTTCCTTTCTTCCTTCCCCCTCCAAGAATCAGGGAGCTGCATCCAGACTGCCTCCTGGGAATGGTCCCTGGCCTGTATTAACCCCAGCCATCCTTTTCTGGGAGAGTACTGGTGGGCACAGGCCAGATCATCCCAGGATCGTACTAATGAATTAATGGTGGCAATTTCTGTGGAACAGTACTCGGGTCTTTGTCCCAGCCCTGCTCAGCTTGCTGGGATAGACTTGGCTGTAGGCAGTCTGTGAGCCTTTGGTGCTGGCCACTGACATGGCAACAGCAAAGACTCCCTGCTTCAGCAGCAGAACCCAGCCTCCCTCTCTGCTCTTCAGCTTGGTGCTTGTGTAGCTGTGGAAGAATAGTGCTGGAGGTGACAGCTGTGCCTTCCGGTGAAGGAGAAAGGGGTCACAGCCCTCGCCTCGGGTGCTTGTGGAAAGCGTAGCCAGTGTTTGGCTCAAAAATACGTAATGCTCTGAGAAACAGGCTAGTGCCCAGCAACAGTAGAGAGCCTCAAGAAAACATGGCTGTTGGACCAAAGTCAATCTTATATTTTAGCTAGGGAGTGTTCTTCTAATACGCTCCTTGTGTGGCTGCGCTTGGCATGTTTAACTGGGGTGGGCTGAGCTGTTCTCAGGGCTGTGTCAGTGAGTCTGTGCTGCAAACCCAGCCTAGCTGAGTCAGGAAACTTGGGCACGTTAGGCAGGCTTGCTGCATTGTTTGCATTGGTGCTGGAGAACTGCAAAGGGAGGGAAAAATGTTCTTCTTTATCTTGGACAAAAATGACCCTGAAGTTACGTAGTCAGCATGCTCCAACTCTTTTGGGTGGTTGGGGGCTGGGGTTTTGTTTTGTTTTGAACAGTAGCAAGGCTGATGGTTTATTTGAGATCTGTTCGGTTATAGGTAAGGAGCATTTGTCAGACAGGTGCTTCTTGGCTGTCGTGGGCAAAGTAAAAGCATGTGTATTCAGCAGTTTATCACACTGGCTTACTTACACTTTCCTTAGCCTTGGATTAAGTGACAGTATAGCAAAGAAAGTTGTCTGTAATTTCATCTTTAAAGACTTGCTAGTTCATAGTTGTGGGCCATCTGCTCTCTCATCTCTTACTAACCTGAGGATTAAGTGCCTGCATTAAATGAGTTGGTGCTTGGAAGCAATAATTAGGTTCTTTTGTGCCTGAAAATGTGTGCCTGCTTTGCTGAGCAGAGTATGCTTATATTTCAGAAATGATAACATGAAAGATAGGTGAGATTGGTGGAAAGCTGGCATAAATCCCAGATGAGGTATCAGTGGATATACTGTAACGCTGGCTCCAGTGAGTGAATGGTTTCAGCTTGAAAGAACTAGTTGTAGCTGAAAATAGAAGCTGATGAGATCAGTATAATAATTAACTTTGATGATTATATATTATTAGTCTAGAACTAGCTGATGATACTCTATCTGAGCATTTCCTTATTCTTCAACAGTCTGCTCTTCAAATGTGAAAAATTCTACATAGAGGACAGTCTCTGGTAAGATGCAGGGATAATTTGAAACTTTAATGGGTGTTATTACTCACTGGGAAGTGTTGGCCTTCAAATGTGCTGCGTTTTCTGTCCTTGTTTCCATTTGTGCAGTAAGGTCACTTTAATCTTTGTGGTCAGGATTAATCACTTAGGAATGCTGAAGTTCCAGTCTGTTGGCTCTGTCTCTGTTGCTTCTGTCCACTGGTGTTTTTCATCTATTTAAAATTTGATCACCCGTGCTTCGACTTCCATGTGACTATTAAAACTTAGGGTTTAGAAATTAAATTGACTTTTCACTTGGCTTGTCATTTAAACTTGTGGGATTTAGTTTCCCATTCATATTTGCAGATACTTTGTTTGTTATGTAGTTTTAATAACATAGTCATAGACTAAGTGGGACTAAGAGTGAGATGGGACTTGCACAACCTTGGAACTAGGATTAAGATGATGTTCCTGTTGTGCAAGAAGTTGCGTAGAGTCTTTCTTCCAACGAACTTGCATTTAGATGACTACATGAAAAGAAATAAAGGGAGTAAAATGCTTCCATTTTCTAGCTGGGGAAATTGGGGAAGAAAGGTTACTTATCTACACAAGATTCTTGAATTTATTGAGACCAGAGATAGTATTCTTAACTGATGTCTTGATTCGTCTTTCTTACTGAGATCACTTTTACACTGAAATGCGGTAAATTTATGTAGGAAATGGAAAACCAGGGAAGGCTAAAGAAATGATCCCATCCCAATATCCACAATAAGTTTTGGTTGGGTTGTTTGGGTTTTTTTTTGTCCTTTGGGTCTGTCTCCCTCATCTAAATCTTGGCAACTTTAGGCAAATGACATCATGAAATTGTTCAGTAGAAACATTTGAAGGGAAGCCGAAAATTACTGCTGTGCCTCACTGAGGTCTGCATGGCAAGACTTAAACTGCTCTTCAGCTAAAAACTTCGCAGTTCTGCAGAGAACTGTTCAAAGAAGCATCAGCTGCATGACGGAAATTTGATGGATAGCAGTAGTTTCTTTATTTTTCCTATTGTGCCCACGAATTGCCAGATTCTGATGCCTTTTGATGCTATAAAACATCATCTTGTCCCACACTTTATATTGGAGTCTACTAGACATCAATGTGAATAGTGGGGTCTTCCATAAAATGAATAGGTAGCCCTCCAGAGGCGAGGGGATTATACCGTAAAAACAACATCTTGAAATAAGTAGACACTCTGTGAGACTGGTGAATATAATACATTGTTTGCGTTTGATGTTATGTTTGGTTGGTTGGTTTTTGGTTCGAATCCTGCATGCTATGTATCTTTGAAAAGGCAGCCATTTATTTTGGCTGCTCTCTTTTGGCAACCACGTTTTCAGACAGGTCTATCTGTTTGTCTGTCACTTGTGTAATTGTCTGCCTGGTGCCTTGTGTTGCAGGTATTGTGTTTAGAGGCTAGATGCAGATAAAATAGTGTGTTGTCACAAAGAAACAGCGAGACAGAGCTGGATATCAGAGGTTGTTATTATAAGCCTTTGGATGCTTTCAAAGGTCAGGGAGAACTAGTTTTCAAGATTATTTTTTTTTAAATATGTACGAAGTAGGAGTGAAAAGACTTCAAGGGGTCATCTAGTTCATTCCTGCGCAGGGCAGGATCCTACTTCATCCCTGACTTGTCTGTTGCCTGGGGTTGGGATTCTTTATCCAGTCAGGGCTACAGACTGTCAAGGTTGTGTACTGTCATGTCTTCTGAAGCCTGTTCAAGTGTGGGAGAAGTGGGAGGCAGCTGTGGGAATGTGTCAAAGGACCAGCTGCAACCAATGTTGGCTGTAAAGTGCTGGAGTTAATTTGCCCCTTAAAAATATGGCAATTTCAGCTGTACGTTCCTGGCATACAAGCTATGTCAGCTCCTTCACTTCTGGTGAACCTGAATCAGTTAGTTCTGACCCAGGGGAAGCCTGCCCAATTCCTGCTGGCGTCCTCTTATTACAGGGACAAAAGCCTCTTTCTTTTCACAGTGCTTCTCCAACGGGAACATCCTGGGACTAATGCATGGATATCCTAGAGCGGTTAAGGCTGGAAAAGCACCTCTGAAGATTGTCTGGTCCCAACCCCTGCTCAGAGCAGGCTCAGGTGAAGGCTGCCCGGTACCATTTCAGTTCAAGGTGTTAATGTCTCCAGGGATGGAGACTCCACGATCTCTGGGCAGCCTGTTCTGGTGAGGCAGTCACTGGCAAAGAGCGTCTTGAAAATCACTCTCAGTTGAGGGTGAGTCTAGCAGGGTGGCAGGCCTTGGGGATGAAGACTGTTGTTCCAACAGCTTTTTTTCCTTTCTCTTTTGCATGTTTTTTCTGCTAAATTGAGCGTATCTTCTTTTCAGAAAGCTGCCTGATCACTGCTAGTCAGACTCCTGAAGAAGAGGCCCCAGGTGTCTGAGCACAGCTGGAGAATGGTTGGTTCCTGGGAGGTATGGCATGGGCCTGCTTCGGAAAGGAAAAGGAGTTTTTGCTTGGGGAACCAGAGAGGGAATAGCGGGGCAGCTAGCCCTGATGCCTGCTGGGATGTATGCCGAGCCACAGATCGAAGGGCATTTTTGATCTTTTATGTAAAGTATCACAACACCTGCAATTATTTATCTGAGTCCCCTGGAACTGAAAGTCTTCATGTACTGGGTCGGGTTTCTCTAAAAATAGATCCATGATACACATGGGGTGCAGAACACTGGGAGCTGCCCGTTGCCAGTGCTTTCTGTCATTCTTTGGTCCTGGAGGACTCCCTGGAAGACCATATGGGCTGCAGGGTAGAGAGAGGACCGAGGTGATGCAGGGTGCTGTCTGTCAGAACCTGGAATTTCCTTCCTGTGGGATGATGTCTCAGACTTAATATTAGTTCAATATATTTATGTGCATCTCATTTCCTTTACTTTAGTGAAGCATAATGTACATTGATGATGCTCATTGCCAAGGATGGATTACAGCTAAATGGGGCCCACATGCATCAAAATTTCAGCCTGAAGAAAGATAGGAATAAAAAAATGTGTCAGTATTCTCTCCAAGATGGATTTTTGGCCAATAAATCCTTCAGACAGGCATGTGGCACTTCTAATAGGCTCATCTGTACAGAAAAAAATACTTTTTTTGGTGGTTTTTTAATGGAACTGCACAATTTGCTTCATTCAGTACCTGAATCCTGTTTTTAAACACAGAAATGATTGATTTCAGTTACATGTGTGTGTGCATATGCACATCTATCTGTATATCTATATCTGGTGTCCTTGGACCAGAGTACTTTTCGTTACTGTAGAATGACTCCAGTTTTCATCCTGGAAAGTTAATGGAGGACCTAGTAAATATGTGGTGATTCTGAACTTTTTCCAGCTGACTATGGATCTGGTACATGCTTTCAAATGGAGTTTAGTCACCAAAGTTTTCCGAGAACTGCTTTGGTTGTGGTAATGTTTTTTGATGTGGCATGTTAATCCTCTTCTTGACAGATGTAGCACTGCTAAATAAATGGCTTAAGTTTGTACTAGAACTGAATAAGGAGTTTCAATGCAGAGGGCTGGAATTATGTTCATGCAGTATTTCTTATGTTTCTTTGGGAGAGGTGATTGCTTATTTGAGACAGTCATAAGACATGCTGGGAAATGAGATCTCCTTATTCAGGAGTGAAAGCTGCTGTATCTTCTGCTTTCACTCTGACCAATTATTTATATAGTCAGTATGTCTCCCACCCCCCAATGTATAACTATACCGTTGGGTAAAACAGCATGAAAGCTGATAGTGTTGTTTTGGGATGGGAATACATTTTCACCAAAGTCTGTCATTGCTCCTTTTCCAGGGACAGGGAAAACAGGGACCTTAAAACACTGGCACTGCTGGAGATGTCAGCTTCATTGTTATTCCTGATGCTCATGTGGTTGTAATGCATGGAAGTGAACTGGTTTCTAGCTGTTTTCCTTTCATTCTGTCTGTATGCAGTGATAGGAATAATGCACCTCTTTTAAAGGTAAGCAGATCTTCATCTGGCCCAGAAAATGCATTTAGTTTGAGGCTGCCCCCCCGCCCCTCCCGGCTCCTGAGGATCTAAAGTCATGCTGAAGCAAAAGATAGTGGGAGTCCATGTAAACTGTAGTGCCATGGCAGGGCTCATATAAGCTCTTTCACATTAGTTTTGGAAGGCTTCGGCTCCAGCAGAGATTGATTTTTTTTTTTTTTTTGGTTTGTTTTTGTTTGTGTGTTTGTTTTTTATTTTTTAAGATTTTTATCCTTTAAGGAGAAAAAATATGATTTCCCCCCCTGACAGGGTACAGGCTTCCCTTGATTCTAAAAGGCTTGTTTGCTTCTTTTTGCTTTGATCCCTCTGCAGAGGAAAGGCTATGGGTGGCTGCAGTCTGGTTTGAATTTTGCCCAGTGGCAAAAACTAGGTTCCATTAGCCGTGAAGTGTTAGTTTATATCCTGAAGCTGATAGCAGGTGGTTATCTCTTCAGTTAGCAAATCAAAATCTTGTTTTTGCAATGTGCTCTACAGCTGCTCTTAAAATGGATGTTGCACTGTACCTTTGAGGGTAGAATAGGAATTTAAGGCTGTTGAGTTATTTCCTCAGTATTTTCAATCATTCTTGTCCTTACAAGGTACCTAGGAAAAAAGGCTGTTTTCTAGTGTTCATACTTTTGAACTGCTAATTGTGACATGGAAGTTAAATGTTAGACTCTGACAAATGCAGATGCTTTGATTTTTTTTTTTTAATTTATTTTTATTTTTTCCCCCTTCCCCCACTCAGTTCATTGGTTTGAATCCATGAATTACTCCCCACGGGGCTTCAGGCAAGTGAACTTAAGCAAATTCCCATAGTTGGACTACCTGTGGACTGTGTCATTAGATGGTCAAAAGCCATCTTGTGGCAAGTGCTAGAAAGGGGTTAGCTAGGAAGCATGAGCATTAGACATCCACGAAAAGCTATGACAAACCTTTTCAGTTCCTATAGCCTCCTATGTCTAGGAGGCAAGGAGGAACATGGCCTATAAAGCTTTGCAGCAAGACTCTTCTTCAGTCATCAGCACTTACCAGTTTATGTGAGGATGCAGGAACATTATGTCATCTTTGCATTAAAAAAAAAAAAAAATCAACCAAGGTGTTTTAGTGAGATTGAAAACTCCTTGGAGAGGAGCCAGTGTGGTTTAACGTTTGCTGCAGAAAGGTGAGCAGGTGCATAGCATTGACCTTGGCTGCACTGTCTCAGCCTGTTGCAGCTGGTTACCTGCTTTCCTTGGTGTGTGCTGGAGTGTCGTCCTCGGCCGCTTCACCTTGCTGCCTGCCAGTAGGGAAGTGACTTTTTGCGGTAGTTACGTGTCCCAGCTGCAGCTCTGTGTGAGAAGACAAATAAATGCTGCAACAGTGACACAGCTGATGGGGAGGAGTGATGGAGGGTGGGCTGGTGTACTGATTTTATGATGTCCCAGGGTGCCTATTTTCAGTACTGTCTTAGGTGTGAAATCCCAGGATCCTGAGGTTTAGCTGCAATTTGCTGCTCAGTGGAGTTTCAATGCTGGGGTGCATCTGAATGCTATTAACTCCCCTTGAGGTTTATTGAGGATGTGTTTTTGCTCTTGAAAATTCTTCTTAAATGAAGTGTCCATTCCTGTAGTCTAACCAGAATTTGTAATTGATACCATAACCCATAAAGACTGTGACAAAAATAGTTAAAGCTAAGTGAAAAGTGCAGCAGTTACACGCACAAGTCACTACAACAGAATAGCAAGAATCCTAACAAAAAAGATATACTGAAAGATGAAAAGTCAGTGTAGGAACTGTATGACTAGTGCAAAGGCTTATGGTTTTATTTTGGAAAACAGCCAAAGTCAGGCTATTCCTCATTTCTGCAAACTGAGGGATTAAAAGTGTTCCGGTGTCTTCAGGAACTGATGGCCTGCATTTTATTTCTCCTGCATTCTTGTCTAGAATTGGCTAGAATTACTCGTAAGGACTGGGGAAAGCAGGATTGAAGTGCCAAGGCTTTGTTTTGTATTGCTATATTATTGCTCCGGTATTATGTTGGTGTTGGCCTGGCACGGGGGAGGTGTGCTGCTGTTCAGGTGCTGGGTAGCCAGGTGCAGGAGTGGTGGGAGAAGGCAAGCCAGCTGTGTGTCGTTGGGGAGGATGAATGGGAGGAAAACAGGCTTCACAGAGACTCATCAGAACAAAGATCCTGAAACCCGTGTTACAAGGAAGGAGGAACAGCTAGAGATTCCCTCGAAGGAGCGGTGGATGAAGACTCACAGTAAGGGAGAGGCTGGAAACTTGGCACTCTGGCAACACTACAAAGGCGTTTTGTCTGTGGTTTTGCAATTGCAGGACAGGTATAGCACTTGGGAGAGCAGGTGAGGACGATATCTCATCAGAGGCTGCTGAAGCTCAATCAAGTGTCTGCATGAAGGAAAAGGAGGGCAATAGTTGCCAGAAGCCATCTTCTGTGGAGGGCAGGGGCACCTATCTGCCAACCTGACCTGATGTCCCGGGCTGTTGCAAGGAGATTACCAAAGCTTGTCCAGCTTTCTGGCTGTGCTGCTCATCCATGTGGTCACCAGTGACCCTGCCGAGGTGACCCAGAGTCCTGAATGTGACAGAAGTACTGCGCTCAGGGGGCCAAGTGACATTTTCCTCCATCCTTTCAATGGGAGGAGAGGTATTTTTATTTATTTATATTTCCCCATGTGCCACCCCCCGGTGTTCTGTGACATTGATTCGAATCAAGGTTGCACTTACGGGTAGAGGCTAAAGTTTGGAGTTTTAAGCCACTTTGCTTTCAGGTTCTGTGGGGCCTGCAGGATTAGGAAAGAGTCAGTGTTGTATGTTTTGGTTTAGTGTTGGGTTTGTCCCCTCGTTAAGGTTATGGTCTGGGGAAAGATGACTTGAAGGGCCATGCTTGTCGCACCAGTCCAGATCAACCACAGTGATCAGAAGGGATCAACCAGTCTGTATCAACCACAGTGATCAGAAGGGTTCAGAACTGAGGTTGCAGTTGGCATCTGGGAGAAAAAAGCTTGAGGAGTCAGAGTTTTAAATGGCTTCTGGACAGATGAGAGAGGTTGTTGCTCATAACAAAAGGCACATACATTGGTCCTTAATGTGACCTGAACTGGAAATCTGAATTTGTAGCTGGATTCTGCATGGCTGGTGGAGTTGGGAGGAAGGTTGGTATTGGCTTGGGTGCATGGCATTTTATTCTCTGTTAGTGTATGTATGGGTTTTCTGATAATACTTTTACTCGACTTCATGCCTGCAACTCTATAGCTTCTATAGTTTGGCTTGGTTCTGTCTTCTTCAGTGCCTTCAGGCGGAGGTGGGATGTTGGTAGAAGCAAATTCCTTCTGTTCTCTTTTGCTGTATGGAACAGCTTAGGTCTGGGTTAGGTTTCGGGAGTTTCAAGCTGCTGCAGGCTGACATACAAGCAGATTATTCAGGTCCTGGAGGTTTAGCAAGGGTCCTGTTGCCAACAGGAGCCAAGTGCTGCATGCTTTTTTGTGCTCTTGGTGCGTACCCTGATTGTATCTGTTCTAGGGGCGAGGATGGAGGGTGCAAAGGTTCTAGACCCCAGAGTGTTCTGTAGAGCTGGCAAAACGAGGAAGAGGCCAGGGGTTGGTATGGCCTGAGGCCTGATGTTCCCTTCACAAAGTAAAAGGCTTGATTGTTTCCTTGGGCCTGAAACAAAACAGGCAGTCCTGGTAACCATGGGGAAGAGGCTTCAGCATAACCAGTTCTTGTAACCAAGTGAGGAACAACAGGGTAGGAGACCAGCACTGTGCTCATTTTTCCCCGTCTTACACCATTAGATTTACTTGACTCACTCACATAAATCAGTTTCTGGATGCTGTTGGTGTTTGCTCCAAATCGTACGTGCTTCCTCAGTAGGAAGTTCTGGATGGAGTTTCTATTTAGTTGTGCCTGAGGTGACTGGCTTCAGGGTTCTGGAGGAGCCTACCCAGACTCTTCTGAATAGGTTAGCAGAGAATAATAATTACTTTTGGGTCTTTTGCCTCTTCAAATATTTTTTTCCTCCGTCTCTGGCTGTCAGAGACTTTGGATACACTCATTTTTCAAAACAGTAATCTGAAATAAATTCAGTGTGTGTGACTGGAATATGAAAATGTCACTGTTGCTAAATTGCTTCTCTTAATTTATGATTTTTTTTTTTGTTTTTTTTTTTTTTTTTACTTAAAGCAGGATTTAAATGCAAATTATCATTGTTAAGTCATGAATTGGGCTGGTGATACACATTTTATCACTCTCATCGCACACTCACTTCCCCCCCTTGCTTTATTTCTCACACAAACAAGTTAGTTTTTGCTTCCACCAGAAGTCTTGTCAATGAGTTGTTATTTCAGACTAGTGAGCTCATAGCTGTCTGCTGGCAGAACCCTGCTCTGACTTCATACAAACTAAGGCTGTTGCCAGGATTTTTTGCCTAATACCTGAGCCTTGAAGGAAGCTCTGTTTTGCAGAACAAGAATCAAGCTGCTATCAGTGGTGTTTCCAGCAGCTTTGACTACAAACATCACATCTGTTTTTTTGGATGAGCCTGTCTTTATACATGTCATGCAAATCTAAGGGGGGAGGACTACGTGTTCAGAGCTAGGCTGGGGCTAAGGGAAACAGTAGTTTCTTTCCTGTGCTCAACAAATTGCGAAGCCAGAGTGATGGTGTTGGGTTGATCCTGCTACCTGTGGAGAGCATCAGTCACCTTCAGGTTTGCTGTATTGTCTGGTGCAAGGTGCATAGTTTGTAGCTGCACTTGGATTACAGGCTGCATCCTTATTTGAATGCAGACTGCCCAACCACTGCAGAGCAGGTGGATCTAAATCACAAATGATAGCAAGCACAAATTCAGCGTACCACAGAGGAGATTTGCTGAGGAGAAATGGGGCTCAAGTCTCTCTCAATTCTTTTTACCTCTCCAATAGAGTGAGATCGTGAAGGAAAAACAATTGTGTATTACATTTAACAGCAGTAATCGCCTGCCTGACAAATCTGACCAGCTCCTGTTGCTGCTGCAGGATGTGTGGCCAAGTTGGTTACTACACATAAGCTTTTGGGACAGGCCACAGATAAAGAAAAACATCTGATTATAACAGTTCAGGCACACAGCTGGACCAAAACTCCAGCCTTTTCTGCTCTGGAGGATGTATTTCTTCCAGATCTACTGAGCCGACAAAAGCATGTTTCTTCCAGGTCCCTTGAACCGACAACACAGATGGAGCTATAAAGCTGTGCTAACTCTGGCGTGGAAGTTCAAGAATATTCTTGGAAGAAGCCAAATAGGGAGCCAAAGAAACTGAGATTTCAGCTTGTTAGATCTTGTATCAAGTTACATGATCTGAAGAGGTTAATGAAACACTTTAAAACAAAAGTCCTACCCAACTGTTACAGGGCCAAAATAGTTTATGCTGAAATGGTTTGCGACGTGTCTGCCGCCTGGCTCAGGTGGTTAGGTTTGGAGCCTGAGAAACAGGCTGCTAACCGAAAACATCAGCACCCATGCGGGCTCCGAAACCCTCTGTTATCTGCTCTGTCCGTTCTCCCAGGCGGCGGCCGAGAAACTGACAGATGTTTAAGAGAGACCAGAATGATTTCTCAAATGAGACAGAACTAGTCTCAGTTTTTCCATGAGGAAATTGACTGATTACCTTTAATTTATTTAGAAATCCCTCTAGTGGCCAGTTACTTATATGACATATCGGCTCTTGGGTTGCAGATGATCTTGCACAGCAGTTGCTATTGTTGTATGGATTTCAGATGAAACTCTTGATTGATTATTTGAAAGACTTCAGAAACAGGGCCCGAGACAGTTTCAGATGAAAACCAGAAAAAAACAGAAACGGCTTGGTGGGTGTTTTTTCTGAGTGGCAAGCAGGTGATGCTAAAATCTTTGAATTAATTATGGGGACATGAAGTGATGCTTTGCCTGTGGTGTGTAGTAGGTCAGAATAAATGCTCTATTGGACACCTTTGAACATAACTTCGAAGAAACTTAATAGCTTCAGCAAATAAGTTAAAATAGCAGTTAGGTTTTGGTTTGTTTCCTTATACATCACATCTCTATGTAGAACCCAGAGTCTCTGGAAGACAGCCTGTGTCACTATAGATGAAGTGGATACACGTTTTGTAAACCAGAAAACAGTTGTTGGATGTTATCTACTATTCCCTGGTGTAGTAGTACTGGGATTATGGTTAGGACAGTGTTTGTTACTGACAGGGAGAGCCTGGGATGGGTTTGCTGCACACTCAGCTGAGGGACTGTGGGTTCATTGAAGCCTGTCACTTTCTTTTCTGCTCTTTCATCCCTACCACAGCAATGCCTTGTGATGGATTTATCAGGTATTACAAAAATCCAGTTTTCCAGTCTTTGAAATTGCCTCAGAGTCCTGGGGAGCTCAAATGTCCAGGCATGGGAACGCTGCTGGACAGATGCTGTGATGCGTGCAAGGGCTCTTTGGGTCAGAGTGTGTTCCTGCTGGGACAGTCAACTCTAATGCCTGCAGATGTGTGTGGGAGTCTCTCCACTGAGGTTAGAAAGCACTGCGTCTTGTGCGCTTCATCCCTGGGCAATGGTTACATCTAAGCTGTGAATCTTTGCCGTTGGAAATGGCGTAGTTAGGAACCACGCTCTGAAAACACAAGGCATAACGTGTATTATATGGGGCTTCCAATTACCCAGTCAATTTACTAGGAAGTGGCTACTGAGATTAAGTAAGTGCCTATTTCCTCTCTCCAGGCAATGAAGGGGGAAAAAATTAGCTGTCCTCAAACCGTGGGTTTGTGGTCACTTAGTTAAAATAAATTGTGCATTTGCATTCTTCTCCACGTTTATTTCCCACACTTGGTGATGCAGCCTTCAGTGCTCTGCTCTCTCCCTGAAATTTGCACCTCTCCAGTGATGCTTCCTGAAACCCACACAAAGAGGACAGACCAGCAGAAGTGAGAGTTGTGATGTTGCGTACTGTAATGGAAGCAATCCTATACTTTGTTTAAATGTCACTTTGTTTCCACGATCCTTTTTCCTCAGCTGGGGATGAGAAATACACAGCATTACTGGTAAGGCTGTGGAGCTAGTGGGTTACAAGATTAGTGAAATAAGGAGAACTCACTGTTTTTCGTTCTCTTCTCTTTAGAGTTAATTCAGCCATCAGCATACCACCAGTTTTCCATCAGTTTGAGTCCAGAGTCAGTCGTTTCCAAGAGAAAATGTGTTCTGACTCTGGCATCTGTAGTATGTCACATGTGTTCACCCAACGGTAGCCATGTGTCCTGCACATGTGTGCCCGTGCCTCCCTCTGCAGGAGAAGCCGTATGGAGTCCTGTATCTGAGAGTGAAACGTGAGATCACAGATGAAAGAGATTCAGACTCCGAACTCTTAGCTCACCCAAAGTATTTGGAATTTAAAAGTGGAAATGTTTTGCTTGCATGTAGCCCTTTTAAGTGATGTGGTGGTTGATGGTGTAGTGTTTGTTCAGAGGACCATGTTATTCTGTGGTGTTGTCTGCATGAGATGACAGCAAAACATGGGGATTTTTGCCACCTGAGTGCTGAGTTAGGGAGGAAAAACAGAGGTTTAGCTGTCGTTTGACAGCTTGCTTAGAAGCACGCCCTTCAAAGTGCAAAAAGATGGAAAGCATTTAATAAACCAACTCAGAATCACAGCCCTCTGATATCTGCACCCCTTCTGCCCACAAGGCTGGAGCTGGGGAGAGATCACCAGGTCAGCAAAGGAAGCAGTCTGCTGAGCAAGGAACTCAACAGATTTGGGTCTAATTTTGAGACACTGCAACGGTATTAAGTCATGTTTAGCACTGCGGAGGCTGGGGTGTGGGCCTCAGCATCTGGGTAGAGTTCATCCACTTGTTTCTTAAAAGCATCTGCAAAGTATTTCTCGTCCTGGAGGTGTTTTGGTTCTGGTGGGGTGGGTTGGTTTGTCATCCCCCATCCCCCCTCAGTAAGGGTCCTTCACTGCTTTAAAAAATATATCTAGAACCACATCTCCAAAAACCCAGGGCTTTTTTTCAGTGATGAAGACAAAATACTTGGTCAGGAAGAAAGACTTTGCCTTTGAGCTTGTGAGGGTTTCTTAAAAGCAACATGGAAAAGTTGTTCTCGAGATTGCCATGGCCACAGATTTATCACTAGTCTGACAAATACTCTGTGAATGTGTTAAGTAAACTGCGCTACAAAAACTGAGTATCTGTAGTTTATTTCAGTGTATATTTTGGAAGGAGCGTAGGCTTGTTTTGTCATTCCCAGCCCTGACACCCACTCCTTTTTTGTGACTCGAGAAAATCCATTAATCTCTTTGCTTTTGTTTCCCTCCCTGTAAAATGAAGCTGTAATGCTGCCTCAGTGCAGTGCTCGGAGAGGTTCAGACCTTTGCTGTGGATTTCAGGGGCCGGTGGGCATGCCCTCTAACCGGTCTGATTCATAGTGCCTGTTTCCCAGAGGTACGATGAAGATGAGTACACTTAGCCATTCAGAGCAAGAACACTGTAAAACCTGTCTCTGGTAGAAAGTCAGAAAATTTAAACTGATAAATTGGCTGTTTCGTGCTAGCAAAGGGCGGGGGGGATTTGCTGATTTCTTTCCTTCCCCATATTCAGAACCCTCTCAGCATAGGAGATGGTGTCATCTTTTCAACTGTTTCTTCATCTGAAATGTGACAGACAAAATTACAGATGACATCTAGGAAAACTCTCTACTTCATATGTAAAGGTTGAATATTTTTTTCCTGCTCGGTTGCAATGGTTGTTTTTAATCTCCTACTTAATTATGTTTAAAATATTTTCAGCCATTTGCTAACAAATGTGACATAATCCGTTTATTTTGAAGCACTGTACCATTCCATGCAATTCAGAGAACCTCCATTTTCCAGTGTAACTGGCTACTTGAGAAAGGTTAGGCCAGAATTATGAAGTCTCAAGTTCCATGCTGGCTTTAGCGAAGTCTAACTCTAAAATAACTTGCTGATGACTGTAATCTTTAGTTTAATGGGGGTGAAAGCGAAATTTGGCATCGATTCCTTTATGCGAAGTGAAACCTGTGCCAGGGAGAGGATAATGAAACCCGCTATGTTTGTTTGCTGTGCATTTGCAGTCCATCAAGACAAATGTACAGTCTGATGTCATTAGATGCTGTGTATGATTAACTGATTGTAGGTTCACAGGTATTATGCTTTGGTTGGACTATTAAACTGTCAGGGGGGTTGCTTATTCTGGGAGGGCAGGGCTGGTTGTACCTCTGGCATTAACACTTTGATTTTGCTTTTTTATTGCCGATTTCTTGATCCCACAATACAGGAAGCTAAATTACTTGCATGTTTCTGGCTGTGTTCCTTTTCAAGGGTGTCTCTGAAGCTCTGAGAATTCCTGAAAAGGCAAAAATCTTTTGTTCCTGACCCTGTGACTAACTAGGGTGCTTTAGCCTTCGGCTATGCCACTTGGTGAAGTGTTAGTGGAACAAACTGCATCGATGTCATAGCTCTGGCTGGCCCCTTGTATAACCTCTGTGTGGTTGGGTGGTTCTAGAGACCAAGTTTAGTGCATGTGGTGAAGAGAAGAGTCTGCTAACTGTTCAGAAGATGGTCATAGAGGGAAAGTCAGGCCCCCAGAAGTCAAACTTAGCGTAACAGTGCAGTGAAGATGTGATGTGGCAAGGACTCTGAGCTTCCTGGAGTCACTGAAGTGCTTGGAAATGCAGACTGAGTTAGTTAAGTCCATGAAGGTGGCATGAGTAAGCCCCTAAAGCCTGAATGGTGAGTCCAGTATAATCAAAGATGTAGGCTTATCTGCATGTGGGTACTGAACAATAGCTAAAATGACAGCCTGACTCCCAAACCTTCCCCTCTGGTGGTTACCCTCCTGATTGAGTAAACCCCTTGTCTGCTGCAGAGATGAAAGCTCTGTAGCCATTTGCCACTTAATCATTTGGAGACAGTAACTAACCAGTTGGAACCATGTTGACTGTTTGATTTATTTGTTTTTAATTTTCCTGCATTAGCTTTCTTTATGGTTCTTTATAATGTTAATGCCAACTGTAAAGTCAGTGCACATGCCTTGCCTTGAATACAGATTGTCCTGGCCTGCACCCATCATGCCCTTTCATTTCCTTACCATACGGTAAGCAGCAACATCTTGGGATATATGTTTTATGATCATTGTTTAGTTGTGTGTTCAGCTTCCTTCATGTGGCTCCCATCAGCAACAGTTGTTGTAAACACCTTGGATATCTTTGGAAGAACCTGGAGATAGTGTTGGGTGGGTTTCGTGCCTCAGTCTTCCCAGGAGCATCTGGTACACAGCTAATTTTTGCTATTGTGTTTTGAAGTTTCTTTGCTTGTTTTTGATGCTGTGGATCAGATTCAGAAGTGTCTTAAAAAGCAGAAACTTTTTTCCCTTGGTGGAGAGAGGTGTTAGCTCTGTGACTTATTGGAGGGCTGTGACATTTCCCACGAGCCACGCACCTGAGTGCCTAAGAACATGTATCAGCACATGGCAATGTTAATGGAATAAATAACGCAAATTCCTTGTATTATTGTATTGGGATGTACTGTGAGGATGTGCTATGCACGGCCTGGTGATGAAGAAATCAATCCTTTTCCTTGCCTTGCCTCATGCTGTGCTCTAGACAAAGCCTTTAACTGACATGTCTTCTGACTATAAAAGCGAGGATAACATTTCCCTCGCCTGCAAACTTGAGTCTGGCCTTTCTTAAAGGTTGTGCTTCCAGAAACGTTGGAGTTGTTTGCCCCTTAGCACAGCTCTAAGGCTTCGTGCTTTGTGGTCTGTGGAAGAGTAGATGCTCTGGCAGCAGGAGGGAGGCAGCTTGCTTACAGAGTTGCTTGTGATCTAGGCCAGTGCCTGGATCCCTTGTGAAGTACAAAACGAAAAACATAGCAACTCTCCTCCTTGCACAGAGTTTGTTACAGGTCCCTGGTTGACTTTTACTTGCTGTTCCTCCTAGCTGTATTTTAAAAGCAGATTCTGTTAACACTTTCCATCCCAAAGGATGCTGACTTGCTAGTGCAGAGGCTGTAGAAGAAGCAGTCAAGAACTTTGCTTCTGTCTCTATTCCTTTGTGTCTGTACTAAATGTTATTAGCAGCTGGGGTTTTACCATCCTTATGCTTGCCCAGTTTGCCTGTAGGCACCCAGTAATTCACAGCCCTCCTAGGAAAGCAGGAGTGTTTATTATGTGCCTGTGCCAGCCTTGATCTTGTATTTTTTGCACTGTAAGAATGAACTCAAGTTATTATTAGTGTCAAAAATCATGTGAGTTTCTAGATGCACAGATGGCTGATTGTGCTGCCTGCTGAGATTGTGCTGGGGATCCCGCAGTAAAATTTTAGCTGGCATGGATTCTGATGAGGGCAGTGGTGCTGATCCTTCTAGCACAAGTGAAAGGATAACGGTATTCTGTCAGCTGAGCGTAAACCCAACACGTTTTTCCTGTGGGAAGGCACATGCCTGCATAGCAAACTTTGACTTGTGTATGATAGGGGTTTTTTTAAAGTTACTTTTCACAAACTAGAAATAATCCACAGATGTCTGCTCATCACAGTTTGAAAACTGTTGTTCTCAAGCCATCCTGAAGTTAAATTCCTTTGAAAAAGTCTTCCTAACTTTGTCTGCTTCTGTAAGTCTGATACCTGGTAGAACACACCCACGTACCTGAGACTGATCTGCTCCAGGAGTAGGGAAGGAGTTACCTTTTCTGACTGGGTTTAGATTTGTCTTTGTATTCTGTATCATCCACTTCTGGTGGTAGCATTGCAGATCATCGTGGTGGAAAGAGATTCACATGCATTAAGCAATGAGGAAAAACTTAATTAAATTCTCACAACTGCTTTTGCCTGTATGAGGCAAGCCTGGAGCTTCTGTCTCAGGGTCTAAACCTTTAAACCTGACAAATCTTTGTGTGAGAGCATGGCAAAGAGCGAGCTGTATGTTTGACAACAATACCTTGCACTTTGACAGCAGTGCTGGGATTTCTCCGTGTGTCTCTAATGATCTGTTCGTCTGGTACATGCTCCTACTGCAGCTCTCTCCATGCCCAGACAGTAAGCCCTTTCATGGAGGAGAAGTGCAGAGTCATATTTCTGAGTGCAAATTGGCCAGAGAATTTATTTGTAGTGTAGGCTCGGCCAAGCTAATTTCTCTCAACAGCTACACTGCAAGTGAGCCACACAGAGCTGGAACAGGGGAGGTGTAAGTGAACACCAGTGTGTACATTGCCAGCAGACAGAGGAGCTGGGGGCTGGCCCTCGTCTGTTGGAGGGCAGGTTGTGCAGAAGGCTAAGAGTTCTTCAGCAAAACACTGATTGTCCTCCACTCTGTCTTGGTGTCTTTCATGATTAGACACTTCCTTAGGATGGTGCAACAGAAATAGAACATTTTGCACCAGGCCTATTGGCCTGCATGCCCCAAGAGCGCTAAGAAAAAATCCCAGCCCTCTGGAAGTTGATGGGATACTTCTTGTCATTCCTGGTATTGCCCCGGGAGACTCTTTGGCGAGGCTGCAGCCCTCAGGCAGTCCTGAACTTGGGATGATGGCTGAATCCAGACTTCTTTCCTGTCTGTAACTCCCCTTTTCAAAGCCTTTGTGGGCAAAGAGACAGATTGTTGCTTCTGGTGGAACGGATGTATCCCCATGGGGCATACGTGTGCCTTAGCTTTTTCTAGCTCTGTGCAGGTGTTGATAGAGGGAGCCTTCTCAGGAGGTGTGGGCACTAGGGTTGTGGAAAAGCACGAGGTCCGCCGGTAAGCTGTGCAGGTTTGGTACAGAGTGCTGTAACACGGCTACTGTCCAAAAGCCTACAGAGGTGGTGTTCTGCAAGCTGTTGCTCAGGGAGGGTGTACCTGAATCCCCAAAGTCTTCCCGACCTACTGAACTGGAAGATATCTCCTAGTTTTTGTGCCACATTTTTCAGAAATTGCCGCACATACGTGAAATGTTTTACTGTTGAGGTTTTCTTTGTGCTGTCTCTGTGCACCTGAGTATGTAGGCAGGTAGTAACTTGTGGGAAACTAAGTTTGGAGGGCGTGGTGCTGTTGTCCTGTTGACAGTCCTGTTCAGCCTGCAGCAACAGTGAAGGAATTCCTGGTCCACTGGAGAGGTGCAGGGTCTGGATGGAAATCAACTCTGAATGCAGAGCTGACTTCAAATACAGGGTGGCAGCTCTATTGCCTGGTTTGCACAGGGCTCTTGTTGAAAGGCTGCTAACAGAAGGGAGTGACTTTGCTGTAGAGCAGCCTGGGTTTATTTAAACCAGGCTAGAGGGTGACCAAGTGGTGGGAGGCATGTCCTTAAGTTCAGGGGCATCAGGGACTCTCATCATCATGTTTGCCCGATGGCTCTTTCATTCATTCTTGCTGGGGTGTGTTCCTTGCCCCCGACGGACTATGGTTTTGAAGCCTGCGTGTCACTTGCAGGAAGTCTGCAGGATGCTGAGAGCACTTAGCACAGCACAGCTCATCTCTGTCCAACCTGCCAGCCCTGTTGCATGTGCTAGTGGGAGTCCCAGTGATATGGTTACATCGAGTTTATGCTTGTGCCTTCAATAGGAGAAAGTCTGATTTGAAAATGAATGCAGCCCAGTGACTTCCTGATGTGTCTTTATTACTTACGCTCCGCCTGCATAGCTTCTTGAAGGGAAAGCGTGTACTTTTGGAAAGGCAAATGAAAATTGTAAATTACTGAAGAGTATGAATGGCTTTCCTTGAACATCAGAAGGCTGGTGAGCTGTAATCTGAAGGTCACTGCAAGTGAAAGAAATCTGTGTGTTTCAGTGACGTTTGCATTAGGCTGTTTATAGAGGTTGGGAGTTTCAGGGAGTCCGATGTGAGTATATGAAATACCACTGATTTTCAGTGACTACTTAACTTTGAGCATCTCCTGCCCTTCTAAACATAGCTACTTTTCTTTTTCCAGAGGCAAAATATTTCTGGATAGCCAAGCATCCTTTTCTACTTTGCTTGTAGTAAGAACAGTTTATGGCCTGTTCTTAGACTCCCTTGCAGTTCTTCCCCACTTTGAAGCGAATCTTCTCCAAATGCTAGCACTCCTTGAGTTCTTCAGCTGTCTTGTTCTGGTTTGAGATGCAAATCACTGTGTTCCTATTTTATATTTCCTATAGCTTCAAAGAAAAGCTGGCTGAAAACCTTTGGGAAGAATGTCTTTATTGTTGCATATCAGCAAAGCTTTCACATGAAAGGGTCAATTATTGTGTAAATCTCACTCATGTGTCATGCAAAACATCCTGCTGGTTTTCAGATCACAGAGCAGATTCTTGACTGGTAAAAAATTGAATTTTTCTTTGCTCCAGAATTAGCTTGATGTGTTTCTTATTGCTGCTTGAACTCCTCCTAATCAATGACATGATTTAAAATACTCTGTTTCCATTTCCTATTTTCTTACATTGTTTCTGTCAGCCCACACTAGACAAGTGACGAAAAATCACTTTTATCTGTAGCCATTTAATTGTACAGTATTTGGATTACAATAAAAAGTGCTTCTATGTGTGTTAAAATGACTTTGATTAAGTCTTACAGGATATGATTAGGATGAAAATCCATTCATAATGCAAAGGAACTAATATTTCATATTTTAAGTCAAGAGTTCCTAAAAATGTCTTGTCTAGAAAGGTACATTCTTAAACACTTTGGAAGAATGGAGCATACCTATCTCAGCCACATAACTTGGTTATGTTCAGCTAATCTTGTTCTTTCTAGGTTGGTGTAATCCTGAAACAACTATTCCATTTTCTGTTGACTGCTTCAAAGGAAAAGTGTGTTGATCCATACCAGTATTACAGTATGTCAGCAAAAGAGTCATCTTGCTTTGCAGTAATAACATCAAGCTTTTGACCTTTAATGTAAGCTTGGAAAGGAGGTGAGTTTCAGGGAAAGGTGGGGAAGGTACAGAGAGGTATTTGGTTTTCTTTCGTGGGGTTTCGCAAAACCTACTCTTATGTTCTGAAAATCTCGATATTGTGTGTGTAGAATTGTCAAGACTGTAAGCTATATCTCCAGATGAAAGCTGTCATTGCAGGGTGGGGGGCTGGGAGGCAGGCACTGTGTGCTTACTCAGACTTGTAGGGCATGGTTATAACTTTTGGGGGAAAAGAAAAAAAGAAAAAACCCAAACCCACCCTAGATTAAAAAAGCAAGCCACTGAGTGGAATGACTTGATTCTGCTTTTCTCTCCAGTACTGGGTGTCTAGTGGTCTGTGATCTGAATCTTCTTAGTGGAGGCGAGGCAGACTGTGGGAACCTTGCACTCATTCTTCTGCAAGCTTGGTAAAGAGACTGAAAGCCTTTCAGATTTTTTTTCTATTTTGGGGGACCCTTGGTAGTGTGGTATGGGCCCATATTCAGTATGCCCATTGCAAAATCAGTGGTACCGAGCATCTAAATTTGAGCAGACTCTGCCCTTTAAAACCCATCCATTTTTAGTTAGTAGAGCCAAGAATATTTCTAAATACCAGTGTTCCTTCCCAGTGGCTTACATGCTGACATTAGTTTTGAACAGCTGCATTAGCTGTTGTCTCAATTAGCATCGGTGGGAACAAGCTATCCCTTTAGAAATTACAGAACTGTTGCAATTAATTCCTCATTTGAGCAAATTGATTTCAGAGGCTAGTCACAGCCCTGATCCTGTGCGTATGAGATTTCCTGGGCTTTCCTTAGGGGAGTTGTTCCCTTGAAGCCAAGTCTGCTTGGAAATATTCACAAGGCCAGATGCAGATGGTTTTTTGTTTCTTTTAAGGCTTTGTCTGCAGCGGGGCAACCATGGGGAGAGCTAAAGCAAGACAAAGCGAGGACTTTGGGTTGAAACAGCAGGAACCTCCTCTGCGCTGCAGGAGAATTCCCCTTGCACAGATGCCAGAGAAGCTGTTAAACATGGATTTTTGACTACTGGCATGAGACAGCCATAAGCAGACCTAGCCTGATGGCTTTTCTGGGAAGATGTTGGTCCCCCTGTTGTGTCTGTGCCCACTGGGCTTAAGCACATGCCTCTCATGGCACTGTACTATTGGAGACAACCTGAGGATCTTGGAGATGAGACACAAGAAAGTGAGAGATTTCCTGAGGTAGTGTGGAAAGAGTGAAGACCCTGGTGTGTACGAATGTACACACTTACATACATCTGTGAATCATTCTCTCACTTGAGCTTGGAGGATCATTGAAGGTTTTAAAATCACTGCTGTTGCCAGCAAAATGTATTATCCACAAGCTGCTGAAGGGCATGGGGAAAGAGTTAGAGAAGAGATATTTGTTGCATTCCTGTACTGTGAGGTCCTGTTCTTGTACAGCTGCCCAGCCTGGAGAGTGTCGCTGCTCTTGTTACTGGCTCCGTGCTCCCACACAACTCCCTGCCACTGATCAGGGCTCAGACGCCTTTCTACTGGGAGCTGACACCTTGCAGACCAGGTTGAAATAATTAAAACCCAAAAGAAGATGCTTCCAAAAGTCTGTCCTTAATTAAGGAAAACCCTAGAACAAATGCCAAGTCCCTATGAAGCCAAAAAGTCTTACACATACGTTGAGATTTTAGCAACTTGTTTAAATGCTTAAACAGTTCTTTGAACTTTGGCCTAAATGTTCAGGCCTTACTAATGAAGTGTGTGAGCATAATTGTGCTAAAATCAGTGTTGGCATGAAAGGTTTAAATCTGTTCACAGTCTCTGAATTGCATTGCTGTGAGCTAGCTTGATGCGTCTCCCGATGTGTTATCCTCTGATCCTGCTGATACCTGTGAGATTTGAGGTATGAAGTCTTGGATTAATAGATGCAAGGTAGGGCTGACAGTCCAGGGAGCAGCACAGATATCTGCAAAGCAATAGAGTGTTTCAGATTAAGATAAAATTGTTTATTAGCTGAATCTCCTCAGTCCTGATGTGAGCAAGAGCCGTACCTGCCTGTTGGAGGGGGAGTGCTTGAAAAGATACAGTGAACCCTGCTTGGTTTGCTGCGTATTTTGAGAAGATTCTGAGCAGGAGAACATGAAGTAGGTGATAGTAACAGCTCCACTTGCTCCTCTGTGGGAAAGAAGGATGTTTTCACAGCTGAAACGAAACACTGGAGTTTGGGAAATGGGGCTATACTGCCCAACTGGGTGCTGAACAGCTCTTTACTTGTGCATCAAGCCATGCTAGGTGCCGTAAAAGCCAGCTGCTTTGGGGTGGGTAGTGTGCTGTGGCCCTCAGGGGGAGGGTGATAGAGCCATAGCAGGAAAGCTTTGTCTCAGGCTGTTGTAACGGTGCAGCTGCTCTCTGGTAGTTCTCTGCTGCCTTGGGAGCCTCCCTCTCGCTGGGTTTCACAAGTGTTTTGCCTCTGTCTTGTTTTGAATTTTGTTCTTTCCTTTTAGGATCCATACCCTCTCCCAGCTGCACTGTTTCCTAGTCAAGGTAATGCACCACTGGTTCGCAATGGAAACTGCCAGTTTGGTGGTTTTTATATTTTGAATTGGTTTTCTAAGTCTGGCAGCATTCAAACAAAAAGGCAGGGAGAAGTGACTCGTCTGTTACTTTATTTACGGCTTGTTTTGGGAAATCTAAATCCAAATTTGTATTTGACTCATATTAAGACTCCATTGCTGGATTGTATTTTGTTAAGTTATTTTTGGCAGGGCTGAATTCAGACCCAGAATAAGCACAGCCATCAGTCAGGGTAGCCTGTGTGACACTGAGCTCAGTTCTCCACTCAGACCAGGGAGCACTCTGAGCTGCCCAAAGTGACTGAAAGCTGAAGGCTTTTGCTGCTGGATCCAAACAATTTGGGGGCCTGTAGCGAGCTGTACAAAGCTAGAAAGAAGTACCTTGCTGTCTTCCCTACGCTCTCTTTAGTTCAACTTAAGCTGTTAAAATTCAGATACTGTGCTCTGTTCATTGCGTATCATGAGTGCTGTGGTAAAAAATATTGGACCCTTGTAGCAACTTGTGAGTTATAGCCAGAGCTGAATGAAGTAGCATGGCTTTTCTAATGCTCTGGGGTTTGACATTCCTGGTGTTTCCCCAGAGCATGGAGGGAGTTCCCTGTGCAGTGGCCTGCTGCTGCTAGCTCAGGGCAGAAGGTTGTCATGAATAGACTGAGTCCTGCCCCAAGGGCTGAGCTTTCCCCTCTGGAAGCATCTGGTGGGGCCAGCTTTGGCTATAGCCCTTACAGCAGGAATGGGGGGATGCAGCTCTGCTGACTCAGACCGAGCCGTTCAGTGGCAGCACTCTGCTAGCAGTCTCCAAGGCTTCTCCGGAGAGCCCAGACCAGCCAGATTCCTGTTGAGCGTTTTTGTTTGTGGGAGGTAACTTCCTTAGGAATAACTGTAGAATTCAACATTTCTTAATAGGCTGGAAGGTGGCAGGTTAAGTAGCCTTGCCCAACAAACAGCAAGAGAGCTGGGCCTGAGCTGCCATGTTCCCCTTGCGTCTGTATTGTCTCTAACAAAAGAGGAACGAGGGGCTCCTGCTCTGTCTCACTGCCTCAAATGTGTGAGGACATGGAGGGGTCCTAGGTCCAACCTGAGTGTTTGGGCACTTCTGTTAGCACAAGTTGTGGAACATGGTGTGCAGAAATATGCTTCCTCCATCACCGTTTGTTTTAAGACTGAATGCTTTATTGCTGCTCTGTTCTGTGGAAGATGGCCAAGGTGAGCTACTGGCGCTTTTGTCACCAGTTTCTATGTTACAGTTGTTAGGAGCGATCTACTGACGGGTTTTCCATTGACTTTGGGCTTTGCTTTGGAGGAGAACCTGTGGGGTTAGGGCATGTGGCCAACCTGTGGCTCTTATTTCAGTGGAACTCAATATTGGACTATACTCAATAGCAAGCCTTGTGGGTAAATTGAATCCCTGGCTGCAGGCAGAGAGGAACCAAGGGAGGTGGCTAAAATACGTATCTCTGAGTTTTCCTGGGACTTGGTTACAGGCCCAATTCAGTCCTGCAGCATGCAGAAGCAGCAGGAGCCCTGGAAAGCCATGGATGTCCTCTTCATGAGAGCCATTCTCAATGCAGCCCCAACCATCAGCAGCCTTCTGACCATTGTCATCTGTGGTATGTGCTTGTGGTGCGATGGGAAGGGCCCGCTTGAACCTGGGCTCAAAGAGAGTTTGGCTCTCATAGCAGTAGAGAATCCAACACCCTCTTCAAGCCCTACAGTCTTCGAAACACTGACAGAAAGGGAAAAGATTTTCCTTATAGCTTTTGGTTTTGAAAGCTGGCTGCCCCTAGTTCTGACTGTGCTTTGCAGTATACATTTGTTGAGCATGAAGTGCTTACCCCTGTTCGAAGCCCTCCCTCCCTGTTTGCCAAAGGGAAGAGTTGGTACATGTTAAATTCAGTAGGAAAATCAGTGCAGGGCCCTGAGTTTCCCACAACTTCTGTTACAATGTGAGCCGTGCTCTGACAAGCCAGAGGCACACAGTGTTGGTTTTGTCCTATAGTACTTTTCCTATGCAGATGGTGAAGGTGAAAATTTTCTCCTTTGACCCAGTGCCTGAGGTAAGTAGACCGTAAATAGCTCGGGGGAGCAGGCTGGGATGTGAAAAAGGGTGATTTTTTTCTTTTTTTTCCCCCCCTTTTTTGGAGAGGAAAAGAGGAGGGTAACCATCAAAGCCTAAATTAACTCCCTCTTGCAAACATAACTTGAGGAGACATTATCAGGCTAAAAATATGAGCAGTTTGTAAAAGGAACAGTTTTCCTCATATGCAGCTACTCACATGTTACTTAATTAAAACAGTAGGCGCTTAATGTTGAGCTTACTTTTCCACTATTTGTGGTACTTGAGTTTTTTTGGGAGGGGGTACTTTAAGCATGGACAATGAGGGCTTGTGTCCATGGTAAGACTACTGGTTAAAGCCAAAGTAAATATTGAAGTGGTTATACTTATGCCGACATAAGCCCCTATATGAACATTCTCACTCAGACTTTTCTAAAATTTAGTTTCTGTTTATTGGAAATGGATTTAAATCTGAGTGGAAAAAGCTGCCATGTTACTGGAGCGGGAGTGTCCGTCTGGAGGTCTCTTTCAGTTTAATTTATTAAACTTTCTTTTCTGAAAAGTGTGTCAGGAATTTAGATTTTTTTCCTTGTCACTTCACTAGTCTTTCCTGTGTTGCACAGGCTTTTGGTTGTAAATCTTGCAGGAGACCTTTTTTCTTTAATGAAATTCTTAACATTGTTAATCAGCTCTTGAACGTGAAGCTGCCTCCTTTTTGGTGCAAACATCATTGATGTAACCTTGTGAGAGAAACATGCCCTTTGTTTCCTGCCTGTGTTACTAGTTGCAGGGTGTGTGGGCTTTGAGTTGAGGATTGCCTGCGGGGAATCTCTTGACCTTCATCAGATCCTGCACCTGGGAAGGAAGAGCCCTTTGCAGCGATGCAGGCTGGGGGGCAGCTCTTCTGAAAAGGCCTCAGGGGTCCTGTGGAGCTACAGTGGACAGCAGCCTGAACGTGAGCCAGTGGTGTGTCCCGGTAGCAAAGGTCAACTGCATCCTGGGCAGTGTGAACAGAAGTAAGTCAGGAGATCAAGGGGAGGGGTTATTCCCCTCTGCTAGGCACTTGTTTGATCACATCTGGAATACCATGTCTGGTTTGGAGCCTCCTTGGTAAAGAAGAACGTTACTGAGTATGAGCAAATCTAGCAGAGCACCATGGAGATGATGAGACACTGGAGAATGACGAGTAAGAACTGTACTTGCTAGCCAGCTCACCTCTCCTTTTCCTGTAGCCTTGCACTTAGCGCATCTTCTTGTAGCTCCTGCTTTGTCTTGACTGCAGAAATGTTTCAAACTGATCCACTAAAGAAATGTGACTTGAACTTGATGCCAGGCCAAGAATAATGCCGATAGACTCAAGCTCAAATAATAGTGCTGTGCTCACCAACCTGCTTTCAAAAAATACACAAAAAGAAAAATAAATCTGGACACTGCCTTAGTCTAAGGGCCATGTGGACTCGTGAGCTAAGTGGAGCTGGGTTAAGGTGATCCACTCTCCTCACACTATCAAGTCCATACCATGGACCAGTAAGGATCAGAGGATGTGGTAAAAACACTTTTCCAGGACAGGCAAATGTGGAGAGGCGATAACATCTCTTACGTGGTGTGCTCTGACCATCCAGTTTACTTGCAGGGCATGCAGAGAAGACATGTTGGCCTGTGCTGCCCCTCTCCACTGGCACTGTTGTAGGAGGAGTTTGGGCAGTCTGAAATTGCTTTTCTGCAGGTATTGGAGGTGCTGCTTTACTTCACCTCCTGTAAGTATTTTCCAAGAGAAGCTAGCACAGGACACTCGCAGCACAGTGTCTTCAATGCTACCTTACCCTCAGTTTATCGCATGAACAGTCTCATGGCGTGGCCTTGCCTCACTGTACCAGATATGGCACAAGTGCTGGCTGCTCTGTCCGTGTGTCTTAACCCTTCCTGACTGGCATCACCCAGGGAAAGGACGGTCAGTTTTCCAGAACTGTGCACCATGGGCAACAGACCATCAGTGGTGGTGATGGTGAGATCTACAACAGAGACGGACTTAGCATCTTGAAAAATGGATTAAAAATGGGCAGGGTCCAACTGGTCTGTCAGTCTGAGTTAGAGCACTGAAGTTTTAACTGTGTGCTCACTTCTTGAAGTCCTACAAATTGTCTATTACAGAAGAAGTGCTTGTAATGGGAAATATCCTGATGTGCCTCTTATGCCTTGAGGAGCTCTGGCTGCCAGTGGGAAGTCCTGCTCACATTTTTATTTGCCTGTTTTTCTTGTGCAGGGGTTGTTATTTAAAAAAAAAAATAGAGGGGAAGAAAAAGTGCCTGTTTTTCCATACAGTGGTGTTGCAGACACCATAGCTGCTGTTTTTTTTCTGGGGGGATA
The DNA here is from genome assembly GCA_035590275.1 of Ibycter americanus. Lineage (NCBI taxonomy): Eukaryota > Metazoa > Chordata > Aves > Falconiformes > Falconidae > Ibycter > Ibycter americanus. The sequence continues at coordinate 4,648,870 of JAVJGI010000032.1, forward strand.
GGTGGACTGCTTCAGATAGTACAGTAGGAGTAAGTGCTGATTTTGTTTGATCTTAAACATGAATTGTTCTGAAACTAATAATGATAACTGCTTTTGGGAATAGCTTGTGTTGTTTGGGTTTTTTTTTTTTTTGGTTGGGGTTGTTTTTTGAGGCTCAAAGCTGGAAAAACAAAGGTTTGCCAAATCGCTAGTCATAGGGCATGTTTCATCCAGGGTGTGACAAACTTTATTGCCTTCGAGAACTTTTGGGCTTAGAAATGCTTCTGGGTGGATAGTCCTGGAGACAGCAGTCCTTTTTTTTGTGCCAGAGCTTTGTATCATCAATGTCTTCGGGTCTACTGGGATGTGAATTTACCTTCCACATAACGCCATTACAGCCTGGGCAGTAAAATGCCATTTTTCTTCTAGCAGTTTTCTTACTTTGCTTAGCCTGCCAGTGGGTGGATCTAAAGATTCCTCCAAGCAGCCATTCATGTGTCTCACTTCTGTCTGGAAGCTGCTGGCTGTTGGGGTTTTCTGGGGTGAGTTTTGCCAATTCCAGGAGCAGGATAGAGAACCCGAGGTGTGAGGGGTCTGACCGGCTGTTGGGAGGCTCTTTCCCTAGGCAGCCATTGGCACCAAAGGGCAAGATCAGGTAGTAGCAGTCTTCAGTGTGCTCTGCCGTTCTCTCAGGATGGTGGTGTGTCCGTGCAGTAAAACTTGTGTGGTCTGACCTTACAGGAACTGGAGACAAAGGCATGAGAGGAGGAGCATCCTTCAGCCCCGTTGCCTTGCCTGGGGAAGCAAAGAAGGGCTAGCCAGTGAAGGCAGCTAGCTTTTGAGGGCAGAGCTGTAGTAACTCTGTCAGCCACTGTGTTTCAATTTTAAGGTTTCTTCTGCTAGTCAAAGTTTTGGGCTTCATGAAGCAACTCTGAGTGATTGAGGAAACAGCCTTCTGTCATGTCAATAACTTTCTCTGAGGTTGATTGACTCTACGTTTTTACTTTTTTTATCATGGAAATTGTGTTTCATTTGTGAACTTTGGTTTTCCATTGCACATCCCTGCAAACAGCTCCTCCACTAATGTGGCTGACAGAGTTTTTGGCTTGTGTGTGCACAAAGCCGAATGGAGAAAAATCTCCTGGCTGAGGCCAGGGAGCAGCCAGCATAACACCAAGACTAATTTGACATGCACACAGCTGAAGCTTCCCCTTTTCCTTCCCAGAGCATACCAAATCCCTCCACGTGACCCTGCTGATCTTATATGAGGTTAGAAGGACTGGGATGAGGCTTGCTGAGGGAAACAGGCACGTGGACCTGACTCTGGGAATTGTGTGCTTAAGACTTGCCTGGACCTGGCAAGGAATATGACATGAGATGGATTGTCACCGTCATCTTCGCTTGGTTTGTGTGATGCCTCTTTGCAGTGTGGTCCTGCTGTATAGCAGGTGCTGTTGCAACTCCAGTGATGACCACGAACATAAAGCCGTTTTCACAGTTCTCTGGTATTTTAGGAATTTTGGAGCTCTTGTTCGCTGACTGTACAGCTGGGGTGTGGGAGGAAAGCAGAACAAGACTAGTGAAAGGCGCAGTGGCTGTGGGAGGCCCAAGCGACTGTGCTGAAACAGGGGCTTGAGTGGATGAGCTGCAATCTATAAAATACATGGAGCAAGCCTGACTTAGTGTGTTCTACCAAGTCAGCACTATGACTGTTTTAGTCCAGTTAAACGTCCTGGCAAACTGCATCTACGGTGCAGTCTGACCCAGGGCCTTGGTCAAGAGCAAACCCTGAAGTTATGACTAAACCCAGCCTTGCTGTGTCGTAGGAGAGCATTTAATAGCAAAGAAACCAGCCTCTGTTTGCTTGCTGAACTTTCATTATTTATGTTTTAATAGACAAGAATAAATAAGCTTCCTGTCCTGAAGTAATTGTGGTGTTCTGGTTATAAATAAACTTAAAATCTGAATTCTTGATTTTTTTAAAATTTAAATCAGGGTAAACCCTGCAGGAGTGATATCTTCCAGTTGCATGAACGAGGAAGAGTTCATGCCCTGATGCTCATCGGAGGATCATATGTTGACTTGGGTGCAGGTATTTCCCTGAAATAGCTTGGAGTAGCTCTAGGGCTTGAGATGTGCACCCTTTCTCCCCTCAGTGTGCCCTCCTCTAACTACATGTGTCTCTGGCTTTAAGTAGGGTGGAGGGTGCTATGGGAAGTGCCTTTGGGTCTCGGAGCTGCAGGGCAAGATAGGCAATTTATAGCAGTTGATGGGGGCTTAGCATCGCCTTCCAGCACCCTCCTCTTACGGACATGTTTCACACCATCTTTGCTATCTCTCCACGGGACCTTTTGGGAGTGCATATACTCCCAGAGGAATATAAAGGGATTGTAAATTCTCAGTGGAGCTTGCTGAGCTGTGGCTGCACAAGTTGTGTCCTACCACAGGGCCGTGCTTTCTTGCCTTCTGGCCAGGAAAAATGAGCAGCCCTTCCATTTAAGGGAATTTGCTGTGGGATCTGCCATGACCATGTGAGTGGCCAGGTGTTGGATGTGCAAAGTCCTAATCCCAGGGAAACATGTGCTGGAAAGGAGCAGCTGGGATGTGTCTTGGATCACTCTTCCTGTGACCCAGAGGCGTGAGGATCCCAGGCAGAGATGAGCTTGTGGCTCCTTTGGGGAGCGCTTCCACGTGATTCCTGTCAGACATGTGGATCTGTGCATCCTGTTCCAGTTCGTGCAGCTATACTATTCAACCCTGAGGAAAAAACATTCTTCAGATGCTGCTTTCGGGGAGGATCCAGAGGCCATAGAGAAAGCAGGCGGATTTCTCCCACCCCGTTGTTTGAGTGCTATTGCAGTGTTTTAATGGAACGTAGCATCTGCATAAAGCTCTTCCACATGTTTTCACAAACTTGTAACATCTGTGTCGGGACATGGTAAGAAGGCAAGCTGCCTCTCTGGGAGCCTCAGCCTTGTTGCTTGCTGGCTATAGCAGGGTGGGGGGAAGGAGGTCTGGTGCTGCTCCTGGTGTATGTCAAGCATCCCTGCCTTCCCCTGCTGCCTCCGTGCTCAGCTTGACCATACACAGGGTAGTTGTGAGGGGCTGTGCTGACTGCAGGTTGCAAATTGGAGTCAGGTGGCTTTCTAGGCCTAATTATGATGCTGTAGAGCAGCGTGTGACGTGATCCCTCCCTCTGCTAGCAGCATGTTAGCAGGGGCTCCTCTCGGTGTCTTAGCAGAGCCCCTGGTCCTGGCGCGAGGGATTCCTGGGCTGTGGCGTGAGGCAGCAGCTACGCCTGCTCGCAGCCGGGGTGTGCAGCTGATGTGGTGGGCTTGCAGGGCGATACAGCAAGCAGAGCAAAATCCTGGTGCTTCTAGAGATAGAACCTTTGCGGTTGGCTTACCTGGGGCGGTTCACCTTCGGATGGCCTGTCTTGTCTTTTCCAGTGGATGAACTGAACAGAGTTCAGCCCCTATCCACCTGATGGTAAAGCTGCTGTGATTCCTGTGAGGCAGGAGGAGATGAGCGAGAGGGGAGCAGTGTGCGAGCATGCCTGCGCTGAGGGGGTGCTCGGGCTTTGTGGGGAAGTGGGACTCTGCCCTGTGCCTTAGGACTTGCACATCTGTGGAGCTTCCCTGAGTTCCGCCAGGAGACAGATGCACCTGTAAGAAATCAGTTCTGCTTCTGACTTGTTCACCAGCTGGGAAAAGGCAAAGGACCTAAATCTTGTATTAACAGGCTTCCTTTGTGCTCTCATTTTCCCAGGGCGGCCACTGACCATAACATTGATAACACCACAGCAATCCTTAGAGAGTGGCTGAAGAACGTGCAGAACCTCTACCACGATGTGGAGTGGAGGCCGATGGAAGACCCCCAGTGAGTACTTGCAGTGAGAGGCTGTCTGAAGCTGTTTAGCATATATGTCAAACCTTCTAGGTTTTCTGGTTTTGAACCAGGAGATGTACTAAATGTCCAAGCACTAAAATGTGGATTTTGGTTTGATTTTATTGGGGGGGTTTGGGGTCTTTTTTTGGGTGTGTGTGTGCCTGTCCCATTAAAATTGTGTTCTTATGGAGCCCATAAAAAGGTCTCTGACTTCCATGAAGCAACTCAGGCAGAATTTTGGAGAAGGCGGCATTTTCCGTTTGGTTATTTAGCATCTGCAGCTGCTCTCTTTGCATGGTAAACAAATCACATCAAAAGCTACAGGGAATAAAAACTATCATTCTTTATTTGCAAGGAAGCAGAGAAATCATAGCCCATTCCCATGGTGTCTGTGAAACTTCTGTCTGAAACATCAAATATTCACTAAGTTCTGAGCCAGAGAACTGGATTTAATTCAGTATATTATGCCTTTGCATGACTTGCAGGATCGTTGCTTTGAAATATGATGTTAGGTGTGTTGGGCTCTTATTGTTGGTTGTTGTTTTTTTTTTAAGATCAGCTGTTCCTTGTTTTGTTGTTTTCTATTTCTTCCATCAGGGAAAAGTACATCAGTTTCCCCTTTCTTCAGGCTTGCTTTTATTTTCAAGGCCCTCAGTGCAGTGGTGGGGCATGTGTGGTACAAACCCACAGGGAATACTTGTTTTATTGACTTTTGTTTTAATCCTTTCATTGGAATTGAGTTTTCTTAATCCTGTCAAACTTGGGGTTTTTTAAGTTCTGTAAAAAGTTTTTAAACTTCTTAGCTCCTTCGTTGGTTTATGCTGGCACTGTTTCAAAGTCCTGAATTTTTATTCCACATGGGGATCCGTCCCTAAGTTTCCTTCCATCTTTGTTAAAAAGTATTTGCTTTTGGACCTGATCCTGAAAACAGACATGCACCTAACTTTGCTCATGTGATTGGGCTCATGAGGTTGGGTGTCTCTAGATTTAAGAGCCATTACAGGGATGTGTTAACAGTTAGTAATAATGCCCAGACCCTGGGGGAATCCAGGTTGCCTTCATCTTCACATCTCAGCTTTGTTGGTTTTACTAGGCTTAAGGAAGCTGTATTTACAGTCTTAAATCTAAAGCCTAGCAGAGGACAGATGACTTTCTACCAGAGGGTCAGATGAGGTAAATCAGCTTCAGTTCATTTTGGGGGGTAACCTCTGCTTACGTCAGGTGAGGGCCTGCCGCTGCAGAAGAAACTCTGGGTTTTGATAGTGCTATTTTGCTTGTGGCTGCTTGGTCGGCAGGAAATGCTGCAGTGCTGCTTGTTCTCTGGTGCCCTGTGTACACATGCCAGCATGAAACTTGGAATCGTTCACCCTCAAAACCTCTCCTGGGTTGCCTGAGGTGACTCTAACACTGTTTTTCTTTTGCAAAGAAGGCAGCAAGGGAGCTTTCTCTTTTTTTTTTTATTTTTATTTTTATTTTTTTCACTAGTGTAATAGGGCTCAGACATGAGTTGCAGTCACTTTTTTTTTTCTTTGCTAGGTCTTACCCAGAAGAAATTGGGCCAAAACATTGGCCAAGTTCCCGATTCACCCATGTGATGAAACTCCGACAGGCTGCCCTGCGTGCTGCACGAGAGAAGTGGTCAGACTACATCCTGGTAAATACAAGGTTTGATTTATTAACTGTCCTCAGGCAAAAGCTTTTCAGGTAGTTGCTTTGATACTTGGGGCTATCAAAAGTTTTTCTCTCTATCTAAAGACAAAGTGCTCAGCAGTGAGATGCTGTGTGTCATTTCTTGGTCTGATGAGCAAGAGACTTTGCGGCCAGGGAGGTAAGTCCCTGGGTAAGCCAAGGCTTTCTTCACAGGCATCAGGACTGAATATAGTCCTGGTGATGCGTAGGCAACTGGAAGGGTCCCCCAGATTGAAACATCACCTGTTATTGACGAAACGTAAGGGAAATAGTTCTGCAGAACAGTTCTGGAAAGATCTTTGGTCATGACAGCAGCAGTTAATGGTGGTGTTCCCACAACCCCTGACCAAGGCAAGGGTTTGAGGCCAGTTTTTAAAAGTTGTTCTTGATCCTCTTCACAGAATAAACTTGTCCTGAATTTTCAGCAATGTTACTTTTCCTCGCAGCTCCTTTGCCCCTGTGCTGGAGTAATGTTGGGTGGAGTTGGAGGGAAGCTCCGCATCTTTTCCCATCTCATAGCTTTGTTGTGGGGCCAGCCACCCCTGGGTTTACCTGTAACAGTGATGTACCCTACAGTATCAAAACCGGCAGCTCAGTGCTTTTGGTTTGTTTTTTTTTTGCCAGCCTCATGCCTCTGGCTGCCCTGTTCCCAAGCAAGTGTCAAGGGAAGCATATAGTTTCATCTAATAACAAATTTCTTTTTCTCTTCCCCTCTTCCTTCTCTAGTTCATCGATGCAGATAATTTACTGACCAACCCAGAAACCCTGAACCTGATGATAGCAGAAAACAAGACATTGGTGGCACCAATGCTCGAGTCTCGCTCTCTCTACTCCAACTTCTGGTGTGGCATCACTCCCCAGGCAAGTGACCTCGTGAACGCTGCTGGGTGACTGTGCGAGCTGTGTTTTCAAAGGCCTCCTGCCTTGTGTCTGTGGAGCAGTGCGCATCGCTTCTCTTCTATGGGCTTTCCCATCTGCTTTTACAGTGTCCTTCTGAAAAGAAGCCGCTGTACCTCTGAGGCATGCAGAGGCAGTGTTGGCATGTAGTGAGGGTAGTGTCATGCAGTCGTCTCAGCTTGCACCTGTCTCAGTGGTGCCATCCCAAATCTTGGGTGGGTGTCTTTGGGAAAGGTCCATATGTTTATAGGGAAGCTGGGAAGAAGAGTAGAGAGGACATTGCAGTCTATGGATGTTTTTCAGGCTTTGTTTTCTAGCTGAGCTATAGGTGTGAGCAAAGCAGTACGTGTTCTGCATTGGGTGTGCAGGCACATAGCTGAAACTTGCTTCCTTATCTGAGATTCCTCATTTGAAAAAGCTGAATCTGAAGGAAGCTGAGCTTGCTTCGCCAAAAGTCCTGGGAATTGATACAATCCCACTAACTACATAAAAAATACTGATACAAGCACCAGAATTTGAGATGTTTCCATATGTTTGTGTAATGGCCTTTAAACTCTTGGTACATAATTTTAGACTAGCTTTTCTGTATAGTGACGCTAATCTGAGAGGAATTTGCGTTTCTTTCTATAGCTCTCCATTGTGTATAGGTTATTTTTCTCACATATGAACAAGATTTATGTAGTGGGTCAACATCCTTTGCCTTGTATGGAGTGTGTGTGCTGAAGTGTGTATGTATAGGGTACTGGTGTAAAGGACAGAAGTGATGAGCCTAGAAATTAGAGTTTCACGTTACCTTTTCAGATCACATATACTGCAGAAAGTATCAGATATAAAAATGTTGTGTAGTAGAAATAGTATTATTTTTAGAGCCAAAATGAGGTTGAGCTATCACTTTACAAACTGATCTGGATCACTGTGGTGTGTTGACCTTGGCTGGTAGATAAGCCACCACCCAGCTGCTTGCTTGTTCCCACCCAGCGAGATGGGGGAGCAAACTGGGAGGGCAGAAGCAAAAAAACCAAAAAACAAACCCAAAAGCAATCATCAGGGGTTGAGATAAAGACAGTTCAATAAGTGAAGGGGGGAAAAGAAAACCCCAAATAAAAAAGTGATGCAAAACCAGTCACTTACCACCAGGAGATGCATGCCCAGCCATTCCCCGAGCACCGGCTGCTTTGGAAAAACTCCCCTGCAGTGTTACTGCTGAGCATGGTGTTATATAGTATGGAAAATCACTGTGGTCAGTTGGGGTCAGCTGTCCCAGCTGTGCCTTCCCAACCTCTTGCCCATCCCCAGCCTACTCACTGTGGGGGACAGAGAGAGAAACAGACAAGGCCTTGATGCTGTGCAAACACTCTTCAGCAGCAGCTAAAACATCGGTGTGTTACCAACATTGTTTTGGTCAACAGTCTGAAACAGCACTATACCGGCTGCTATGAAGAAAATTAACTGCGTCCCAGCCAAACCCACTATAATCACCTTGTATATATAAATTTATAGAAGGGCAGATATATTGTCAAGGTAATTTTTTGCTTTTTTTCACTCTTTGCCTTTGAAATGTTCTTGACTAAGCTCTAGGTGGGCTTTTCAAGACATTGAAGCTGAAATGGGGACTGTAGTTTATGCTTTTTTCTCCCAGGTAAGCTTCAGTAATGAGATCAGCTTTTTGACCTGTTCTCCAGTCTGCTGCTGGCATGTGTTTTGTCATCTGAGGAGGCAGGATCCTAAGCTCTGTGTCTCCTGGAAAGCTTCCACATTTCCTTCTTTTTACTTCCATGCCTGAGTCTTGCATTTCCTTCTTGGTAAAGACAAGCTTGCCCTACTGCATAGGCAGATGTGTTTAAGTCTGAGCTGCACACACATCTTGGAACTTCCCTGGGGCATGTGAAAAGGAATACTTCAGAGAAGCTCCATGGTCCTGCCCTTCCCTACCCTCTTGCTTTATTCCAGAGAGCTAACCAGATGCTAATTATTGTCACTATTGCTGGAGTGAAACAAAGAGCAAACTCCATTCCCTTTTTCTTCTATTTACCTAGTGTAAAACATCGTTCTTGTTTCCCAGTGTTAGCAAGGACACAAGCAGGGATCACAGGCAGGGTGAAAACATAACAGGTGTACTGGGTCAGACCAAAGGTCCATTGGCTAGCAGTGGTTCCTAGTAGACGCCTAGGGAATGGTACAAGAACATGGCAAACAAGTAAGTGAATGATACTTCCCCAAAATATTTTTCTAGCCTCTGGTAATCTCCTTCTCTATGATTCTTTGAGGAAGATCTTTATCTTTAAAGCTCTCAGTGATTTTTTTTTTTTTTTTCTTTTATAGAAAGCACTGTCTGAAACTTTTGGGTTTTTTGGCACCCATGCCATCTTATGGCAAGGAGTTCCACAGTTCAGACTAACTAACTGAGTAAAAATAGCAGGAAAAGGTCCTGAACTTCCCAAATTCTTGGGAGGTAAATACATAGATAAGAAATGGGGGGGGGTAGGGGGGTGGGATGGGTGTTTACTTGTTTCAGTTTTTGTTTTAAAATGGAAATATAAGCATCATAGCAAAGGCATTGTGCTTTAAGCCTTTAAGGTTAAGTTCTGAGACAGCCAGGTTTTCCACTGATGTAAATCAGCATTGCTCCACAGGCTGAAGTGGATCTCTGCCTGTGTGCACCAGCTTCAACCCTGGCCCCTGATGTTACCTCTCCAGTAGTAAGTTTCCATCGTTACCAGCATGAGCTGAGAAAAGGAGAGGGGAAAAACCTAGCAGCAAATGTGTCTTGCAGAATTTGGTGAAAAAAGCTGCTCAAATGAACAGGAAAGTTTCCACTTTATTTTTTTCTTAGTTGCTGCTGCTTGTTTTTGTGCTCGCAGTCCCACAGCTTCATGCTCTCAGCCTTGCTCTCCCGGGGGACTTGAGGAGGGAGTAAGAACTGGAGCACGCCCTGAAACACAGCCTCCAGCACTGAGCAACAACAAGCCAAACCCAGCTCCAGACAGCTTGACATTTAGTTGTGATGAAGCTAACCTTAGGCGAGCACAGCAGCAGTGCTGACAAGTTGGAGTCCTTCTTGACTACACATGATTTATGAGCAGTGAAAAGCCCCAAAACCCCATAGTGAGTGACTGGAGGAGGAAAGATTAGTTTCCAGCATCTCTCACCTGTGGGCATTCTCAGTTGTCTGTTAAAGGTTGAATGTCTTAACCCTTCCTTCAGTGGGAATGCCAGTAAGGTCTCTACTTACTTGCTCCTTTTCATGAAAATCAGACCAGCTGTGTTTGAGATGCCTTCTGACCATACTGTGAGGACTAGATGTCTAAAGGGCAGAGGGGAGGATTGACAGATACATAAACAGACAAACACACCACTCCATGCTTCTACACAAAACCAGGGTAAAGTGGTTGTGCAGTGATTTGCTCAGCTGTTGCTAGGATGCTCATGGAAAATATAATGTAAAAGTAACTTTAACTGATTTTAGTGACTCATATTTCTGTAAAGACCAGAATCTGCTCTGGATTCAACCATCAGCCATGTCTGGATGTCTTATTGGTGTGTTATGATTTTCTTTCTGGAGGAATTCAGTGTGTTGATTTCCAAATCTGATAGCTTTATACTTAATACACCTGCAAAACCAGCTGTGAGCCACACAACGCAGGTGTTGCATCCACAATGCTGGAAGGCTAGCAAAGCTCGTGGTTACAGAGAAATGAGCTGACTGAAGTGCTTCCCTCAGATAGTCTGTGGGGAGAGCTCAAGGGTGAGTATTAAACCTGCTTGCCCTGGGATGGAGGAAGCAGGGATTCTTACACAGCTGATGAAGATTGAGATGTTGCCTTCACTGCGATGAAGCAAATGATTTTTTTTTATTATTATTTTTTTTTTAAGTCATGGTCAGAAATAATTTGCAGGTCCTATTCTGTGAGACACTGAATGTCCTTTGTGCCTGTTGAACATGGAGGATGTCACAGGTGCTCAGCAGCTTCCAGGATCAGACCTGAGTGTCTTTATGTGCAAAAAAGGTTTTTGAAGAGCCAGGAGAAAATAGTCCAAGGTTTGATGCTCTTTTGCAAGGAAGTTTTGCAATTGTAAGGCTTGGATTTCCAATAGCTGCTAGAAAGGAGAGAGAAGGTTGAGCTTTAGCTTTTGGGATGGAGATTTTTTCTAAATACCCAACTGAGCCCTTTCCAAATAGGAGACACTTAAAAACCTGAGAATTGAGCATTGATCCATCTCTGCTGGGGAAGACTAAGGGTAAGAGCTTTTACTAAGGAGCATCTATGAAACAGAAGTCTCTTGTAACAAGCAGCCCCCTTGTTGTGATTTCAGGGCTATTACAAAAGGACCTTGGATTATCCCCTGATTCGGGAATGGAAGAGGACAGGCTGTTTTGCTGTCCCGATGATTCATTCCACATTCCTCATTGACTTGAGGAAAGAGGCCTCCACCAAGCTGATGTTCTACCCCCCTCACCAGGACTACACCTGGAGCTTTGATGATATCATGGTCTTTGCCTTTTCCAGTCGCCAAGCAGGTATGTCTGGAGCCTTTGGTGGGGAGAATTTGCTAGTAGAGACATGCAGACCTGTAGTTGGGGTTCACATCCAGAAGTCCTATCTTGACTTCAGTGGTGAGTTAAGACCCAGTTCCCTTTCCTCTCTCAGATCTAGTCAGGGATAACTAGCAGCAAGGGAGTGGCAATGCAGTTTTGAATCACAACTAGCTTCAAAGGACGTGGGAGCCATTCTTGGGATGGGGGCAGTGTTTCAGAGACAAAATGTGTGGCATCCACCCTTGATTTGTGTCACAGCAAGATGGTAGTGAACACAGGTGAATGCTGTGAGAGCAGAAGGTATCCTGAAGTCCATAGTTAAGGTGTATCTAAAGTCACCACTTCCAGGAGATCCATGAGGAAGGGGGTAAAGGCAAGAGACTCTTTCTAAATGTAGCAGCCCTTGTGGAAAACAAAACCCAAGTTGCTTACCTGCAGTGCTGATGAGGCTGTGCTTCATGGCAGCTCAGCAGGAATTGTCTTGAGATGTAGGGGGATTTTTTTCTGGTTTTTGGTGGTGGTTTTTTTCTCTTAAAGCAAAATCAGTGCAACTTGCAGGGGAACGATGTGGAGTCTGTGGACTGTGCTGAAAGGAAATCTCTTGCAGGCAAGAGCAGGTTAGAGCTCGTGTGCGAGCAGTAAAACCTCTGCATACTTGACATTGCTTGACATTGTATCATTGGTACTTTGGGAGAACCAGTTGAGCACTGAGCTGCCTTGAGATCCTTGGGGCACAGTGGCGAGAATATGTGTACCGCTCTGGCTGATACTGGGATCAGTTTCTACTGGACGGTGGGAGGATTTCAGTTAGACCTGAAATACAGGGGTCCTTTTGGGCCAAGGCACAACCTCAGTGTCCTTTTCCTTTATCTGGAATGGCTGTCGGTGTTGGCAGAGAGCTCTGGGTGTCTCAGAGAAATCTCTGTCTCTTAAGTGCATGCGACTGCTGCTACTGCTGCTTGTACTTGTGATGAGGATGTTTAGTCCCATTTATCTTTGGAGAGTGGAGCTGGTGGGCATTCTGTCTTCAGCAAAGTCCTGGCTGGCAGACCGGTGCGTAGCAGTGTCAGAGCTGCAAGGAGCTCCTGGGAAGGCTATGGCTGTAACAGCCATCTCTATGGTTCTTGGCCCTGCGGCGTTGGAAAGGGGAAAGTCTGGGGCCTTACAAGGACAAAAGCACCGATGCAACCTCAGTGGCACCAATGAATGTGCTTCGGTTCGGAGCTTGAAGACTGGGTTTGCTGGCTTACTGAGGTGAATTAATAGGGAAAAGTTGTTTGTGGGTCCTCTGAGTGATGTGCTGTTGGTGTTATCAGTCTTCTGTTTGTAAAAAAGGCAAAGTTAAGGGGAGGAGGAAGGGCTGTTCTTGGGGAACAGACAGGCAGAGAGAAAGTGAAGTAGTATAGCTTGTTGTTGTTGGCAATCACTTCTGCAGAAGAGGCAGGCTGAGAAGACTGCCTTTCCTACCATTCCCAGACCAGCACAGCAGCCACCAGCTGTTTGTAGCTTTCCTTTTAGTGATGTTTGTGGTGTGAAGTTCCTGACAGCACTGAAAAAAATGGTGTTGTCTTGGCAGCCTAAGCAGAGCTTTTTAGAACTCAGCAATGAAAGGATGAGGGGCATCAAATGAGAAAGATGAATGATGAAGAGGAGGCAGCAAGGGCTGAAATTAGAGCCCTTGGGAGGCAGAAGCGAGATGTGAACTCGAAGAGCACCTTTGGAGCCCTGACTGAGTCACGACATCAGTATGTTGGCTCCAGAGGAGAACTGAGATTTAAGTCTGGATAGCAAAGCTGGCTCCTTGAAATGAGCCTGCCCTGCTTGTTCCCTCTGACAGCTCTCCCAGAAATGCAGCATCCAATGTATGTGGTAACTGCATCACATGAGCTCCAGCTGCTTAAGAAATATTTCAGGGGTTCAAACCCATCATTTTTTCCTTTCAACCTATAACACTTCAGCTTTTTTCAGGACCGATCCATGACATGAAATGCTTTGCTTCAGCAGTCTGGCCCATTGGCCTGTTCAGATTGTTGGCTTGTGTCCTGGGCTGAGTTTGTCACCCATGATAAAAGGATGACATCCAAGTTCAGAAATGTGAAAAATGTATGGACTTTGAGGTAAACTTCTCTTCGGAGTAATTTCACTTACTTCCCTAAAGTCTTAAATGGTGTTGGGTTTTGTCCAGGCCAAGTACTGCACTTAATGCCTCAAATCAAACCATCAATTTTCAACAGTGAATCTACTGCTCAAAGTGACTGTTTTGTGATGCCCTAAAGAGATTCCCCCTTCTGCTGAGGGAATATGGCCTATGGTGGGAGTACTAACTCGGAACAAAACTCAGTGTGAGTGTTTTATTGGCAAAGGTGGACTCTGTGGAGCCCCTTGCACTCACAAGGTAGCATTTAGTCAGCCAGATCTCCTGAGCTTCCTTGCAGCCTGAGGCTCTGAAGCCCTACAGCCAGCCAGCTGGAAGGTCTGGTCACAGGGATGTGGGGGACATTCAGGTTGCCTAAATATGGCTGTGGGTTTAGGGCATGGCTGTGAATCCTGGTCGCTGCCTTACAAAGGCTAATAGTAATGCAAATATACAGCTGTTCTGTCCCTTGTAGCAATCATTTGTTTTGTTATAAAAACAAAGCTGGACAGCAAGTCCCCCTCCCCATTTTAAGGTGGCTTTACCATTCTAAAGTAGCTTTTATCCCAGAAGAAACAGAAATGCTGGCACAAATTTATACAGATTAACAGTGTTTAAGCCAGCGGAAGATGAAGAACAGAGATCAGTGAGCCAGATAAGATTAGTTGATTAGATCAGTGCCAAATCCATTAATGTCAGCAGGTAGTATTTTTTATTCTGCCATTTACCTAAATTGGAGCTGACAGCTGAATGTGTTTTGGCAAGTGGTGTAGCCAGCAATTTACTTGCAGAACTTAAAATGGTGGAAACACCAGGGTCATTGAAGTAGACAATTCTGCTCTGCTAAAAATACCAAGGATTAGGGGGACCAACACATGAAAGCATCAACACACCAGGTAGTGTCTGCTTTTCATTTATTTGCTGGAGGGAGCGGGGCATGGTTGTGCTTGTTTCTTTGGGGGGGAAAAAAAAAAAAAAAAGGGCAGTTTACATTTTTTGTTAAATCTGCTTGGCCAGTTGTATGGGTTCTAGTGGCTTTCAGATTGTGGTTAATTAATAAAGGGCCTGACCAGAACTCAGTGAAAAACAACAGAAATACTTTCCTTTGGCTTCTCTGGGTGTAGCTTTTGAGTGCGTCACCTGATGTGATGTCAGGCCCCGTGCTGCTGCAGTTGTAGCTGATAGTGAGCAAAGCCTTCATTAGTCCCGCAGGAACAGCGTTTTGCTAATCGCACACGTTCCCGGGACATTACCAGTGAACAAGCTCAGCAGTGCAGGGGTCCCTCCCTTGCAAGGGCATCTGCTCTGAGGAGAAGCTTTGTGTCCTCTCTTTGTTTCACACCTTCAGATTCAGCTCCTTGAACAAGCAGTTGCGAAAGCTTTGGAGTAGAAGGATGTTACGTTATCACCTCTTTTGGAGAGCATCTTTTCTCCTTGCTAGTGTCTCTCACTAGGATTTTCCTCTAATCTTCAGGGCACAGTAAAACTAATCCTGGAGAGGAAAGGACCATGTTTGGTGGTAGACTTGGCGCTTCCAAGATGGTTATCATGTATATGTATATTCCTCAAAGTCCTTTGCCAGCACAGGTGAAAATATATTGTCTTTATTTTCTAGCCAAAGCAAACAGAAGCAGGAAGATGCCTGACTGCAAACCCTGCAAATCCCAGGCTGAATCCCTTGCTAGGCTAGTAACGGGCCCTGCAGCTAGACTGATGCCTTGGGCCTCGCAGCTTCATCCTGTGTGATCCCAGTGGAGCTGAGCTGCCTGGGCTGGCACTTGGCCAGCTATGTGCTGTTGAAGCTGGGGATCAGGCTTGGCTCCTCCACTCTGGAAGAGTCATTCCATATTTATTGTGGTCTGACAGAGAATCCTCGCAAAGCCCAGAGGAAAGCTTCCGTTGCCCCTTGCCACACTGGGTTTGTTTGGATTTTTTCCTCTCCGTGGCTGGCTGCTGGGATGGAGCTGCCGCTCTTTGCTGGGTGCGCAGGGCCGGCCGCCTCTCCCTTCGGGAGCGGGGTGTCGGGTGGGAATGCTTTCCTTTGGCTGAACTGCCTCGCCACCCGCCTCTGTGAGGGGCAGTTCTGCCCGGTCCTGGGTGCAAATGCCTCTGCCCTTTGCCCTGAGCTTTGAAACCTGTGTGTTTCCTCCACCTCTGAGCCCCATTTTCCCCCCCTCTGGAGGCTCCCTGGGTCTCTGCGGGGCAGGAGGCCCCGCGTCCCCGGACAACCGCTGCTGCTCCCTGGCACAGCGCCGGTGGAAGCCATCGCACCGCTTGAGGCTGGCTTACTCGGAGGGTGGAAGCCTGTTCCTGCTTTTGGCTCCGGGTCTGTGAAGGGCTTGTCGGGTGAGGTGCCAGGTCTGAGCAGTGCCGGCGGGGTTCTGGGGGAGGGGGTTTCTGCGGTACGCCCCAGGTACCTGCAGCAATCCTGCTGTGTGGGTCAGACGCAGCTTGTGCTGAAGGCCGGTTCTGCCCTCTGCTGTAGGCTAGTTTTCATAGCGTGAAGGCAAAGGCCAAAAAAGACTTTCTCTGGTCTAAGACAGGGGTTCCCAGTCTCTCCTAGGAGAAAACAGATTGTGGTTAAAAATACTGCTGTCAGGGAGCAAGTAGGAATTGGTTTCATAGGAGAGGCCACTTGCTGCCAGCCAAATAAAACAGAAAATGGCACTGTGATGTGTTTGAATTGTTTGCTTATGAAGCAGAAGTTTTTGGGACTGAGGTCCTGGCATAAGTTTGATTGTGGCTACATGGCAACAGAGTATTGCAGAGTGCACAATCAGCTGGTAAAAGACCTGATTCTAATTTCTGTTTTTCTGTGATCCCCAGGCATACAGATGTTCATCTGCAACCGTGAACACTATGGTTTCCTGCCCATGCCCCTGAAATCACACCAAACGCTGCAAGAAGAAACTGAGAACTTTGTGCACACACTAATCGAGGCTATGAGTAAGTTGTTGTGTCCTGCCATGATGGTGGGGGGGGGGGGGGGGGGGGGGGGGGGGGGGGGGGGGGGGGGGGGGGGGGGGGGGGGGGGGGGGGGGGGGG